>OZ024911.1:36966659-37251659 GCA_964017125.1 Flabesymbios commensalis | reverse complement strand
GGCCTATTATCTACGACGCTGGCCCAACATTAAATCAACTGTGGTTCAAAGTATGGTGTTCCAGCAAACACGATACCTTCAGCCAATGTAGATTTGACGTTGGTTCAAGGTATCGTGTTTGCTGGGAAGGCACGTGACGCGGCGTCATGGCATGGTTTGAACCAATGTTGATTTGATGCTGGCCCATCGTCTACGACGCTGGACCGACATCAACTCAAAATTAATTGAATGTCTCGTGACGCTGCGTCATGGCGTGCGTCATCGGCGCCAAGCAGACTGTCACGGTGACCAGCGGAGACTGGCACGGCCCGTCACGGCGCCGTAACCACCGTCAGGTAACGGGAGGCGGGATTATCCTATCAGGTAACTGCCCGAGTGATGAGCCGGATCAGCGGTGGCGGGATGCCGGGCATGCGTCAGTGACATTGGCCCGGCACCCCGCCATCATTGGCACATCGTATTGCGCTGCCATCCAGTGCAGGTATACCTGGATGAAATAGATATTTCCAGTCACCCACAGTCACGTGAAATGTTCTGTGGGAATTAGGCCTGAGATCTGCCTTACTAGCGCTGTTCAGTCTATGTGCTAATTATTGAATTATTCTGATTTTCCTCTTATCTGTCTTATCTCAACGAAGTAACAAATGATGGGTAAAATCGGTAATAGTTTAAAGCATGCTACATCGTTCAAAGACTTGGGTGTACTTGTCTCCTCTGACTTAAGTTGGAGGGGACATATCGATAATGTTGTAAGTAAATGCAATCGTGTTAATGGTATGATCAAGCGAGTTGTTGGATATCATGCTCCCAATAATGTCGCATTTAACTTATACAAATCAATAACAAGGAGCATAGTTGAATATAGCGCCCCGGTTTGGTCTCCTCAAAATACCAATGAGTTAACTAAGCTTGAAAGTGTGCAACGAGCAATGACACGTTTTGTGACCAAATTTGATGACCGCTTGATGACACTTTTGCAGGTACAACATTATTAATTGTCCTCATGTCTAGAATTGCTCCCAGGGGTCTCTAGATACAGAATATGGTTGATGGCATGGCCAGAAATCGGCACGTCGGGCTGAGAATTTGACACTGTTGAACGCCTACACAATTTTTAGATAAAATATTCGCTGTGAAATGTGATCTTCCGGTATATCTCACTCTTATCCCAGTGTTGTGCCAAAATAAAATGATGGATTTCGTTTTATCTAGGTCATTAGGTCATAATATTATCTGTGCAGACAAAATAGTAGAAATCAATATAATAATTATTTTACTGTATTTTCCCACCTCGAGGAGCTTTTGGATATTTTTGAATATCAAATGCAATTTTTTAAAACATCAAGAACATTTTTTTTATAGAAAAAATGTATTTTGCGACATGTTAACTATATACAAAATAGCTCCGCGAGGTGGGATAATACAAATAGCTTGTTGATCCATGCATTCAATCAACGCATAACTAGTCCCCCCATATAGTCCAGTTGTCAAATGGCATTTTTTAGCTCAAGCGTGTTTCGCGGTATGGACGATGTTTTATGATTGATTCTGGTTCTAAGGGATATCCTAAGCAGGAATCAGCCGGGTGCCACTTTGGCACCCTTGGGCGGATTTTTTTAAGGGCAAAAACAAAATGGCCGCCAGATATTTCAAGGTCAAATATGATTTTTCAACAAATGAAGCCAAGAACAAGTGTAATACCTCATTTTTATGTGATTTTGACTGGACAATCCATTTTTTGTATTATTTTTAAGATTCAATGTCTTCATCAAGGTGAAAAGGTCAATTTCAAAGTCAAATAAGCAAAAATACCATTTTTAACAATTAACTCATAGCAGTCTGGCCGTTTTGACATTGGACGTCTGTGTGGTCTGGCCATTTTTGCGATTTTGATACATATTCTCTTACTTTTAATATAAATTTAGAATTATGGCATATGTATTTCCCATACACCATAGGAACACACAAACAATATATATCCAGAATATACTTGATTTAAACAGCCAATGTGGTGTTGCCATGGCAACCGACAGCCTTTTGAATATGCTAATTAGGTAGTCAAATTTTCAGAAATTTTGTTTAAAAATGGTATTTTTGAGATTCACGGAGATTCAGGAGTACAACATTATATCAATTCACATAAAATATATTAAAATACATCACAAATGGTTCGAAGAAGCATTCAATAGGTCTTTATAAACAAATTAATAGGGTGAATAAGTTATTACCATGGGATTTAGCAATCTGTCTAAATTCCCTGAGATGCATACTGGATTTCAAATTTTGAGATGCACCAAGTTTGACATTCCCAAGTCATCTGGGAAATACCAAAAGCCTCGTATTCATCTGAGCCTGGAGTTCGATTTTTATTTCGGAAACAGTTGTGACAGAGATAAGTCAACTCTTTATGTTAACGGCTCCCCATACTTGGTTCATAGTTGCGCAAGTGATGTCATTTGGTAAATGGCTAAGCATTATTGCCAGGTCCGAGCTGGGCTCGGACCTAGACTGCAGCGTCATAAATGCCAGGTCCGAGCTGGGCTCGGACTTAGACTGCTATGAGTTAAAGCTAGGAACATGTGTAATACCTCTTTTTCATGGGATTTTGTCTGAAAAATCCATTTATGGTATTATTTTGGTGATCCGAGGTCAGCTTCAAGGTCAAAAGGTCATTTCCAAAGTCGAAAACAAAATGGCCGCCAGATATTTCAAGATCAAATATGATTGTTCAACAATTAAAGCTAGGAACAAGTGTAATACCGTATTGTCATGTGATTTTGACCGGGCATTCCATTTCGTGCCTTATTTTCATGACTCAAGGGCATCTTCAAGGTCAAAAAGTCAATCTCAAGGTCAACTAAGCAAAATTACTATTTTAACAAATGAAGCTAGGAACATGTGAAATACCTCTTTCTCGTGCCATTACATATCTCAAATTATTTTGATTATTCAAGGTCATCTTCAAGGCCAAAAGGTCAATTTCAAGGTAAAGTAAGAGAAAATATCATTTCTAACAAAAAAAGCTCGAAACGTGTGTCATCAAAAGTCAATTCCGAGATAAAAAGTATGATTTTTAACAAACATAAATAGCAAAAAGTGTAGTACTACTTTTTAGTGTAATTTCTGCTACTATTTTGATGACTAAAGGTTATTTTTAAAGGCTGTGTGTCAATTTCAAGGTCAGGTAGGCCTAAGCACAAATATGATGTGACTTTAACTGGATAATCTAATTCTAGCAGGGTTTTAATGATTAAACATCATCAAAGTGGAATGATCAGACAACTAGAAGGCATCAAAGGGTGGCGGAGAGGTGTCAAAGAGCGATGAAAAACATAGCAGTTCAATGGGGAGGTGCTAAAAGGCCACAAAGAGTCGGTAAAAGACAATGGGGAGGCATTAAAGGGTGTCAACGAGTCACTAAAAGGCGCCCAGAGGCGCTAAAGTGCGACTAAAAAGGGTTAGAAGAAAATGAGTAGTCATTAAAGAGCAATGAGGAGGAGTTGAAAGGCAACGAAAATGCTTGAAGGGGCAAAAAGGGGCGTTAAAGAGCGAGAGGATGCATTAAAAGGTGGCGGGGTGGCATGAAAGGACTATGGAACGGTAACAAGGAAGCGTTAAATGACAGTGTAAGTATGTTAACGGGTGATGGGGAGGTGCTAAAGGATGATGAATAGGTGTCTAAGGGTGATGAGAAGGCAGCAAAGACGACTGAGAATCTCCAAAGGGCATCGGAAAAGCAGTAAATGGTGACGGAGAGACGTCAAAGAGCGATAGAAAAACGTTAAAGGTCTAAAAAAAAGTGTTAAAAGTGATGTGGATGCAATAAAGTTTGATGGAGAGGCGCTAAAAGGCGCTGCAGATGCATTAAATGGCGATGTGAATGCACGTTAAAGGGCGATAGTGAGGCGCTAAATGGTGATGGGAAAGTGTTAAATGGTGAGGGGAAGGCGATAAAGGGTGATGAGGCATCGTTAAAGGGCGACCATGAAACGTTAAATGACGATGGAAAGGCGCTAACGGGCAATGGGGAGGTAATAAAGTATGATGGATAGGCGTGTGAGGGTGAGGAGAAGGCACTAAAGACAACATAGAGTTGCTAAAGGGCGACGAAGAAGCGTTGAATGGTGATGCAGATGTCCAAAGGGTGACGGAAAAGTAATAAAGGCTGATGAATATGCAATAAAGGGTCATGGTGTGTCGCTAACACGCGCTGCGGATGCGTTAAATGGCGACGGAAGGCGTTAATGGGCAGTGAGGAGACGTTGAAGAGCAATGAGGAGGAGTTAAAGGACAACGAGGAGACGCTAAAGGGCTAAGAAAAGGCACCAAAAATGGACGGGATGCGTTAAAAGGTGACGGGGTGGCATTAAAGGGCTATTGCGCAGCGTTGCAGGGTGACTAGGAAGCATTAAATGACAGCAGAATTACGTTAACAAGTGATGGGGTGGTGTTAAAGGGTGATGAATATGTGTTTCAGGGTTATAAGAAGGCGTTAAAGATGACGGAGAATCGCTAAAGGGCAACTGAGAAGAATTAAATGGTGACAGAGAGACGTCAGAGAGCGATGGAAAGTCGTTAAAGGGCCAATAACAAAGATTGATGGAGATGTACTTAAGGTTGATGAAAAGACGTCAAAAAGCTCTGCAGATGCGTTAAATTGTGATGCTAAGACGTTAAATGGCGATGGAAAGATTGTAAATGGTGATGGAAAGGCGTTAAATGGCTATGGGAAGCCGGTAAAGGGCGAGGAAGAGGCTTTAAATTGCACAAAAAATGGCGTTAAAGGGCGACGGAAAAAATATGAAGGTCGACCCAAAAGCATTGAAGGGCAACGAGAGGCGTCAAATGTGCCACAGAGACGTTAAATCGTGATGGGGATGTGTCAAAAAGCCATAAAGAGGCGTTCAAAATAAATGAAGAGGCTTTAAAACGCGACGGTTAAGTAAAAGAGCAATGGAGAGGCGTTCAGGGCGAAGAAGAGGCATCAAATGGTGACGGAAAGGCCTTCAAATGCAACAAAGAAGCGGTAAACTAAAAGAATGTTCAGGGCGAAGAAGAGGCGGTAAAGGGCGACGGAAAGGCCTTCAATTGCAAAGAAGACGCGTTGACCTAAAAACTACGAAGACACATTCTTGTCTCCTTTTAGCGCATCTGCATAGCCCCTTAATGCCTTTCTGTCGCCTTAAAACGCCCTTGGTCGCTCTGTAACGCCTCTTGTCACCCATTAACGCCTCCTCATTTTTCTTAAATATGTCTTATCATTGCCCGTTAATGCCTTTTCATTGAACTTTAGCGCCTTCTTATTGCCCTTTAATGCCTCTTCATCGATCGTTGAAGCTTTTCCTTCACTCTTGAACACCTCTTCGCTAATTGCCCTTCAAATTATCCAGTCAAAATCAAACCAAACACAAGGTATTATGTGTGCTCCAATTTCTAGCACATATGTTAAAAATTATATTTGACCTTGAGGATGACTTCTAATCACCGAAGTAATAGAAAAAAGACATTTTTCACTCAAAATCCTGCGACAAAAGAGGTTTTTACACATGTATTTGTTAAAAATTATTTTCTCCTTTACTTGACCTTGAAATTTAGCTTTTGACCTTGAAGTTGGCCTTTTATCATCAAAATAGTTTCAGGAATAGATTATTAAGTAAAAAATCACACCAAAAAGACATATTACACTTCTTCCTATTTTGTTTCTTAAATATCAAATTTTTACATTTTTTACCTTGGAAATGACCTATTGACCTTGAAGATCAGCCTGGATCGACAAAATAATACCACGAATGGATTTTTCAGACAAAATCGCATTAACATAAATGGATGTATTAGACAAAATTCCAAGAAAAAGAGGTATTACACATGTTCCTAGTTTTATTTGTTTAAAAGGGTACTTTTGCTTATTTGACCTTGAAATTGACGTTTTGACCTTGAAGATGACATTGAGTCATAAAAATAATACAAGAAACGGATTGCCCAGTCAAAATCACATAAAAATGAGGTATTACACTTGTTCCTGGCTTCATTTGTTGAAAAATCATATTTGACTTTGAATTATCGGCGGCCATTTTGTTTTCAACCTTGGAAATGACCTTTCGACATTGAAGAAGGCCTTGGATCACCAAAATAATACCATAAATGGATTTTCGAGCCAAAATCCCGTGAAAAAGAGGTATTACACATATTCCTAGCATTAATTGTTAAAACTGGTATTTTTGCTTATTTGACCTTGAAATGGACTTTCTGACCTTGAAGATGACCTTGAGTCATAAAAATAATACAAGAAGCGGATTGCCCAGTCAAAATCACATGAAAATGAAGTATTACACTTGTTCCTGGCTTTATCTGTTGAAAAATCATATTTGACCTTGAAATATCGGCGGCCATTTTGTTTTGAACCTTGTAAATGACCTTTCGACCTCGATGAAGACATTGGATCACCGATATAATACCGTAATGCATTTTCAGACAAAATCCCATGAAAAAGAAGTATTACACATGTTCCAAGCTTTGATTGTTAAAAATGGTATTGTTGCTTATTTGACCTTGAAATTAACTTTTTGACCTTGAAGATGACCTTGAATGATAAAAATAATGCAAGAAATGGATTGCCCAGTCAAAATCACATGAAAATGAGGTATTACACTTGTTCCTGGCTTCATTTGTTAAAAAATCATATTTGACCTTGAGATATCTGGCGGCCATTTTGTTTTTGCCCTTAAAAAATTCCGCCCAAGGGTGCCAAAGTGGCACCCGGCTGATTCCTGCTCAGGACATCCCATAGTATCAGAATCAATCATAAAACGTCGTCCATACCACAAAACACGCTTTCGTCAAAATCCACTGGACTAATAGAGAAAAAACAGGTTTCACCAACTGGCTCAGAATTTAAGCTCACTGATGAGTTGAGACTTCATCGCGTGTTAATATTTAACCCTTTAACCGCCGGTGCCGCATATATTCGGTTTTTCATTTTTATCAGCACAATAAGTACCACTTTTTAAACATGTTAAGGATAACATGTGACATCAATCAGCAATATTTAAAACAGTTGACCTCCATTTTGTCAAATCTGAATAATTTTCACTCACTTGAAGTTGTGGATCGCGTCAGCGAGACACAACTTCAAGTTGGTGAAAATTCAGATTGAATAATTTGGCGGTTAAAGGGTTATGACAAAATTTGAACCTAAGTCGCTTGTTGAAGCCGGGCACATTGCATAGCTGCCGGATAATAAATGAATCAAGTATTAAATTCCACGACAATCATTCTGTTGCATTTTATTATAGGGTTTGTCACACCAGCCTACGTTCATCCGGCGACTGTTGCGCAATCCCGGACTATTTCGTATTTTTTTTTAAATTAAACATATAATATGATCATTATATTAATATTTAAAATACATTTTTCAGGTCGTAGTGGGATGGCGTATAGGCTGATGTGACAGGGGTATTACCAGAGGTATAATGCGCTGCCACCACGATCGCAAGTGAATATTACTCAGCAAAACAGGACACATCGGCCCAACATTGAATTGAGGATGGGCCAATTAACCTAAAAGCCATGTCCCTACATTAGACCAATATAGGGTCAACACCTTATATATATGGATATTTTCAACAGAGCACACAGTTAAATATATTTAACATTTAGATAATAGCCTTTCACCCACACGAAAACACCCGAAATAACACACAATGGCAGTAATCTAATTTCACACCCCTGTCTTTGTGGTGCGGATCTTCACCATGGCCAAAAATATTTTTTACAATATACATTTGCAGTTTTCAATAACACAGGTATCGTGTCTGAGGTAAGGCGACCTCTGTTTACCAGTATGTATAGATGTTCAAGTAGACTCCCTGCGAGGATTATCACAACGGGGAATTAATATTAATAGAAAGTAAAATATTGTATTGCCCACGAGTGGTGGTCTGATTGCGCACCATGGAAAAATACATCAGAGTGATAGTAAACGTTTAAAAATGCATCTATCAAATAATCAAAATGTTGATTATTGCTCTCTATCTATAAATCTCTATTCTAATATAAAATGTGCCTTTAGCATTGACCTCAGAGCTATTGTTGTATTATAGCTGTTGAAACACAATACTTCATGTTTCTGTTAATTCAGTAATGGGAATAATAATATAAATATATTGTCATAGTGTCTATATTGATATTTTCTTAAAACAACAAAAACTATGCTAAATATTGAACCCGTTTTTTTAATTCTCACCCACTTAAAGTTTTGCCTCACCACCGCGAGCCACAAGTTCAAGTGGGTGCAAATTACTTATGTTTTTTCAATTTGAGAGAAAACATTTGTTGAAACACTCATCCTGCAGCTCACTTCATTCCCAATAACTGTAATTTAACCTGCTAATAAAACAGATTAAAAACTATAATAAATTATAGTGGTCTTTAGCATTACAATACCTTAATTACTAATAATAAAGTAATACATTCTGAATTAAAGATACATACGACGTAAAGTTATTTTGTTTAAACATTTATTTATGAGTCTACACCATCACAAACAGCCAAAATGTCAGTAGTTAATTATAGACATACAGAACTATATAATACAAAATGAGCGTCAGTGTCAAAACATTGTTATACTATCAAGCAAATAAATATAGTACATGTATTTAGTATCATTAGTAGCTGTTTTATAGTGTTTTTAATTATTTTGTAACCACGAACCAAGCCTGTCATTCTTTCGAATATAATTTATAAACAGTTAGTAAGGCAACAAAAGTATAAAATCAAGTGTTCTATACTATACAAAGTAGTACTGTGGATTTATTATCAACTAATATTATAGTTATAGGACGTATAAATTGTATCTGATAAACACTCTATCAATGCGGTGAGTATAACATACACACAGATGCAGTCGCATCATTATACTGTTGACAAAAGAACTTAATAAATGCTTAGACTTAGTATCTTCATTAGGTTTAGAGCGGAACGCTGTAGACATGCAGAGTGATTTGCGAAGTATGTGGTACTGCGACAATTAGAACAAAGCATTTATTAAGTTCTTTTGTCAACAGTATAATGATGCGACTGCATCTGTGTGTATGTTATACTCACCACATTGATAGAGTGTTTATCAGATACAATCTATACGTCCTATAACTATAATATTATTATAATTTTTACACTTGATTTTGTAGATTTGAACTATTTTTAAAGTGTTTATTGTAGTAAGTACTTGTGGTTTCTCACTGCAATTCCAAGCAAACACGATACATCAAGCCAATATTGCTTTAATGTTGGGCCACCGCCTGTGACGCTGGCCCAACATTAGGCCAATACTGATTCAGATAACTATCGTGTTTACTGGTTAGGGCGTGCCTATGTTGAACACCACAGTCATTATAATGTGATGACGTCATAGTCCACGGTCACTAAATAGACTAATGTAAGTATTAACCCTTTAACCGCCAAATTATTCAATTTGAATTTTCACCCACTTGAATTTGTGTCTCGCTGACGCGATCCACAACTTCAAGTGAGTGAAAATTATTCAGATTTGACAAAATGGAAGTCAACTCTTTTCAAATCTTGCTGGTTGATGTCACATTTTATCTTTAACATATTTGAAAAGTGGTACTTAATGTGCTAATAAAAAATAAAAAACCTAATATATGCGACACCGGCAGTTAAAGGGTTAATGAGTGGACGGAGATCTGAACCACTGGTTAGGGGGCGTATGATAATATTTTTTTCACAAAATAAAGAAGTTTAGTACCTGGGTAATTATTGTATAAATTGAATTTTGTATCATTGTATGCTTTGAGTTATTCATTTTACATAGTAATCATTATATAAGGATTTAGAGAGTTTCAAATTTCGCGAAATGTATCTCTATTTTATCATTACTACTTTCATATGTATTTCAATCCGCTATCAAGTTTTGCGATATATATGAATGTACCACCATGTAATCTGATAATCGTTGTCACCCTATTGACAAATATCACAACGAAGCGGCCACACCTAAAAACTAAACTTTTGTCAATGACCAGCAATTTCGTATCTGCACTGCCATACCACACATAATAATGTACCAGACATTAAATTAGATCCTTTGAAATACCACAAATACTATCTTACCACTTTAAGTGCTTAATAATGCTTAAAGCGCTAAATTAAATAATTTAAATTTTCACCCACTTGAATTTGTGTCACGCTACTATACCGTGACCCACAACTTCAAGTGGGTAAAAATTGCTCCTATTTATTTAAAGCTTAAACACACATTCCGTTACAAAGAACAAAACGACGATAGTCGTGCTTAGCTGGTAAAGGGTCAATCACTTCTTGACAGGTCTCATTTATTTAAGGCTACAAGAAGCAGTCATACCTGCAATTAAAGCTACATGTAGCAGTCATACCTGCATTTAAAGCTACATGTATCAGACATACTTGCAATTAAAGCTACATGTAGCAGTCATACTTGCATTTAAGGCTACATGTATCAGTCATACTTGCATTTAAAGCTACATGTAGCAGTCATACCTGCATTTAAAGCTACATGTATCAGTCATACTTGCAATTAAAGCTACATGTAGCAGTCATACTTGCAACTGAAGCTACATGTAGCAGAAGTACTTGCCTTTAATTCTACATGTAGCTGTCATACTTGCATTTAAAGCTACATGTAGCAGTCATACTTGCAACTGAAGCTACATGTAGCAGAAGTACTTGCCTTTAATTCTACATGTAGCAGTCATACTTGCATTTAAAGCTACATGTAGCAGTCATACTTGCAACTGAAGCTACATGTAGCAGTCGTACTTGCCTTTAATTCTACATGTATCAGTCATACTTGCATTTAAAGTTACATGTAGCAGTCATCCTTGCAATTGAAGCTACATGTAGCAGTCATACTTGCATTTAAAGCTACATGTAGCAGTCATACTTGCATTTAAAGCTACATGTAGCAGTCATACTTGCAATTGAAGCTACATGTAGCAATCATACTTGCAATTGAAGCTTCATGTATCAGTCATACTTACATTCGAAGCCACTACATGTAGCAGTCATACTTGCATTTAAAGCTACGTGTAGCAGTCATACTTGCATTTAAAGGTACATGTAGCAGTCTCACTTCCAATTGAAGCTACATGTAGCAGTCATAGTTGCATTTAAAGCTACATGTAGCCGTCATACTTGCAATTGAAGCTACATGTAGCAGTCATACTTGCATTTAAAGCTACATGTAGCAGTCATACTTGCATTTAAAGCTACATGTAGCAGTCATACTTACATTTAAAGCTACTTGTAGCAGTCATACTTGCATTTAATGCTACATGTAGCCGTCACACTTGCAATTGAAGCTACATGTAGCAGTCATACTTGCATTTAAAGCTACATGTGGTAGTCATACTTGCATTTAAAGCTACATGTACTAGTCATACTTGCAATTGAAGCTACATGTAGCAGTCTCACTTCCAATTGAAGCTACATGTAGCAGTCATAGTTGCATTTAAAGCTACATGTAGCCGTTATACTTGCAATTGAAGCTACATGTAGCAGTCATACTTGCATTTAAAGCTACATGTAGCAGTCATACTTGCATTTAAAGCTACATGTAGCAGTCATACTTACATTTAAAGCTACATGTAGCAGTCATACTTGCATTTAAGGCTACATATACCAAGCATACTTGCAATTGCAGCTGCATGTAGCAGTCATACTTGGATTTAAAGCTACATGTAGCAGGCATACTTACATTTGTAGCTACATTATTAAAGTCATATTTGCATTTCAAGCTACATGTAGCAATCATACTTGCAATTGAAGCTACATGTAGCAGTCATACTTGCATTTACAGGAACATTTAGTGGGCAAACTGAAGCTACATCATTGAAGTCAAACTTGCATTTATAGCTACATGTAGCAGTCATACTTGCAATTGAAGCTACATGTAGCAGTCATACTTGCATTTACAGCTACATGTAGCAGGCATACTTGCAATAGAAGCTACATGTAGCAGTCATACTTGCATTAAAAGCTACATGTAGCAGGTATACCAACATTTGAAGCTACATGTAGTAGTCATACTTGCATTTCAAGCTACATGTAGCCGTCATACTTGCATTTGAAGCTACATTATAGAAGTCATACTTGCATTTCAAGCTACATGTAGCAGTCACACTTGCAATTGAAGCTACATGTAGCAGTCATACTTAAATTTAAAGCTACATGTAGCAGTCATACTTGCATTTAAGGCTACATGTATCAGTCATACTTGCATTTAAAGCTACATGTAGCAGCCATACTTGCAATTGAAGCTACATGAAGCAGTCATACTTGCAATTGAAGCTACATGTAGCAGTCATATTTGCATTAAAAGCTACATGTAGCAGTCATACTTGCAATTGAAGCTACATGTAGCAATCATACTCGCAATTCAAGCTTCATTTATCAGTCATACTTGCATTTAAAGCTACTACATGTAGCAGTCATACTTGCATTTGAAGCTACATATAGCAGGCATACTTACATTTGAAGCTACATATGGAGGTCATACTTGCATTTGAAGCTACGTGTAGTAATCATACTTACATTTGAAGCCACATATAGCAGTCATACTTATATTTGAAGCTACATGTAGCAGTCATACTTGCGTTTGAAGCTATATGTAGCAGTCATACTTACATTTAAAGCTACACGTGGCAGTCATACTTGCAATTGAAGCTACATGTAGCAGTCATACTTGTATTTGAAGCTGCACGTAGCAGTCATACTTGCATTTCAAGCTACGTCTGGCAGTCATACTTACATTTGAAGTTACATGAAGCAGTCTTACTTGCATTTCAAGCTACATGTACAGTCATACTTGCATTTGAAGCCACATGTAGCAGTCATACTTGCATTTGAAACTACATATGACAGTCATACTTACATTTGAAGCTACACGTAGCAGTCATACTTGCATTTGAAGCTACATGTAGCAGTCATACTTGCATTTGAAGCTGCATGTAGCAGTCATACTTGCATTTGAAGCTACATGTAGTTATAATTGTTTTACGTATTTTATTATCACATCGCGCATTTGAACAGCTGGATGTGTATGCACTCAGACAAATTTACTCCATGTTCCTCGTCAGTAAACATTAAACCAACATTGGCTTAAGGACTCGTTTTTGCTGTGATGGTATGATCGAGTATCGCTACTAGTATATAAAAATGCATGGTCATACTTATATACACGCCACCTTCTCTTCTGGACTAGTTATTATTGAAACATAACCATTAAGTGCATCATAAATTCACTGCACCGTGTATCACATTAGTTGAATAATTATTGAAGATTGGATACGAGGAGATGCAAAATGCAAGGCCATGGCTGGTTCAGAGCTGGACCAGCATTTTAGAGGCTGGCCCAATATTTATTCAACATTTATAAAATTTTGTCGTATCTCAGGTGCACCCACTACAATAATCGGTGAAATAGTGCCGTTCAACAACAAATCAAAAGGCTTCTCACACATTACTTTATCTACGTCATCAACATCCAATCAAGGGCAACAAAGCCAGTTAGCTTGAAGTGTGGTTTCCACGTAGTTCAATGACGTCATGAACTCTTTCAATAATGAAGTTTGTAATTGTTTTTGAAGCTGACACAATTTGCAGCTTTATATCGGTTATATTAATAATAATTTCTAGCAACAAGATATTTTGCAATTTTAATGGCCTTTGTTTCTCAGTCTAAGATGCCCTCTTCTACATAAGACAGCTAATAGCTGGCCAGTGAGTGGTATTATAGACTAACGTTATTTACTGTGAAATTTCACAGGTCTTGTTCCTAGTCAGATAAAAATAAGAGCAACTGATTTGGGCACCCTATGACGTCAGTGACAATGTTATGTAGCAGATAGATTGACACGTGCGGTAAAATCAGAAACAAAACAACATGATTTGCTCATTCAAACATGTTTACTACAAACGGTTTTATCGCTAGGTGAAAAACCCCTATTAAGCTCAATGGAATTGGTCTCTGTATGTCCGACAAATAGCCTAATTTAAATATTCAAGCCTCAAATCACCATTCAAGCAATAACGTAGATTCTTATGGCATATATACATTAGATATACATTATAACCAATGTTGGTTGTTGAAATTAACGTTTCAAAGTGCAGATCTCAAATAATGCGCTAAAAAATTATTGTAAGCTATAAAAGATTATACTTACTAAACGTACGTGACTAATCGATTGAATATCAGCTTCCAGTGTATATAAAATACATACAGTACGGCGTAGTAAAACGTAGTAAATATATGCTTTTACTATGTTTACATCATTGTCATTGAAAATGATAGTGCTTCGGTTACGTTTAGCCAACCACATTAAGAAATGTAATCTAAAACCACATTGATTGATTAGTTGTTGGCTGGTTGGTTGATTGATCTACCGATTTGATCATTCATTCATTCATTCATTCATTCATTCATTCATTCATTCATTCATTCATTCATTCATTCATTCATTCATTCACTCATACGTTCATTCATTCATTCATTCATTCATTCATTCATTCATTCATTCATTCATTCATTCATTCATTCATTTGTTCATTCATTTGTTCATTCATTCATTCATTCATTCATTCATTCATTCATTCATTCATTCATTCATTCGTTCATTCATTTATTCATTCATGCATTCATTCATTCATTCATTTATTCATTCATTCATTCATTCATTTGGTCATTTGGTCATTCAGTCAACCGTACATGTAGGCCTGAGTACTACCATCATGATATATATGTCGGAAACAATTGATTATAACTTACTTGATGACATTCCTTTTTATGTAATGTTAATGTGTGGAGATCTAGACAGCCCACAGCGCATCATCAATTAAAGTGCCGACAGAAAGATAAGACGTAAACGGGAGGGTCAATAAGTCTAATAATGCATTATTTCATAATCCTGTCTGCTTCCCTCACTACCCACCCAGCAAACACGAGACGTTGACCCAATGCTGTGCTAATGTTGTCCCATCGTCTACGACGCTGGGTCAACATTAGCCCAGCATTGGGTCAACGGCTCGTGTTTTCTGGGATATGCTGGTATAACTGAGCCCGTTTCCAGAGTTGAAGACACTCTATCCTGTTGTTGTTTAGGTCATTTTCGCCTTCTCTTGACAAGCTCTTTCTTGTTTCTTGTTGGTAATAACATGACGTTTTAGTCGACTTTTGGCGATTTTTTTTATCTACCCTTATTGACGTTCTTATCGAATCTTGTTAACTTTCTAGTCGTCTCTTGTCCACTAGGTTTTACTCATTTTACGCTCTAATCGACCGTTGTTGATGTTGTTCTATATTCACCTGTTGTTGTTGACTCTTTTACCGACCATTGTTGGCGTTTTATTTGACATTTCACATGTTATTTTCACCTATTGTTGACGCTTTTACGACCTTTCTTAACGTTTTATTTGACATTTTTACATGTTATTTTCACCTGTTGTTGACGCTTTTACGACCATTCTTGACGTTCTATTTGACATTTTTACATGTTATTTTCACCTGTTGTTGACGCTTGTATGACCATTATTGACGTTCTATTTGACATTTTTACAGGTTATTTTCACCTGTTGTTGACGCTTTTATGACCATTGTTGACGTTCTATTTGACATTTTTACAGGTTATTTTCACCTGTTGTTGACGCTTTTATGACCATTGTTGACGTTTTATTTGACATTTTCACATGTTATTTTCACCTGTTGTTCACGCTTTTATGACCATTGTTGACGTTCTATTTGACATTTTCACATGTTATTTTCACCTGTTGTTGACGCTTTTACGACCATTGTTGACGTTCTATTTGACATTTTTACATGTTATTTTCACCTGTTGTTGACGCTTTTACGACCATTGTTGACGTTTTATTTGACATTTTTACAGGTTATTTTCACCTGTTGTTGACGCTTTTACGACCATTGTTGACGTTCTATTTGACATTTTCACATGTTATTTTCACCTGTTGTTCACGCTTTTATGACCATTGTTGACGTTCTATTTGACATTTTCACATGTTATTTTCACCTGTTGTTCACGCTTTTATGACCATTGTTGACGTTCTATTTGACATTTTTACACGTTCTATTCACCTGTTGGTAATGCTTTTATCGACCATCGTTAATGTTCTATTTGATATTTTTACACGTTCTATTCGCCTTTTGTTGGCCCTTTTATCGGCCATTGTTACTTTACTGTTCTATTCACCTGTTGTGATACTCCTACCGTCTATAGCTGAGTCTGACATTTTCAGCCGTAGTTTTCAACCACACAACATGGCGAATGATTCCTACGCACGCTAATATCTAATATCCAATATACATATACACGTACTTATAATTAAATATTACATATCTAAATGATAACGGATAAAAAGATGTTTGTTGACAAGGTTAATGGTCAATAAGATATTAAACTATTCTGCCGTGCAAAGCCAAAATGCAGTATCTGCCTTTTGGCTTTGCAGAGCGGTATTGCTGTGCTGATACGTTTATTTTTATTCTATTTTACTTGCTATTTCAGACCGTGTGGTGCAATGATCCCTTCCACTCAACGTCATTTGAAAAAAACACCGAATCATCCGGTAAAACAAATTTACATAACCGCAGCCCGTAACTTGACGGAGTGGGCTGGCTGTTCACGACTCAGCCAGTCCCAGAAAAAAAACACCGTCTAAAATAGAGTTTCCACGTAATGAATGGTGACACTTTCTCTCCACATAAATAAATCGTGATATTTTTAATTCTGCATTCCGCGCACGAAACGGATCGCCCGTCATCAATGTCACTGACACCTTGTTCACTCAGCAAACAACAAAAAGCATTCCATGGTCTCATTCTTCCCAGCAAACACCAGGTGTAACCCAATGTTGGTTCAATGTTGGCCCGGTGACCCAACATTGAACCAACATCTCATTTTACCCCCTTTGCACAAACCCAATCACACAGGCGGGTTTGTTATATTGATCCAACGTTGTACCAAACATGGTTCAACACAACCGACATCGAAACAATAATAAAACAATGTTGGGCCGCGTTTCGGGCTAGATGGGAGAACATCTCACATTCTTGTGGTTTATTCCCATTGTTTCTTGTTTCTTGGCATACCGTAATCTATACACCTCGACCAGGGAAGGAATTTCACACAATTACTTTATATTCATTCGCATAACTAAGCCCTATCTTCTCCTATCTGCACCGCAACCGCAAAATAAATTCCACACATTTAATTTATGCTCCCACGCAGTATACAGATGTAAATACTTGAAGGAATACTATAGGCTATTCTACGGCTCACGCTTAACCCTTTAACCGCCGGTGCCGCATATATTCGGGTTTACATTTTTTATTAGCACAATAAGTACCACATTAAATATGTTACAGAATGAAATCCCGATTATATGCGACACCGGCGGTTAAAGGGTTAAGGGTTAAGAAGCGTATGATCATTATGGCTAAGCTGTAAGTTGGTCGACATTGCTTTTTTCTGGTGCTGACGTGCAAATAAGCAAATGACCCTCGTTAGAGTAGAGCAAAAAAATGCAATTTGCAAAGCGACCCGTGTTCAATGTCGCATTCAAGCCTTTACCAAAGCTATTTCGTGTTATTGCTATAATGTATTTAAGCATATTACATTACCATCAGTTTATTATCATGACATTGTCCACATTGCTGCATGTAAACACAACGTTCATAAAAATAGGACTAATAATTATTAAATTGTTGTCCCTATAGATCTTGCAGAAGTAGGTTAGTGTTCAAAAATCTATTTTTTG
This sequence comes from Flabesymbios commensalis, assembly GCA_964017125.1. Classification (NCBI taxonomy): domain Eukaryota; kingdom Metazoa; phylum Annelida; class Polychaeta; order Terebellida; family Flabelligeridae; genus Flabesymbios; species Flabesymbios commensalis. Next base: position 37,233,839 of record OZ024911.1, on the reverse strand, counting down.
TCTCCTATCGATCACTCCCGTAGCCTACGCACTTGTATACATATTAAAAAAACGTTTCTTATAATGTTCTAGTCCAGTCATCCTATTATAGTTCAATCAATAGTTATAATTCAATAGTTTATTGTCACAGAAAGAAAAACAAACAACAAAATATAAGTACAATGTATCAATACATCATATTATTCTAAGTGACATAAAGGAACTGACGCCCAGTGGCGTATGCGTCCTCACAAATTAAACAAGAAAACATTACCCGGTTAGTGGAAAAAAATTGTGTGCATAGTGCAAAAAAACAACAACATATAAGCCTGCATCCAGCAAACACGAGACGCCGTCCCCCGTTGGGCCAACGCTGGGCCAACGTCGTAGACGGTTGACCAGCGCTGGCCCAACACCGAGACAACGTCCCGTGTTTGCTGGGTATTCAGGACATTTTCCCGATCTCCAAAAAGCTGAATAAAGTAATGATACAATAGCTAACACTATTGACAATATAAAAATGATAGGACACAGTCGAAACTAAAGTTACTAACAATATTATTAATACGTTGGTAATATAAAAACATTGAACACATTATAACAAATAGAAAAAACATACTCAATTTTTTATTTTCCCGAAAATATAAATATGAAGGTCTGATAACAGACACGGACAAAAACCATGTTAGCACACCCGGAATATTATAAAATTATAATTAAGCTGTTATTATATATTTTTTAGATGAAATTTAAAAGTATGTTAGACCTAGACACACTATTGAAACATAAGTTTTTTTGTTTTTTTTGATAGCATGTGTTTTAAACTGTTGAATAGAAACATAGCCTATATCAAAAGTATGGGGAAATCGGAGTGGTCAAAATATAATAAAATCGCTAACTAATACCGCCATTACCGAGACATATTTCCAGCTATATCTCCATAAATGAAATGAAATGAAATGAAAGGGGTTTTAATCCACCTTTGTGCACATATAGGCTAGACTGGGCCAGGATAACCGCCTGAGGATGGTGAGATGAATAAGATGACACTGCCCTTCTGACACAGGATTCGAAATTCGAGCAAGTTTTCATAATTATCACTTGCTAATTAAATTAACAGAATTGTCCTGTCAAAGTTGCTGGAGAATCTATTCAAGTGGACCCTCAATTGCTCTTTCAACGTTTCTTGACAGCTTCAAGTGGTATGGCTGAAGCCAAATCTGAAATATTCAGGTATGAATAACATACAGTGAACCATCAGCACTATTCGAGCCATCGGGACTGCTAAGAGCGGGAAAGAAATCTGTTTTGGCGAATGTAATCTGGGCTGATTGTAAGGGAAATGATATGCCTGATCTCACACCAACAGAGTTGAGCAGCATGCAGAATTGTGCTAGACGGAGGCTCTCTATTGCATAAAATGCCTTGGCCAATAGAATCTACATACAATTCGGTGTGTGATAGGCTATGTATGTGAACAACGTCTGCAGAAATTATGTGAAGCATATTGTCTTTGATGGCTATTTAGCAGAGCTTTCAACCAAATATATGGCACACCTCGGCAGATCAGTTGGTGTTATTTGTGCTGAAGTGAAGTTTAATGGCGATACGCCAAAAAAGACAAAGAAAGAACATTTCGTAGCAAATAATGTGAACAAAAAAAGTTCGTCATCTTGTTGGGTGATAAACTAGAAGAAGCACGTTGTACTGTGCTAAATGCTGAATGTGATGCAGACGTTTTGAGTGATCAAACAACTGTGCCGCGTGCTACAAAATATGCTACAACAATCATTAGTGAAGATATCGATATTTTAATATTGATGTGCTTCTATTCTCAGCTCGTGTCATTTCCCCTTTCACTTCCAGTTAGAAATAAAACGACTTAGCAGCAAACATATATATAATTATAAGGGTTTGGAATAGGAACTGGATTAAAACTGTCCTGGGTCCATCTGTGTGTGAGCTGTTACCATTTGTCAATGCAATTGCGAGATGTGACACTTCCGAAACGCAGTGACGTCACAAAAAAAACGTTTTGAATGGGAACTCGGTGAAAGCAAAGTTATACAAGACCCCCTCCCCCATACTTCATTGTATTAGGTAGCTCGGTGACAACAATGGAGGTCAAGGCTATTGAGTTTCACAGAGTACGTCACGTATAGTTGGCATTGGGTTTAAAAAAATATCTGTTGATGGGAATTCGGCCTTCTGAAAGATAAGTCAATGGAAGCAAAAAAGTAAGCAAAAAAAATGTACTTTTAATTATTTTTAAATCCAAATTGGCCTTCGATCCACCAACCCACTACAATTTTTTTTTGGAACATTGGACTTTTAGAAATCTTTAAGACCCCTTGCTGAGCACCTACCAATATTGTTTTATGATTTCCAGTGTAACAAGGGTTGATATAGCATCCCAGCAAACACGACACGTTGAAACGATGATGTTTTAATGTTGGCACAACGTCTGCGACGCTGGCCCAACATTAAAACATCATCGTTTCACGTGTCCTGTTTGCTAGGATACTGCTCTACTAAACCCAAAGGCAGTAACTTTTGGGTTTACGAGGCAGTATAATTAAATCTACAAGTAGGTCATATTTGAATGTTTCTGGAAAAGACACCCCCTCTCGCCATGCGTTATTATCTGATCTTCTGATCTCAGTATGAAACATCTCTATCTATAGCTATAATGATGTCGTCTTTTTGGAGCTGTAGTGTCACACATACCACTCATTTCAGTAACACATTTAAACACTTTAACTGAATTTTATTTTTAAAATCCATCAGCATTACGAATGTTTAATTATGAGATATCAAGTCAACAACCCCCATTAAGGTGGCGCCATGTTGTATGACACACGCACTAAACGTGTAACATTCAGACATAAAGTGATAGAAATAACAGTAATATTATACATATATAACTCACGTCTGTGTTGTAAATAATGTTTTGAATGCCAAAGATGAATGTATTATAATATTACTAACATAATCATATATAATTCATCTTGTCACTTGAAGGGTGAAATTGTCACATGGATAATGCTCGGATAATGTCGGGCTCTTCTTAAATTAATCAAATAGATTTGTTTAGCATACACTCTAAACAATATAGGTTCTTTAAAATAACCCTTCAGAACTATTACCATGCAAACCCAGGAGAACCCTTGTAGGGTTCTCCTGGGGTTGCATAGTAATAGTTACCCTGACAACATCGCAAGGCTCTGACTCAGTGACCTCCATTTTTAAATGCTAAGGTTCTAATACGATCAAAAGTTTACGCCTGCTGAAAATGGCCTAGTATTCGTAGGCACTTGAAATATTCGTCTCAATTTCATGGCATCCGAGTTTTTTGGTAGGCAGCGCGAGTGTCGTTTTTACACAGCTGGCTGTGGAAACAAGATGGAGGTCAGTGCGACTGGGCCTCACGCAGTAAATGAGCTAGGCGGCCCAGTCATACCGGGTAAGTAATAGTACTGAAGGGTTCCTTCTATAGAACCTATATTAATTATAGTGTACCACGCGCGCGCGTCCAGTCAATGTTGGTAGAGCGTCGCAGACGGTGGAGAAGCATCAAGCCAATACATTTTCAACGGATTCCTGGGAGGTGGGCGGTTAATTGAACGTTTTACATGGCTTGGCCCAGGATTGAGTCGCGTCAGAAACATACAGATTTAACGTCAAAAAGCTATAATAAAAAAAAGAACGTCAAATGTCTGCATGATCGAAGGCATAAGCAGAGTATAAGTAAGCTAATCTAAATTTAAATCTCGTAAGTTGGGCTATAATTATACTTAAAGGGACCCCTTGGGATGAGACATTTTCAATGTTGTTAATTAAAAAAAAAAATTTATATAAAACTATATAGCCTACTGATCTTAACTGAAAATACGAAAAAGTAAAAAAACAATTTGTAAACAAAACAAGTCTGCAATTGTTTATGCTACATTTAAAGCTGCTCCTTAGGATGAGACATTTTCAATTTTGTCAATTTTGAAAATTCAATTTATATGAAGCTATGTAGCCGATTGATCTCAACTAAAATTACAAAAAAGTCCAAAAACAATTTTAAAGCACCGAAAAAGAGTGAAATAGTTATATTTCCAGGTCGTATATTGCCATGTAGACAAAACAAGTCAGCAACATACAGCACTTTACACTACATTTTCTCACGTATCAGACGGTAAGATCAGAGCATTCGCCGCTAATTGGTGTCTTATAGTCAGGACACGGGAGGACACACCTGCAGCACTAATTGTCTACCCAACGCTGGGCCGATGCCATCAGCATGTGGCCCAATGCTGTGAAAACATTCAATCGTCCTTCAGGGATACAAATAGTTTGTTTGGGTTACTTCTGGTTTCATAGAAATGTTGATTAAAAATATTTGTAAAAATATGAAAATTCTGAAAAAAACAAAAAACATGATCCGTGGGATACACTACTTCAGTACGGAATTAAAAACGAAAATTGATGTCATCCCAAGGGGCTGTTCTAACAAGCCACGAAGAAAAAAGTTATTGAAGCAGCTCTCCAACTGCGATTACCGTATTCTCGGAAACGGAAGTTAGACAAAAACAGTGTAAGTCGTGTTTCACGTGACACCCGCTCGTCATTTAACGCGGCTATGCGGACAGGACGCGTTCGCGCTGCGTGTGAGATGCGTGCTACGTTTACATTGTTGAAGTTGGCGCAATGCCAGCTGACCCCCATCTCTCCACATGTATTTCTTGTCTTTTTCATTCACTTCGAGATGCGAACTGCTGCCGCAATTCTCATCTCGATGTGAATGGAAATGACAAAATTGTGTGAACATATTTATTCAATTAATTGTATTGCAAATATGTAATTTATGGGACAATGGCGGTCAAATCGTTCAACGCCAGCGAGAGCTGCGCAATAGATGGCATCACGGGCGAGGCCCCTGATAAAAGAACAACATATATACCCGGCGGACACACCCCTTTTATACCTGTATCACCGCCCAATCTTAGATGCCGCCGATGATATTGTTGTGAGGTGTCTGGACCTCTGAAAACGTGTGAAAGATGTCACGTTTGTTAAAGACTCTAACCGCGCAATGAAACACGCACGCACGACGCGTCAAACACTTCACTATAGTCCAGTTGGCGGCAAACGTTATCTCAAGAGTATTGTGACAGTGATAAATGTCAAAATTAAAAAATCTTATTAAGTCAAAATTGCTGCCCAGTTGATCTTCCGCAACGTGTGAAGTCCAACGGCGAGAGTAAAAAAACTAACGGTCCCACATTTAAATTGATATTTCATCCACATGTTGTAAAATCCTGCACGGAATAGTCTAAACCATTCCCCGTAGCATGAGATGCTTCATAGCAACGTAAAGTAGAAAATTGCATACAGACTGTATCATGTGTATAGGGCAAATGAATTCGTTTTTAATGTACTTTTTGCAACGTGCCATAGAGGAGAAAGGATTCATACCAGTCCTCGTGGACTTCGATGATATTGGTCTGTGTCATACCTGCTATACAAAGGCTAACATAAGTAACTGCTTTATATACTTTGAAGGTGTATATAATATGTAACAATAATTATTATTGGATAATAATTATGGAGTATTCTCTAATATACCATGGAAATGCAAGTGACTTCCAAGAAACAACGTGTCATGTGGGCCCACATCGATAACGCATTTTTCAAGAGTGCCATGATTCCATTGCCTACTGATGTATGGTTGATAATAAATCTCCCTCGGTAGAGAGTCCAAATAATCAGATTTCCAAAATATTTTCCACTACACATGACATTCCAGTTTTACAGGGTCTCTATAGGGCAGGGGATGTCGGCATATTATTTTTAATCACTATGGCTATCCTGCTCTGCCAAGCAAGAGGCAGTAACTGCTGACTTGAAAAGTGAGAAGTTACGGTGTTTCGGAAATTGCATCCAGCGTCCGTGGTCATAGTAACGGGTGTATCGAGAGGGGGAGGGGGGGGGTGACATGCAAAGTGATGTACTGGTGTCATTCCGCGCATATTCTATGACATATTCTCTGACATATAATATCCTATGTGTTCTACGTAGCATTTCGCACGTTTGCGGTCAGTAAGTGCCCGTTGATGGCCAGGACAATGTGTGCCGTATGACAGATAGCCTCAGGGGGTCACTAGAAATTTATCACCCCAGACAAATTATTACGATGGCGCAGCGGTATTCACGGAACGCTGGTCCAATGTTGTACCAACGTCTGTGACGTTGGCCTAACATTGGACGCGAACACCGCCCATCCTCTCATCTGCGAACTTGGTTACCTTTCTCGATTGTTCTTTTCACGTTTAGTTTTACATAGTATTATGTTATAGTACGAAACGGGATTCCTGCCTCAAAATTTGAAGTTTAATGCATTGAAATACATCTCATGATTTCTATCAATGTGTGTGTGATTCATGGGAATTATTTAGATTTTCGTGGATTAAAAAACTCACATACATCATAATTATTATGTACCTGTGTACTATTTTGCCGTGGGGTTGAGAGGGGTGTTTTTATGGGCCACAAGCCAGCATCTCTCCGTAATGTTTGTAAACACTGAGTCATGTGATAGCTCTGGCTAGAGGGGGTGGAGGGGTGGTCTCTGTGAAACTGATCCGAATTGGGGTAACACCGTGTGACGTCATTAGACAATAGATGACAGAAAACCTCGACCCAATTTTTCTCGGACCAGCTTCTCTTGTAAGATCGAATTCACTGCCCCCCCCCCCGGTTCCATTTACTGAGAAAACAATAATCTGTTCGACAAAATGTTTTGCTTAGATGTGTTTTGCATATATGTGTAATACCAAGAATACTCATGATAATAATAATGGTAATACTGATAAAGGAATGATTCCCATGGGACATTAAAGGTCAGTAGTACTACAAAACTCTCAATGTGCTGACTGGGTACATTAAGGGCATGCTAGTTACGTGATGTCTTACACCAGTATTTGCCTGTTGATGGGCCAACGTCAACAACACTGGGCCAGAAATGGGCAAACGTTAGTACAACTGCCTGGTCGGTAGGGTAAAAAACTCGGGTCCAGTTCTCACAGTCATTAGCATATAATGTCAATTTCACCGCGCTGCCCCTCATTGTGTCCACAGCGGCATCGAAATGGATGATAGGCCCTAACACCCCTCTCCATTCTGCACTTGGTGTCATATCTTTCGCAGACATCTATGAAAATAATGGACTGATTTTTAACGGTTCCAAGCTTAGCCGCGGAGAGGTATTTGGGTGATATATTGTCAGCGTTGCTGTTCAATAGGTGTCATATGACTTCGCCTTTATCACTCTATAGTGTAGCTAAGCTAATCGTATGCAACAAATACAACAAAATCCATAATATGGCATGTACATAGTAATGTCATGGCATGGTTATCATTGTTATATAGATTAAAGGTTGGACATTCTCGCACCAGAAATACATAACACAATAACGCATTGCTGGTCTTGCGTATACATAAGGTAAAAAAAATAGAGTGTACCAGCTCTCCATCGCGATCTGAGATCTGAGATTGGCCAAGGTCAACACAGACCATAGACCTCTCATTAGTAACGTCCTCAAAGGTCGGTCTATGACTATTATTATTAGTATTGTTGCGGTGTTAAATCTTTATCTTGGTATTAAAGGGTCGAATATGCCACTTTACAAGTGGCATAATCGACCCCTTAATACCAAGATAACTATATACACTTATATTGTGATTACGTTCTTGATAACCTCGCTGCTTCACCTACGTGCTCTCGAATATTTTTAACTCCCGTAATAGATAAGGTGAAATATGCACTTCCACAGATAGCGCGGTGGTTATAACCTCATTTACAAGCTGATGTTGTCATTAGTATTGACAATATGATAATGCTCAGGAGATAGAAGAATATATTATGCGAGATTACTTAACAATGCCCCATATTTGGGATAATATTTGAAAACGCTAAAATATTAGCATAATATAAACAATAAAAGCATAAGCCATTATCTATTGTGACATCGGTGGCACCGATGTCACAATAGCCGTATGTTGCATACTGCATAGTCTTGCACCGATTCGGTGCAAGACTATGCAGTATGCACCATACGGCAGTGTGCCGATAATTATGTTCATTTGTCTTATAAATTAAGGATATTACGTACCAAATCCCCTAGAGTATAATGCATATGCAAACGAAATTAAAAGTAAAAGAAAAATAATTGATATCCAAAGAAGTGATTTGCGAGTGAGTGAGAAGGGAATATTGTGAACAGTGTGAACCGTGTGGACAAGTAACAAAAGTGTAATTTGATTATCTTCATTTTAACAAATGAATTTTCACCCACTTGAAGTTGTGTCTCGCTGACGCGATCCACAACTTCAAGTGAGTGAAAATCAGGGGCTCAGTTATTAATAGGAATTCAGACGGAACCAACCATAAAAGATTATTATAATTAACCATGACACCTGTACAATAAACAGGAAGACTGCAATAAAGACCAGTGGCGAAGACACGTATGGAGCTCGTAAAAGCAGGAGCAGGGCGTCCGTGCACATCCACGGCGTGCGTAGAATCTGGTCCACAGCACCTGCGGCACTGCTCCGTCACCGGGTCACAAAGCCATTGTCAAGTCGGACATTCCCAGATGTCAAGCGTGACACGGGGTCACGCAAGAAACAGGGGGGGGGGTGAATGACATCCCGGCATGTGGCGGCTGTCCACCTGTAAATAACGGCTAGTCCTGTAACTGCGTGCAAAGTCAAAAGGCAGTATCTGCTTACTTTTTAAGTAAGCATATACTGCCTTTTGGCTTTGCAGAGCAGTGTAGTTAAGACACTGATTGTCTCTGGATGCAGGGACGCATTTTATGTCCATTGTTAACGAGAAAAAAAGTCTTTTTAAGTTTCAAAGCGTGTTGCGATGCACTATAGACCACCCGGAAATCGGCCGTTAATAGCAGGCCTGAGCGTCCTCTTAACGGCCGCTTTATGGAGCTTCCAGAAATCCATTCTAAAGAAATATAATATATTTCTTTAGAATGGATTTCTGGAAGCAGAAGTACGTATAGACGCCATCTCGTTAATAGAACATATTATGTTATATTAACGAGATGGCGTCTATACATACTTCAGCGTCATCACCTGGCCCATGTGTTAATAAGGCGAAAAGGCAATGATTTAAAATGTATACAATCACAAGTAATAATATGTCTACGACGCTAGCCCAGCATTGACTCAACATTGGTTTAATGTCTGGTAGAGCTGCAGGGTATAGTGCAGAAAGGTAAAACATTCACCATCCTTACTCACTCATCTCACGCACCCTGTTTGTGTCATGTTTACAATAATAATAAACACCCTAGACCAATTGTTCAAATGCAATGACAATAATGCATGGCAGTAATTGAAGTCTGTCAATTTGATTTATTCAGGGTAGTTTTTATTGGTTCTCAAGTGAGGCTGGTTGTTTTACAAAGCTTACATTGTCTGTCAAAAAAAGAATGTGTCAGAGACTGAATGTTTGGTCACCCTTCACTTGCCTTGGTATGTGGGTCAGGGATGGTATATGTGTAGCTCCCACCCCACCCCACCCACAACAAAACTAGCATGGTTTTAATAAGCCACATACCAAATGCACAAACTTGTGAAGCTGCGCTTATTATCGCGATCAACAATTTCAAATGATCGAAAATTTGCTCAAGCAGTGAAATAATACAGAAAGATCCCTGGGAGCGAATAATAATGTTATTGATCTTGTGGCCAATGTCAATGATTATCATCGGTGGATTTTAACCCATTCAGTGATTAATTGATTGATTGATTAATTAATAGATCAATGGGTGAGTATTCATCGTGTGATAATCAATCAATTATACAATCAATTATGCAATCAATCAATCAATCAATCAATCAATCAATCAATCAATCAATCAATCAATCAATCAATCAATCAATCAATCAATCAATCAATCAATCAATCAATCAATCAATCAATCAATCAATCAATCAATCAATCAATCAATCAATCAATCAATCAATCAATCAATCAATCAATCAATCAATCAATCAATCAATCAATCAAGCAATCAAGCAATCAAGCAATCAAGCAATCAAGCAATCAAGCAATCAAGCAATTTATCAGATAATCAATCAATTAATCAGATAATTATTCAGGTAATTAATCAGCTAATTAATGTGAAAATAATCAGATATGATAAAGATTCTGCATTGCTGAGTTTTTTCATCAGATTTATCAGATTATCATCAGATAAACACCACAGATTATCGTATCAATAAATGTAAGGCTGCAAAAACAACATACATTTTGTGTATGTGTGAAAGTCACACACACCATTCCTGCACGCTGACTGGTACGCGCATGTCTAGTAGTCTTTTATCTTTGTCCTAGATTTGAAGGGAGTGGTGGATGACAGTTTTAGGCTCGTGCTGTGTTGCCCCCTTGTGCCGCCCTTATCATGCTTACGAAGCCCTTTTTTTCGTTCATATATGTGTGACAAAGAAGGATAGGTTATTCTAGCATTACATTTACCACAGAAATATACTAGTCACCTGGTAACAATTACCTAATTACATCCATAATCTATAGCTATATTTGGAACTAATGGCTCAAACAGCGGCTTATAATGTATAATCATTATTAACACCCTTTCAGTGCTGGGTCAAATATTATATTATGCGCCCACATTCCTTAGGTGTAAATAAATATTTTAAATTTATACTATGTGCCAAGTTAAAGACCAGTATTCATGGTACTCTACGGGAAACATGCATGTTTTTTTCATTCACACGGATTTCGGCTTCGTGTGAGTGAATATTTTAAGGCTTTGTACTTTAACCCTTACAGCGCGGGGATCGACTTTGTAGACGTCAGATTCTGACGTCTAAAGTCTAGCCGCGCACTGTGAGAGTATAAATGTTTCCTATAGCCGTAGACCCATAACATAGGTCTTCAAATGAATCAGAAAGAGCTACTAATACATTAATAGTGATTTTAAATTTAAAAAAATCCTTCGGTCTCCATGGTTCAAACAAACACATTTCCACGCTTTAACCCTTACAGCGCGGGGATCGACTTTAGTCGACAGAATCTGACGTCTGTAGACGTCAGATTCTGTCGACTAAAGTCGATCCCCGCACTGTAAGAATGAGCATATTTCGAAATGGCCGGAAACCCATAACATAGGTATTCAAATAAATCAGAAAGAGCTAACTAAGACATTTATGACGATTTCAAACTGAAAAAACCCTTTGGTTGCGATGGTTTTTTTTACTAATTTATTCAGCGCTTTAAGAGTTAAAGGTTAAGATGTAAGTGACCGTGAAGGTATTACCATTTCATCTGTAAGTTTATTGTTTTTATTGCGTCTGGCGTGACATTCTGCTGCGTCCGATATACCTGTGCCACCCTTTCCATACTGGTAGACGCATTTGGAACAGAAACTACATGTAGCGCAAACATGTTAACAGATGAAAATGAGTCTACAACTTCATAGGAATGTTTCATATTTATATGTACAGGTTTATCGTATCAAAACGTCATGTGTAGACGTCAGATTATGTGATGTGTAGACGTCAGATTCTGCCATCTAAAGTTGATCCCCGCGCTGTGAGAGTAAACATATTCATAATGATCGTAGACCCAACGCATAACATAGATATTAAAATAAAGCGTAAAAGGCTAACTTGACATCTACGATAATTTCAAATTTAACCCTTTGTTATCCATGTCATGGTTCATATAATATAAACTACTATGAGTTAACTGAATTGATATATATATATACGTCACTACTAGGTCAACATGGTTGAGCCTTACACCGCTAAGCACGACTACAAACGTATATTAATTCGTTGAATTAACCCTTTTAGTCCGGACTTTACATTGTCATATTCATCCACTTCAAGCCGCGAATTGCTGCCGCAATTCCCGACTTATGGTGGATGAATATGATTTGAAGTGGGTGAAAAATTAAAGAAAATAACCATGTTTTAGTAAACTAGTTTTATGGGAATTTTCATTCTAAAACCCCTAGTGGTAGGAAAATTAAGTGTTTTTTCAGGGATGTAAAATGATGCTTTGATGCATCGTGAGGGCCTAAAAGGTTAATTAGCCGTTTAAATCACGGCTATCGTGGTTATTGGCGATAAAATGAAAATAAAATTAAACAGATAATAATGAGCGATTTTCACGCACTTGAATTTGTGGGTCGCGGTAGCGAGACACAACTTCAAGTGCGTGATTTTTTTAATGTAGCATTTTATGGGTTAAAACCGCATGTGTGTAGACCAGATATGACACGGCGAGTTGTTATCATGTGCCATAATATAATGGGGCCGGGGAATTCCCGCGCATAAGTGATCAAGAGACAATTCCAGTCGATATCAGCCCTTGTGTTTGTAAACAAGCCCCCCCCCCCCTCACAAACGGTACACTCCGTGACTCAAGGGATCGTGAGAATATACCCCTAAATAATGTAGTCACGGAATACCCAGCGGCGGTGATACTTTCGGACGGTGACGTTTTCGAAAATTCCGATATGCACAGTCCATGACTGGATGTTGCGGATAGGGTTTTGTTCACAGGTTCAAAAGTCTAATGATTATATCCTAAATGCGTTAAAATGCGTCATTGTTGATTTCCAGCGATTTTATTGTACGTACTCAAACCAGTATTGTATTCCATGTGAAAAAATATTATTGGTGTTAATGTCAAATTTTATTTCCAGTGTAAACTTTTATATCAAGGAAATTCAATATTGAATTTCCTTTGTTATATTCGGAATATCCAGAGCTGCATTTTAAGGGGTCATCATGGCTCTATGCTGATATTGATCAAATTCGCCGGGAAGTTCCTTCAATATCATTCGAAATAGGGCGGGGGCCCTAGGGTAGTGGTTAGCACCGTTGCCTTTCACGCCAGAGTCCGGGGTTCGGTTCCCGGTCTCGGCGGTTTGAAAGAAACAAAATTGTTTCTTCCCCATCCACGTGTGAAAGTTAGTATTGTGGGGAGCCTCCGTGACCGAGAGGTAGCGTGCTCGGCCTCAGACCGCCAGGGCTCGAATTTCGAATCCTGTGTCTGGAGGACAGTGTCATCTCAATCATCTCACCATCCTCAGGAGGCTCTCCTGGCCCAGTTTAGCCTATATGTGCACAAAGGTGGCCTAAAGCCCGATTCATTTCATTTCATTCGAAATAATGTCCGATAGTGCAATAAACTACCCCAATCGCTCACTCACTCCCTCCCTCCCTCCCTCACTGAACAGTTACTGCCTTTTGACTTTACAGAACAGCATATATTTACACGATCTAAACCTATGCTAGATACTAACTCTTACTTCTTGTCAAAATTTAAAATTGTTGTCATTTCAGTAAATTTGTTTTGTTATGCTGTAACTTCTTCTATATTAATCCATGAATACCTAAAGTCATAACCAGATAACCACTAATGTATGCGGATGACAATATAATAACATGAGAAGGACGGATACTAAATTGGCCTTGCTGAACTATGAACTCACCAAAATTAGAATAGTCAACAAAACATGATGTCATGGATTGTGTTGACAAAATTGTGGGAATCCCGCGAAAGTAATAATATTGTAATCGTTCATACATGTCCGCATTTTACGATGTGTATTATAAATATTATATAGCCAGCCAAAAGCTGCCGTGCAAAGACAAAAGGCAGTATATGCTTACTTTACAAGTAAGCAGGTTTTGTTAGCTTTGCAGAGCAGTACGTATACCCAGCAAACAGAAACATTTGTACAACATTTGTACAACGTCGGCCCAACGTCTTCGACGTTGGACCAACATTGTACAAATGTTATACATATGTTTTGTGTTTGCTGGGTATATTATGCACGTAGCTGGTGACGTTATTGCATCTTCGACCCTCTTATTATGTATAAGGACCACCCGTGAAGCAGTCTCGACTCCAATTTCTTACGCACTATTTAAAAGACAGGATATGCAAATGACGTTCAAGCTCCCTACAAATATGAGACTGTCACATTATGTTGTTTTAAATCTGGGCCGAGGTCGTAGACGTTGGTTTAACATTAAAACAACATTGTTTCAATTTTGTGGAGCGCCACAGTATTTTGTGAGACCGACCTTCAGAAAACGCTGCTAACCCACTTTCCTCGACGTTGGGACAACCATGGTCTAGTATCGATGTAGCCACGGATGCTTTATTGTATAAAACGCTCGTGTTCAAGAAGTAGTGTGCTCGACCCCAGACGGCAGGGCTCGACGCTCAAATCCTGAGCCAGAACAACCCTTCAGTATCTCTTTATCAAATAAGCGGTTGATTCCCAGTCAACACTTGTCATCAACCCAGTGTCATATCAATGTTGGTACAATGTCTGCGACCCTGGCTCAACATTGTCGAAAGGTAGTTTTTTTCTGGTGAATTATTGTTGTTTTCGTTTGCACAGAGGCGCATTCGTCTCCAATGTTTTATTACACTGAAAGATTAAAACAATCGATGAGGAAACAACAACATAAAACCATCTGGGAAATAATCTTACTCGTGTAGTCGTGTAGTTTGAAACTGATGGATATCCAGTAAAAAGGGCAATGACGTCACAGCATATCAGCTATCGATTTGAATAAGATTTAGGCTGCGCCAGTATGCTGCCTTCTAAAACCAAAATGCAGTAACTCTTCATTTGAAAAGTAGGCTGTTACGATCCCTTCGGTTTGCATGCACGGGAGTATGATGAAATATACTTTTCGTTACAAAAATGTCCATAGAGTAGAGAGGGAAACATAATAATCGTGTAGCCAGGGTAAGTTGAAGTTTGTTTATTTCCGTTAACTGTTTTGTCTTCTTTTTGCTACCACTGCTGAATAGCAAAATTATTGTTTTTTATCATGGTCTACCTTAAATATGAAACAATGAATAATGCACATAATAATGCTGAGCACAGTTTCCAATGTGTGAGAAATATAAAAATAATAACATCTCCCAAAAGGACCTTGCCTGTTATTCTTGCCGCGTTAAATTTTTGTTAATTAAAGCGACACAATCAGGCTAAAATCATCATTTTTATTTTAGCTTCTTGCAATGTCCATAGATAAAAATTGCGTAAGTTTTTTGTGTTGCGCATTTACCAGTTAAAAGACAAGTAAGGAAGAGATTTTATTTCAGACAAAAAGATAAATAACTTGTAAACAGGGTTTTCGGTACACTTGCTATGTTGCTACAGCAGCCCTAAGCAGCCCCAAGACTTGTGCAATTCTAGTCTATGGACGGACATGATCACACATTATCATGATTATGGAGATATTACGGGGACAAAATTTGAAACTGGAATTTGAGTCAGCAATTGCAGCTTCAAATGAATGAAAAATTGTAACAAATAATTTAACCAATATTGAACCAACCCGGGTCAATGTCATGTGTCTGCCTGGAAATCATCAACAAGTACATACACTATAATACGGTTTCAAGTATGTCTAAAAGAAAAAAACATGTTACTCAAATTCATATTACATTATGGTTAGTGTCTGCCTATCTGTCTGTCTGTTTGTGATAGATGCTCAGTTATTCAAATAATTAAATTGGCTTGGAAAGTAAGCAGTTACTGTTGTTTGCCTTTGAGCCGCGGTATAACTACTAGTATGTGTCTACTATCTACCTCAATGCAAAGGCAGTACTTGAAAAGTAAAAGGAGTTTTAATCAGTTGTGATCTTAAAGAGCGTACTCAATTTTAAGCAGGTGTAGTACGTGTAGCTGCCTCCCCAGCAAGCACTATATATTGACCCAATGCTGGACCAATGTTGCGTCACCGTCTATGATGCTGGCCCAGCATTGATTCAACATTGGGTCGATGTCTCATGTTTGCTTGGCGAGGGCTTGTGCACAACAAGAACCTCAGTCTGATTTGCACCCGTGGTGAAGAAAATCAAGTGCTGTTTTTCTTCGAAAAGCTTCATTCAAAGCTTATAATCTGTATAATGATATAATACGATGTAAAAATGCTTTACAGATAAAAATCTCTGTACCACATGGTGCATCACTTAAGGGACTCACACGATGATTGGCAATAGAGCATGGTTAGCAACGTCATAACATGACATGACATTGCATAGCGACTAAACATGCCATACACATACATGTATTCGATAGGTAAATGTACGTATGGCAAATATGTACAAGCCCAGCAATAATATCAAGGATGACGATAACAATAATTATTAGACCTCATTACAATACTTTCAAATTAGGTGTTATAGCTGGTTCATTCCTTACTACATGCATGGAGGCTGTTATCCCAGGAACACGATATTTTCATTATAAAAATACCTTATCACACGTGGTTTTTAATCTAAAAACAGAAACTTAACCCTTTAACCGCCAAATTATTCAATCTGAATTTTCACCCACTTGAAGTTGTGTGTGAAAATTATTCAGACTTGACAAATGGAGGTCAACTGTTTTCAAATATTGCTGATTGATGTCACATTTTATCTTTAACATGTTTAAAAGGTGGTACTTAATGTGTTAATAAAAAGTGAAAACCCGAATATATGCGGCACCGGCGGTGAAAGGGTGTACATTATATCCTCTATTATGCGTACTATATACCCGGGATTATATACTACAGAGATTCCTGTATACTTGTGAGATGCAAATCTGATGACACTGCCCTTCAGCCCTATTTCACGGTGTCTCCCCTCATGCATTCTAGTAATGGACGGGGAAGAAACACAAACCTGAACACAGAGAGTAAAAACGAGCCCTGGCAGACAGTTGAAACAGAGGACCACCATTAACCACCTAACAGCCAGGTTATTTAATTGGAATTTTCACTCACTTGAAGTTGTGTCTCGCTGACGCGATTCACAACTTCAAGTGAGTAAATTATTCAGGTTTGACAAAATGGAGGTCAGTGATTTTCAAATCTTGCTGATTTGTCACATTTTACCTGTAACATTTTTAAAATCTGACATTTAAAGTGATAGTGAAAACATGTAAAAACAAACAATAATTTTTGTAATCGTGACCGGCGGTTGACCATTTCAACGCGGGAAACGACTTTAGAGGTCAGAATATGACGTCTATAGTCGATCCCCGCATTGAAATAATTACATATTTATAATGCCGTAAAAACCCATAACATAAGTATTCAAACAAAAGACAAAAGACAAAAGACATTTATATTGATTTCAAATTGAGAAAACCTTTGGTTTCCATGGTTTATACAAACACCATTGAGACAGTTTCATGCTGTTTCATGCTCGTCAGATATTTTCATCTCCGTCAATGAACACGGAATGTCAGATTTATTATCGAAAAGCCATCTATTATCGATCTCTGGCGATTGAAAAGACAACCCAGTCATTTTCACACTGCTGTCTCAATGGCTGCCTGCGTATAGTTGATATTGGCCCAACATTGAAACAAAGTACAGAGCCTGATTAAAAGGGCACTTCATGGAAGAATGTTTTCCGTGAGAATAAAATTTAATAACCATTCAGAGCTAAACCTTTACCACAACTATCACGAACATCGCCCCAATGTTGGCTGAATGTCGAGACACCGCAGCATTATTTCTCCCTTCTCAATGTGACTTGGCGATCACGTTAATGGCGGCCTCGTCGAGTTAAGGTTGAGGCCAGTGTATCGACGTTAATTTTGCGCAGGGTGTCGCGCTCCTCAGACGGGCCTTACTGTCGCGAAGTCTCCTCAGACGGGCCTTACTGTCGCGAAGTGAGTCAGGCAGCCATGTCATGTGATGCCTGGTAGCCTATGCCTTTCAGCGCGCAGAAGCCAATGGCTACAGTAGACATTCTGCGTTTTATTTGCACCCGTAAAACCATTTTTAAAATATGGCTTAAATCTTAAAACACTGATATATGTTGAGAATAAAATTTCACAAATTACATGTACATACATTTCCACCTACTTCAAATGACGGAAATTCAATTTGTATAGCTCAGCTCAAGGGGTAAATGAAATGAATCGGGCTTTAGGCCACCTTTGTGCACATGTAGGCTAAACTGGGCCAGGAGAACCTCCTGAGGATGGTGAGATGAATGAGATGACACTGTCCTCCAGACACAGGATTGGAAATTCGCGTCCTAGCGGTCTGAGGTCGAGCACGCTACCTCTCGGTCACGGAGGCTCCCCACAATACTGACTTTCACACGTGGATGGGGAAGAAACATTTTTGTTTCTTTCAATCCGCCGAGACCGGGAACCGAACCCCAAACTCTGGCGTGAAAGGCAGCGGTGCTAACCACTACCCTAGGGCCCCCGCCCAGCTCAAGGGGTAAATACACTGCTGGGGCGCCGTCTGCAACACTGACCCCACCTTGAGACGACATAGAGACAACGTATTGTGTTTAATGGGATGTCTCAAACTAAGATCTTCTACAGCTAACATAATAATTATACTTATTGTATAGCATTGAATAGTTAGCACTGAATCAGTATTGAGACAATGTCTCCAGCTAGCAGTAGACCAAAATGGTGGCATAATCCCCTGGATGACCTTAACTTTGGTAAATACACGAGGCTATTCACGAGGCTCCACACGTGGGATCATTCATGGATTAGCAGGATTAACGACACACCTTAGCATTCTACTATGTGTCAATGGCACACACATCGGCTTACGATTGGGCAAGTGTCTGTTGCAGTGAAGTTACAATAGGCCAGCGTAATCTTGGTATTCTGGCATGAACATTAACCATTTAACCGCCAAATTATTCAATTGGAATTTTCACCCATTTGAAGTTGTGTCTCGCTGGCGCGATCCGCAACTTCAAGTGAGTGAAAATTATTCAGATTTGACAAAATGGAGGTCAAACAAATTTCAAATCTTGCTGATAAATGTCACTTTTTATATTTAACATGTTTAAAAACTGATATGTAATGTGCTATGAAAAATGTAAAAACGAATATGGACGGCACCGGCGGTTAAAGGGTAAATCCCACAAAAAATGTTTCGCCGCGGCAGTTTATATGTAACCCAGAGTATGCACCCCAAGCATGCTACTACATGTGATTTGGGCGGGGGCCCTAGGGTAGTGGTTAGCACCGCTGCCTTTCACGCCAGAGTTCGGGGTTCGGTTCACGGTATCGGCGGTTTGAAAGAAACAAAAATGTTTCTTCCCCATCCACATGTGAAAGTCAGTATTGTGGGGAGCCTCCGTGACCGAGAGGTAGCGTGCTCGGCCTCAGACCGCCAGGGCTCGAATTTCGAATCCTGTGCCTGGAGGACAGTGTCATCTCAATCATCTCACCATCCTCAGGAGGTTCTCCTGGCCCAGTTTAGCCTATATGTGCACAAAGGTGGCCTAAAGCCCGATTCATTTCATTTTACTACATGTGATTTAGCATGTGGAAGAGAAAAATATGACGCCATGTTATGCCTTGTTATAATATCTTACTTTCTCATGTCCAAACTACAATTTTTATTTCTAAAAATGTCCACTTATACTAGTTTTAGTAGCTGTTTGTGGTTCATATTTTCTGATTATTTCTCCATCCTAATCGTGAATCTAGCTAGAGTTATAGTTGTGGGGCTGTGAAGTCGCTACAAATATTATTTTGAGCAAAAACAATGAATTACACAATCATACTACAATACAAAGGCAAATTGCAGTAATTGTTCACTTGAAAAAAGTAGTTACTGCTGTCTGCTTTTGCAGGATGCATTGGTAGAGAGCTGACGACTCACATGAATCATCCAGCAAACGTAACACATCTACCCAATGTTTGACCAATGTTGGCCCACCGTCTACGACGGTGGCCCAACATGGTCAAACACTGGGTAGATTTGCCGTGTTTGCTAGGATACCAGCGTCCAGACTTACATATCTCCCACGTGGGATTTTTAAAGAGACGTAAATTATGTTTCTCAATGTGCCTAGAAGATCGTGTTAAAGGCGGTCTCGACGAGTTAGAGTTGAAATCGGTGCATCTACGTTAAATTCACCCAGTGTCAAGTGCTCCATTTACCACCCCATTAGTTTGTATGGATAGCACTATAGAAATGTATAATGCCTACATGTAATAATAGCCTACATTTATTTTCTCAACGTGATCCGTCACCAAAGCTTAAACATTTTGTTGCGGATTCGTCTGAGAGCCATCACCACAACACAAAGTAGTACAGGAGAGTCTCAATGCAGTAGACTAGTGTAGCACGCATGCGGCATCAAAGGGTTTCAGTAGATTCTCCATGTTTGCTGTTTGCTCGCTACGACTTATCTGAGATAGAGCGAGGTAATTTTTATTCTCCGCAAGACGAGAATCGCCCACGCGCGATTTTCGTCTTCTGGGGAATCAAAATTACATTGACGACGCGGGTGTGGAATATCTACGAGCAAAATTCTGCTTTTCATTCATTCACCAAAATCTTAACCCTTACAGCGCGGGGATCGACTTTAAACGTCAGAATCTGTCTATCCCCGCACTGTAAGAGTAAAAAAATTTATAATTGCCGTAGACCCATAATTACATAGGCCTGTATTCAAATGAAGCGGAAAGAACTAGCTAAGACATTTATGCTGATTCCAAATTGAAAAAACCCTCTGGTCTTCATGGTTTGTACAAAAATATTACAGCGTTGTAGGGGTCAATCTCCGCAGAACGTCTGGGAGCCTCTGATGTATGTAACGTGGATCCCGCTTCGATAAGATCCATACGCCCACCTGATCCGGACACATTGTTATCCACAGAACCCCCACGTAAGGACGTTGAACCAGATTACAGGGATTAACACGGTTATGTCGGATACCTGGCATTCCTATAAGACTATGCGGCCAGACGTTCATTCATTGCGTAAATCCGACTCGGTATTTTGGCCGGAGGGAGTTTGATGAAATGTGTTTTTTTGTCGTGGGTTTTGTCTAACCAGGCGGTACACATGTTACCTTCATCTGAAGTTTGTGATATCTATTCCCAGCAAACACAAAACATTTGCATAACATTTGTACAATGTTGGACCAACGTCGAAGACGTTGGGCCGACGTTGTACAAATGTTATACAAATGTTTTGTGTTTGCTGGGTTGGCACTGATGTATAATATATCTAAACTTATTCCACTTTAGGCTATTTACATGTACAGACGACTTTCTGGTCACTAATTATTCAAATGAATCAACATTTATTAGCGCAACAATATCAAAATAACTTATTAAACATTATTAAATATCGTATTTATTAGTTATGCTATCACTATCAAATAATGTACATTGACATTATTGTAACTTACAGAAGGTAGTATAACATGTTCACGCTGTTCCTCTCTTAAACTCCACTGCCAACTCGCATTCGTTTTCTCAAAGGTTTTGAAGGGCTGCCGGTCAAAATACATTAAATATAAAACAATAGTTCACTAACGAAGTGATTTTTGTGAGGTTTATGCGTGTGTGCATTGCATGCATGGTATAAGTCAAGAGCAACCGGCTTTATGATGTTTATTTCAAGCGGAAATCCTGACGTGCCAGCTATCACATACTTTTTGAAAGCATAATTATAGGACATGCCTATTTATGTATATTAACTTGTATTTCATGAAAGTACTTAAACTTTATGTAGGGTGTTAAAGACACAGCGATAGCTCGAATACTGCAAAGTATAGCTCCGCTCATTTTTAATAATAATAATTTATTGTAAGAATTGTTTTATGTGCATATCGCCATCCTCTTAGTAAAATTGTAACATCATATACTAAAAAAAAACCTATAATTTTTATATAATTACACATATACCACGCCTTTATAGCTGCAAAAGTTTCAGATAAAAACTGATACGCAGACACATAGCGAAGCTGCTTTTAAAGTTGAATAAGAAGAAGACCTATAGAGAATTAAACCACACAATACAAACAATGTCCACTCATAAATCAACACCACAAAGCTGGGCCATCATAGGACTTTCAAGGAACCAACACCTCCCACTTCCTCGTGGCGGCATGTTTTGAGACAAAAAACGCGTGAGCGACCGGCAGATCGATTTCCTATAAATTTCCGGTCCCAGCTGATTTCTAGGACTACGTCTGAGGGCAGCATTCAATCATGGGCGATAATATGTTTTATTCACGTGTGCTTTGCATCGGCAACATGTTACGGCGGCAATATACTGTAGATCTGGTAATTTTCGCGTCTTTAAATTTTCGCGAATTTCTGATTTTAGGACTCTTCATGAAGTTTAGAATTCGCGAATTTTCATTTTTTTTCAGTAGCACTACTATAATAATAATTTTCGCAAGATCCTAAAATTCGCGAATTTTTCCTTCTCGCGAAATTCGCGAAAATTAAAACCTCGCGAATATCACCAGATCTACAGTATCTTTAGAACCGCTTAACTCGCATGGCCATATTTAATATAATTATAAAGACATGTATAATTGACTGAGGATAAAGTAATTTTGCCTATCATCACCTTGATATGAACACTTCAAGCACTAAGCACGGCTATGATCGTTTTTAATCTGTTTTATTAGTATATTAGATCACAGTGAGTTATTGGGAATGACGTGACTGTTTCAACATCACCATTTGCAAGTGTTTCGTTTCATATATTAAACAAATAACGACTAATTTTTACCAACTTTATTTGGGTGAAAATTTAAGTAAGAAAACTTAGAGAGGAAAGGGTTAAACAAACGTATCTGCCGCTTTACAAAACAATCCGCAGATACGACCGACACTTAAATTGCAAGGTGACGATATGCCTGAATTTATTTTAACTCTTTCACCCCGGGACCGTCTTTATATACGTCAGAATCTGACGTCTGTATAAAACATACTGAACTAATTGAAACATTTATAATGACCGTAAACCCATACCATAAGTAATCAAATGAAGCGGAAGAAGCTAACTAGGACATTTATGATAATTTCAAATTAAAAAACCCTTTGGTCTCCATGGTTTATACAACAATATTTCAGCGTAGTATAAGGGCTATCAATAGTAGGAGAACATGACACCACATTGACCCAGCGCATTCAACATTTGTAGTATTATAGAGTACATGTCACGTAATAGTGATTTATAATAGTTGGCAGATATTGGTCTATATATACATGTTTAGATTAAAATTTATGTACACCTGCGCGTGGTCTCATTCTCCCTTCGTCCGCGGGATTCAGAGGGTCTCCAGCAGATTGTGCTCACGAAGTAAAAAAAATAAGGACCACCACAGACTCTACAGTATCATTAAGTTTTCTGATCTATTCCTGAGTAATTTGATTCTCTTCAAATCTTGAGATAAGAATATTAATGAAAATTTGATATGTGTGAATAACAACCGGTAATAATTATTGTGCGGTGATCTGAAAAACTGTCCTTCAATTATGCAAACTTGAGACCATTATGTAACACATCCCAGGAAACATGAGAAGAATACACATTGTAGGTCTGATGTTGGGCCAACATCAGACCTACAATGTGTTACCGTCTCGTGACTGCTGGGATATATCCTGCCACATAATGTGCCAGTGACACTCAGAATGTGTTAACCATGGAGCAGGAATGGGGACAGATAAACCAGGATTGATATGGATCTCTCACATGTCACTGACCTACGTATTAGCCATACTAGTGGAATGAATGTAAGCGGATTATATTAATTCTGGATTTGGCAGCAAAAGGGATTGTTAGCTAGACAGACAGCAGGCTCAGACGGTCCATGTTATAGATTTATTTACTATTTAATTATTTATTGAGACATAATTATGCAGGGTGGACATTATTAGCAGTCAGGCTATTTTTCATGTGTGCCCTGTATGATTTTGTTATATGAAAACAAACAGTCAATTATATTATAATATATACAAATGAAATATATAATACAGATAAAAAAAAGAAAGAAAGTTAAAACACATAACATATATAGAAATGTTGCCCGCGCCAAAACCTGATTCTTGAATGACCCCTCGTATTGTAATACAACGGAATTCTAAAATAAATTTAATTGGGGAAAAACACGCTTTGAAGTCGTTCTTCTGAGAGTTGTCTTAATGAAAGACAGAAAAAGTGACAGTGCTGTAATCAATCTGTGTGTAAGCACATGATTGTATGCATGTTTTGTGTTGGAACGATGCGAAAAATCATTTAAAATCCACGTTGTACATGTACCAAGGACTTTTAACAGTTTAATAGGACAGGTAGCGTCGACGGATTTTTAACTCAGACTTAGATCTATAGAAAGTTCTCGGTAAAAGCGAGCAAGATTTGTGCTGTTTTTCCTCAAAAGAAGACTATTCGTTCTGCCTCTAACATGAATAATCAGCTCACTTCAAAGCCTGTGTCTGGGAGGGAGGGGGGGGGGGAGGGGATTACCTGATTATCACGACCATCGCACATAGATAAAACATTGAAAAACTGTCCTTCAATTATGCAAAATTGACACCATTATGTAACATATGCATGAGAAGTAAACATATAGTTTGATATCGGGATGATCAGGCGGTTTGTTCAGAAAAGTGGGCTAAAGATCTTTTTTTTCAGTCCGTCAAGGGTAATCTTAATAATACATGCAGTTCTGACACAATATAACTGCTTTACATGTGGCTGACATGGCCTACGTGCGAGAAGAGAGCGCACTGCGCATGATTACAAATATTACAAACATTTCCATGTGATATGTACTGAGGCGAACAGCAATGACACCCGTCCTGTGATTGGCAGGGGACGTAGACGCACGTAGTGCGGCTACGTCCCCCTGCCAATCACAGGACTGGTAACTGTTTACTGAAACAGTGAGTACTTAATTTTGTCTACCTTTCTCATATAAAGACATTATGCCAGTATCTAAGACAGAGGTCACATGGTAGAGGTCGAGGGACATAGCCCTGAACCGGGCGTCCCAGCTTTAATCATCCTTTTGGTTATGAAATGGTGTATCTGCCACTTTGTGAAGTGGCAGATACACCCTTTCATATCCAAGGGGACGTAATGTTGTGCCAGAGTCAAGGAAGGTGGTTCACCATCAAAATCAATTTCTGATCCAATGTCTTGTTTGCTGTGATAGAAATCTTTGAAGTCCCCCCCCCCGCGAGCAGAAGGTTACAACTGAACTGATCGATAAATTTGCAAATTGTGGTGTGCCTGGGCGTCGTTTCCCATAGAATGACTGAACCATTATAATCATCAATTAATCCGAATTCTCACAACTTTTGCAGATAGCCACTGCTCCACAGCAGGCACCATCGGAAAGAAGACAACATTTCTTTTCAGATAAACCTTGATGTGGCCACATGTACATTAATGAGCATTAAATCCCTTAAATAAACGTCTTTTGGGCTCTTTTTTTGGCTTTTTGGGCTCTTTTGGGCTCCCAGCTGCACGCCTATACAGTGCGGATCATGAAAAATGCTAATCATACAAGGGACTACGTGCGCTGTCAATCCCCCTCCCCTACAGACAGGGCAATGATCCGATGATGGCTTTATGGCTTACTCCTAGGGCAGATATGCTGGACCAGCATGGCATAGTTTTGAAAAAAGTTATACTTGATAAAAACGAGGCTTTCGTGTGATATAGTACTTGGATATTTTTAACCCTTAAAGCGCTGAATTAATTTGTAAAAAAACATCGCAACCAAAGGTGTTTTTTCAGTTTGATATCATAATAAATGTCTTAGTTATCTGTTTCTGATTCATTTGAATACCTATGGTATGGGTCTGCAGGCATCAGAAATATTTTTACTCTAACAGTGCGGGGATCGACTTTAGGCGTCAGAATCTGACGTCTACAGACGTCAGATTCTGACGACTAAAGTCGATCCCCGTGCTGTAAGGGTTAATATTAGTTCGGATATATTCACCTCGGGACCAAAATTACGAATTCAGTGTGGAAGTAATTGTAAAGAAATACCTAAAAGGCGGAGTGCCTTGTTCACTCGTGGTCAGCCTTCGTGGTGCATGGAAAGTGTTATCACGCAAACAGGAGATATTCAGCCAATGTTGGTTTAATGTTGGTCCAGGCGCAACATTAAACCAACGTTGGGTGAACGCCTCGTGTTTGTTGGGGTACGTACACCATCAACTGCAGATATTAGGCATGCATTGTAGACAGCTGACCACCACTAAAAAACGCATGTTTTAATAGGGATTATCAGTCTGTGGACCATACGTTAGGAGGGTATCAAAATGTTGCAGAAATAAGAAAATAATAGTTTGTGAAGATTATAGGACGAGATAATGATGCAGTGTCTGTTAATAACTAAATAAGACAATTAATTTGGCATTTCTTTCATAATATCAGGAATGAGTGTGAGTGAGTGGCTGGGAAAATCCCGAAGATGGGACTCCGTCCTGCTCTTTTACTAAAGAAATTCACCACACGCAACTGACAGCCAAAACTAAAAAATAATATATTAGGTTAAAGATGCAACTATGTCACCCGGTTGAGTTACAGTATTGTGTGCACTGTCCAGGTCACACAAGAGCGTGTCACTGACCTGACTGAGGGACAAGCCAGGGTGTCCTTCCATGATGGGGATAAGCTGATGATTAGGGTCAGATCTGGATCAGCGATGCTTAATATAATCCTCTGATCTGTGGATTTAGGAAATCATTGTTCTTCCGTCTGCACGTGTTCTAACGTCTAGTTATATCCATAGTATATTCTAATACCACACCATCACTTAATATACCATAAGAAAAGCAACACCTTTTACAAATAAGATTTTTTACTGCATCATTTTTACTTGGCGATTAATTAAGATATTTATTTTACTCCATCTGAGCAAGGTTTCATGTCAGTAAACCGATAAATTAGTCAAGCGATCAGGAAGCCACATAATCTAAACATACACAATCAGGATTTGATGACGCCAATTAAAAAGTCAACTAAGCAATCAATCAATCAAGCTACCAGTCAATCAGCCACCATGCCTGTCTTCCAGTAGTTGATCGAAGCGGGAAGACAGGAATCCACTATGAAGCCAACCAGTCGATTAAAAAAAACAATACAAAAAATATATTATTACGTTTCTATTGTACTTGATAAAAGTGTAAATGTATACTTTTGTTATTATAATAGCACAAGACATCAAAAGCGTGACTTGTCCTGCTTAATACTTTTATCTTTGAAAAGATTCGTGCATTACAGTTTTTGGCAATATTTTAATATTAGCACCGCTGTGACATGTATCTAGTATGAGCAAAGTGGGGATCCCTTAACGATACCAACATTTCTATAATGAATTGTTATTGTTCAATGAAGAGTTTGAAGGAAATCAAGACATTTGTTTGGTTTATTCAGGTCTAGCCTGGTCAGTACTGATCTCCTCTATTGTGCTCTAGATTATTCTGGTCTGGTGTGGTCTGGTCTGATTTGGTTAATTCTAGAATGAGTCTGATTTGTTTTGCCTTGTTGTGCTTTGCTTTGCTTTGTTTTGTTTCACTTTACCTTGTTTTTTTTTGCTTTATTTTGTTTTGCTTTGTTTTGTTTTGCTTTACTTTATTTTACTTTGATTTGCTTTGCTTTACTTTCCTTTAATTTGATTTGCTTTGCTATGCTTTGCTTTGCTTTGCTTTATTTGCCTTGCTTTGTTTTGCTTTTCTTTGCTTTGCTTTGATATGCTTTTCTTTGTTTCTTTGTTTCTTTGTTTGTTTTGCATTGATTTACTTCGTTTTACTTTGTTTTGTTTTGTTTTGTTTTGTTTTGTTTTGTTTTGTCTAGCTTTGCTTTGCTTTGCTTTGCTTTATTTTTATTTGATTTGATTTACTCTGTTTTACTTTGCTTTGTTTTGTTTTGCTTTGTCTTGATTTGCTTTGCTTTATTTTGCTTTGTTTTCTTTTTCTTCAATTTGATCTGATCTGGTCTGGTATAGTCTCAGGCTGTATGCAGATTACGTAAAGTACATAATATCCCAGTTAAGATGCTCACCCGATGCTGGATTAATGTTGGCCCAAAATTGAAACAACATTGGTACAACGTCTTGTGTTTGTTTGCTGGACTGCTTCACCATTGGTTGCACAGCTCCAATAGTGTTCCAGACTAGCCAATAAACCAATACCTTTTGCTTTAATATTAAAGGGACTCCGTGGGATGAGAATTTTCATTTTTTTCAATTGTGGAAATTCAATTTATATGAAGCTATAATTATTGCATACTGATCACAAATAAAATAAAAAATATAAAAAAAAACAATGTTAAAGCACTGAAAAAGAAGAAACTAGCTCTATTTCCAAGCGAATATTTGTGAACAAGCTTGTTTACATCATACAAAACTTTAGACCACAAATACTGACCATCTCGGACGGCATAAGTAACCACCTGGTTACAGCATAGCTGCCGCCTTTAATTGATTTGGGAACGCGATGATCGAGGGGCTTCCCCCACAACACCAATTGTTTTCTCAACGCTTGGCCGACGGAATCAATATGTGGCCTAATTAAAGGCACGTACCGACGTCAATTGTGCGAATGTGGGGATTGGGGGATTTCCCTGCAGTACCTATTGTCTGCTCAACGCTGGACCGACGCCATCAACATATAATGTGGCCCAATGCTGTGCTAACACCAACCATCCTTTAGGTGTACAAACTGTTTGTTTGGTTTATCTCTGGATTCTTAGTAGATAATGATGATAAAAAATGTTTTTAAAAATCTGGAAAATCAAAAAACATTGCGGGATATTCAGCTTCATACATAAAAAAATTAATGTCATCCCACGGAGTCCTTTTAAACACATAATTATTTTGTCCCAACAACAGTGATTTATTCGGTTAATCCAACAGATTAAAAACGATTATGTTCGTGCTTAGGGCTTTAAGGGTTAATAATTGATGAAAACAGACATTTTTCCTGGCATTATTAGGCCACATTTCAATCAAGTATAATATATAAGAAATAAAGTATATACTGACGTTTGGGCAAAAGCAATAAACGTTCAAGCAACATAATTATTAGCATTTTAGGCAAGGTAGGTCAATAAACTATTTTGAAGTCGGCCAGCTACCCAGCAAACATTAGACGTTGACACAATGTTGATTCAACGTCGGGCCAACGTCGAAAACGGTGGGCTAAAGTTGAATTAACTTTGTGTCCGTTGCAGGGGGGGGGGGGGGGTGCCGGTTTAGCGTTGTCTCAAAGCTGGCACCTGCCAACAGGCCACCAATCTATAGAATACCAATCGTATATAAAATACTATATCTCATCGAGCATTTGCTGTATACTTGCTCAAGCGGAGCATTTCTGGCCACGGTTCAAATTCAATTTGGATTATGTGAGAAAATGCCGTTCTTTCGGCCTCTGGAAGAATGCCAGCGTTTCTATGCTTTAGTTCTGTCTCGTACATCATATAGGCTAAGGTTTCCTAGTTCAGGGAGGGCGACGACAGATTCTTCTCGGAAGGGGTACTCATTTTCTCATGCCGTGATAGTACCAAAAAACGGGATGTATTATATATTATTATGAAACCAGCAATCACGAAACTCTTACTCAATATTGTTCCATCTTATACGTCACTGGGCCAACATTGAACCAATATCAGGTCAATGTCTACTGTTTGCTTTTTCCTACTCTGACCGCATACCGATTTAGGTATAGACGTATACATGGCTTGATTTATCAGCAGTTAATATAGCATAACACGTAGTACGCTTTTCAATACTAAAAAGAACTACTGAAGTCAGGCATGTGCGTGACATGGTGTTTTGATTATTTTCGTTTCCTATCATTATTCATTTTTTTTAGGTCCATCGAATAGTTCGCTGCACAGAAATTATGGGTAAGTATACAGGCATTATCATGATAATATTTCTACTATTTATAGTAATAGCAGTGTTTTTATTTCTGGTTTTGGTGCGGGAAGCATAATATGTATCATGTGTAGTATCATTAACAAGTATATTTCTAATAATTCTTTTGGTTAATACTTGTACATACTATATTTACATCAATTTCTATTCTTCACTATTATGCACTATATTACATAATGTACTGTTCATTTTAATGTGATCGGCTTCCCGTCGTCAATAAATATATATCTCCCTATGTATAACATGACCTCACACAAATTGCAACAGAAACGTTTTCAACTGATGAATTGTAATAAACGTGCTACGTATAACATATCGGAAGTTAATTGGGAACTTCAGAAACTTCAAATTATTACATGCAACATAAGGTTAAGCTTGATGCAGTGCAGTGCATAATTGAAACATAATTCACTAAAAATTGAAATGATTTGCATATAATTTATTGAACAAAACCGGGTCAAATATAACGTTACAAAACGTGTAATCACTGGTATTCATGTTCAATTATTTGGCACAAAAAGTAGGGAGTGATGAGAGATGGAGGGAAAGCAGTGTAGGCCCCTAACAGGGAATGAACTGTAAGAAACACACACAAAATAAAGTAGATTGGCCTGGCAGATAAGGTGAGATAGAAATACACCAATAAAGACGCTGGATATACATCATAAAACAAAAAAAGAGATGATTCGGAAAAGGTAGCAGAAAAAAGAGAACATGTAGGAGAAAAGTAGAGAATGATGTCATAGCAAATTAAAAGATTAGGTGACACAAAAAAAGGAAGAGAAGAAAACAAAGGCACGTGTCAGAAAAAGAAGTAGAAACATACCATGAAAGTAGACGAAAAGAAGACGCTGTGTGTCAAGAAAATATAGAGAGACACATCAAGAAGTTTCCGTATTAACATAGTGTTTATAGTCACTTTATGGAAGGAATGGCCATTTATCTCATTTAAAGGGACTCCGTGGGATGACATCACTTTTGGTTTTTAATTTTGTAGTAAAGTCGTGTATCCCACAGATCATGATTTTATTTATATCAAAATTTTAAGGTTTTATAAAATATTTGTTATCAACATTTTTATGAATCCATCGAAAAACCCAAGCAAATTATTTGTATACCTAAACACCTGCTACAGGATGGTTGAATGTTCCTACAACATTGGACCACATGTCGATGCCGTCGGCCCAGCATTGAGCAGACAATCGGTGCTTTGGGGGACCCCTCCCCCCTTATCATCGCATTCCCAGACCAATTAAGGGCGGCAGCTATTAATGTAACCAGGTGGTTACGTTGATCATGTCGTTTGAGATGGTCAGTATAAATTTTCTGGTCTAATGTGTTGTATGATGTAAAAAATATTGTTTACATGACGATATACGTCTTGGAAATGGAGCTAGTCTCGTCTTTCTCAGTGCTTTAACATTGATTTCTGTATATCCTTATATGAATCAAATTTAAAAAAATGCCACGTAGTGCCTTTAACCAAAATGTTTTTTTTTCCAAAGCATGAAATTTGAGTTCCATGGTTCCAGTATGAAACATTCAAAATTTTATTATTGTTAGTATTCTTATTCAGAAAGGACAAAATTTTTATACACGCTGTCTCTAAAAGTGTACGTACAATGTATGACTGTCTATTAGAGATGGACAAGTTATCGTGATGAGGATATTTCCACCTTATTGAAAGTTATTTTTGAAGTTATCTGAATGTAAAATATATATAGCAAATATGGTTATGAGTGGTTATATACGTGTAATAATGCATATCTTTAATAAAATTTATTTTTTGATAGTTGTATATATCCCGGGTATATATTCTATTCTTTTGTAGTATTTGTGCAATTGATAAAAAAATCAAAAAAAGAGGGTTACAGATCTTAACGTGTGAATAAAATATATACGAGCTGCTTCTATTATAATTCCCTTGAACAAGCTGTGAAAATGTTAAATGTTAACACAAATATGATATTTCTAAATACACCAGAACAATAGTATTTGTCCATAGAGGGCTACCAATGAACTCTATAAAATGATTTAAAATCAGTTCTGGTTCATGGACTAATTCTGCTCACCTGATGCTTCAGGCGGCGGGAGCTCCCAGTTTGCACAAAGCGTTGATTTAATGCTGTGTTAACTCTTATGTACACTGCTGCATACAATTTGTAGCATGTGTGGTTTCCCACTAAGTAATATCTGACACTTTTTTCTTCAAAAAAACATCTTATGAACAACTGATATTAAAAGCCATTCTTTTACAAAATCAGCCAGTTAGCTATCTTTAAAGCGCAAATAGAAAGACACCACAAAACGGGAGTGAAAAAAATAAAATAAAAAAAAATACTTTTTTTTTAAGAATTTCCTCGGCGACAAAAGTCGCCCATAGCAGTGCCAAGGTTAATGCTGGGCCACCGTCTGCGACGCTGGCCCAACATTATCCCAGCATTGTATGGATTTCTCGTATTTGTTGGGTTTTGTGTGACGCCCATGACCGCGTGTCGTGTCAATTTCCGTGTCGCTTGACATACAGACAGCGCGGGGAAACCCCTTCTAGGATATCACTATATGTATACATGTAAGATATATAGGCCTACACTCAATGTGTGAGCGATTTAAGTCTCTTGAGACTACTGCCATGCTGCGGCATGTGTCATACCGTGAACATTGATGTTGCACATTTTCGGTTGAGAATCTTTTCTGTTGGATCTATCATAAAAAATAAAAGTATAAATTGATCAGATGTAATCGAACAGTATTACTTCAAATCAAACAGTCACTTAATTACATCTCTAATGATCTTGTTGCTACTAGATTTTGTCTTGCAGTTACGGCGTTTTGCCCGACCTGGTTAGGACACCAATATTAAAACTTAAAATGCGATGTAAAATATCTGTATCATAGCGAGATTCTCAATCCCGCGACAGTACTTGGAAATAACTGGTAAGAAATTTACAAACTAACCTATAGCAATCAATCAATCAATCAATCAATCAATCAATCAATCAATCAATCAATCAATCAATCAATCAATCAATCAATCAATCAATCAATCAATCAATCAATCAATCAATCAATCAATCAATCAATCAATCAATCAATCAATCAGTCAATCAGTCAATCAATCAATCAATCAATCAATCAATCAATCAATCAATCAATCAATCAATCAATCAATCGATCAAAGGATCGATTGATCGATCGATCGATCGATCAATCAATCAATCAATCAATCAATCAATCAATCAATCAATCAATCAATCAATCAATCAATCAATCAATCAATCAATCAATCAATCAATCAATCAATCAATCAATCAATCAATCAATCAATCAATCAATCAATCAATCAATCAATCAATCAATCAATCAATCAATCAATCAATCAATCAATCAATCAATCAATCAATCAATCAATCAATCAATCAATCAATCAACCAATCAATCAATCAATCAATCAATCAATCAATCAATCAATCAATCAATCAATCAATCAATCAATCAATCAATCAATCAATCAATCAATCAATCAATCAAACAAACAAACAAACAAACAAACAAACAAACAAACAAACAAACAAACAAACAAACAAACAAACAAACAAAGAGACAAACAAACAGACAAACAGACAAACAAACACAAACATTCAGGATAATGCGTATGTGCGTACGGTCTTGTTGTTGTCACTACAGGGGGCATGGGGCATAATAACTTATGCAATGTTATATGTTATTATTGAATAACGTATATAAAGTGTATGTATCAGATTTCAAATGTCAACAGTTTGTTATTGAATCTCAATGGTGAATTCCCCAGTGAAGACGAGACGTTCACACAATGTTGGTTCAGCGTCGCAGACACTGGCCCAGCTTTAAACCAACATTGTGCGAACGTATCGTACATGTTGGGAATGGTAACACTTTTATTGTAGGGCGGATCCGTTTCGTTTGTAGAAACACGAACATTAATACCTAGTGGAACGCCTAGCATTCATAGCGATATCGTGTTGTCAATACGTTGGCTAATTTTCCGGTGTATGCTCTTTTTTCCATCTAGGCCTATTGGAAAAAATATTGTTCTATTCAAAACCAGCATAGTATAAATCCTGCATGAATAAAATCATTTAACCCTTTCAAACCTGAGTTTACCATAGTCATCTTCATCCACTACAAGCCGCGAATTGCTGTCTTAATTCTCGACTTGTAGTGGATGAAGATGATTTGATGTGGTTTAAAAATTAAAGAAAATTGCCATGTATTGGTAAACCAGTTTCATGGGAATTTTCACTCTAAAACCCCAGTTGTAAGAAAATTAAGTCTGTTTTCAGGGATGTAAAATGATGCATTAATGCATCGTGAGGGCTTAAAGGGCTAAAAAGAAGGTGTGCCCGTGATACCTTTCGTAATCGCAATTTTTGTTTTATTAATATAATACCACTGTAAAGTTTACATTTATCTGTGTGATAAGGACCATACGGAAGCCTAACCCCTTCCACCGCCGGCTACAAAATATATAGAGTAGCCCTTTTTGCATATTAGCACTTCGATTTCATTGCAATCGTTGACCATGAAAACAATCGTATAGGTACCTAAGATGAAGAACTGTTTCTATGACAAATATTGTCTGAGAAGATAATTCGGCATTAGCTGCTAATTTTATTTTCATCTTTTTTCAGATATCAAGACTTTAGATTTTTTTTATTTATTTACATGCATTTGCTTTGATACTGGATGAACGAACGAGTATAGGTCAATGTACACTCAATAATGTTCTGCAAAGTCAAAAAGGCAGTGATTTATTCTTTAAAAGTAAACAGTTGCTTGTAGCTTTGTACAGCAATACGGCAAGTTATTTATCTTGATTAATTCAGGGAAATTGACCTAGAGTCCACTGCAAGATTTGACTAAGAATGAAGATGAACTGCAAAATGGCATGATGTGATCCATTAGATTGGCTCGGCTAAATGACAAATTGTATGTAAATAACTCTCACCACACGGTCACGTCATTAGCACGCAGTCACGCAAGATGTGTGTGTTGTGGGCATGCTGTATTTTGGTGACCATTTTCATTACTAGAAATGGCATAGTTTATTAGCCGATTCGTTCTGTTCTAATATTTTATATCGTTTGCCATAACAGCAGATTAATTACATTGATTATGATACTATTGATTACCAGATACGTATATGCAATATATAGCTTGAACCTAAACTACAACAATTATTAACATAGTGAGATACTGAGAGCATTTTATGTCGCATGATATATGCCATCTTTATGGCACATTTTAATTGAAATTTACATATTAGAGAAATTAGTACATTTTGGATTGTATTTTGTACTTCATGTGCTGTCCTACAACCACCTTGAAATTAGAATTGCGGCAGCAAATCACAACTCTAGGTGGATGAGTCTCAACATACATTATGGTTTACACGGTGGAATGTGGAACAATAAAGATGTGACATCTACCATACGTCAAAAAGAACATGCAATCATTTATGTACTCATGCTTAATAGTAGCTTGTATTGTGACCTTACAAATTAATTATTGAATCACATGGGAAAACGACATGATTTAATAAAATACACGATTACTATATTATTCCAACAGGCAATGGAAGCTGAGAAATACCTCATTGTTATAGACTCTGTCAGTTTATATCCCATGAATTTTATTTAAAATAAGTCATGTAGGTCTGCGGCCTCGAGAAGTCAGGCCTTGCTTAAGGGAAGATGCATACATGCGACAATGGTGCTTATAACGAGACAATGTCCTGCACATGAGTCATATTATTATTATAATATTATCATTATTTCAAGCGGCTCCATGGGATGATAACAATTTCTATTTTTTATTTTGTAATGAAGTAGTTTATCCCACAGATAATTATTTTATTTCTTTCAGAGGTTTTAAATTTAAAAAAATATTTTTTATCAACATTTTTATGAAACCTAAACAAACTTTTTGTATACCTAAACACCTGCTAAAGGACGTTTGAATGTTCCTACAGCATTGGGCCACGTGTTGACGCCGTCGGCCCATCGTTGAGCAGACAATCAGGGCTGTATGATGTAAACAAGCTTGTTATACGTCTTGGAAATAGAGCTAGTTTCGTTTTTTTCGGTGCTTTAACATTGTTTTTTTATATTTTTGTATTTTATTTAAGATCAGTAGGCCTAGGCTATATCCCAGCAAACACAAAACATTTGTGTAACATTTGTACAATGTTGGACCGACGTCGAAGACGATGGGCCGACATTGTACAAATGTTATACAAATGTTTGTGTTTGCTGGGATTGCTTCATATAAATTAAAAATTGACAAAATTGCCAAAATTGAAAATCCTCATCCCGATTAGGAGCCGCTTTCACTATTGTATTCCACTGGTCGTACGTGTTTCCTGTATCTGCATACTCTTGAACATGTTGAAGGGAGTCGGCGTAGAGTGGCTCTTTCCTGAAAATCACTCTATGGTTTCGTTTCTCACTCCACCAAGTTTGTGTCACAAATCTGTTGCAAGCTAAGTGACGAGGTGACAATCAGGTAAAGGCAAACAACACCAAAGCTGCATTCACATAATACGAATACAAATACGGTAAAAATCCCTCTAATGTTTTTTTTTGGTGCGTGCGTTCAAATATACATGGACACGTATATATACGAACAGGACACCCACCAGGGATTTCTGTCCTGAACGTACTCGTGTATATGTGAATGCAGTTTTAGGCCTACTCGTCGTTCATCGTGTTCTTTAATCTGGGGTGTCCTAACTTTATGAGTTCATCGTTCAGCCCTTTGGCATAGACGCTATAATGTAAAAAGAAAGTGCAAGCCACTCACTGATGTCCATTAAAATGGCGGAATTGTATACGTGTTTGAAATGAATATTATTGTTTGACTGTAGAAACATCTAATCTTTGACATGTTAATAATTTGCACTTGTGATTTAAATTACACCACCAAACATATAGGCCTACTTATTAACGCTCTTTATTTAAAAGGCTCCAGACCAATAAATCTATTTGAGGGTCGTTCTGAGCAGTCAGTGTTTAAAATGTTTATATTTCTTCAAAACGCTCATCATTATGAATCTGTTTGTCTACCCCCATGCAATGTTGTATATTTTCTATCATAGCGAATAAATCATCGTAACCTATCAAAAATATTGATTTCGGTGTGCAGTTCGTCATGTTTACCATTTTTTTTGCTCAATGGTCGGTGCATTAATGCACCGACCATTGAACAAATATAAATGTTGAACGTGACGTGCTGCACACCGAAATCAATATTGATTGTAGGTTACGATGATTTGTTCGCAAGCTCTGAGAATATCTTTGTTCACTCACATTACTTTCCTCAAATGTACAGGAGTTTTCCCGAATTCACACAACGTGTGCCGGATATTATGGAGATGAATAATTATTGCGGTGTAAAATAGAGGTCCCCCCACATAGTACATACCAAATTTATTGTCCGTAAAAATAGTACCACATCCCGTTGAGACTGCCTTGTGTGAACATATAACCTCATGCAGATACCCCTTTCTCCATAGAGTTTACTGTTTATATATTCCACTCAAATGATTGGCAGATATGACCTTTCATCTCCCAGCTATCACTGAAAACAAGGCTATCATCACTCAGTCTCTTACTTTGCTTGTTCATTATCTCAAGTGTAAAATATATAATAATGTTCATATCGACACAGTTCATGGTCTCCATCGATCTATAGCCTATTTTTTCATTACCCCCCCCCCCCCCCGCAACAGTGCATTGCGCGGGTGGCATAGCCAATCACAGACTGAGAATGGTTTGTGTGTACAGTAGTTGCTCACCAGGTGGCGCGGTCTGTGTCGTCAGATCACCCAATGTTGGGGTCGTA
Source organism: Flabesymbios commensalis (assembly GCA_964017125.1). Taxonomy (NCBI): domain Eukaryota; kingdom Metazoa; phylum Annelida; class Polychaeta; order Terebellida; family Flabelligeridae; genus Flabesymbios; species Flabesymbios commensalis. Next base: position 37,196,221 of record OZ024911.1, on the reverse strand, counting down.
CCCAACTAATTACTTGCATTCAGTAAAAGTTTCGCTCTGGACTATTTTTTTTTTTTTTCGCCAGATCCCGCTACTTATTGTAGCCAGGGAGGTGAGAATTTTTCATGAAAATTTATCATGTGTCTCTTTTTCTGACAATGTTTGATTTTATGTTTGGAATTCACAGAAAACACAAAAGAAATACAAAATGGCGTATTAATATGAGGGATCGATTCACAACCCCTCTTTAAACCACGAGAGTCACTGACAATGGCATTTCCCCACTTTTTAAAGGTAATCATCGACTTCGGCTAAAATTAAAAAAATGAAGGCAGCTGTGCACCCTGCACAGTAGAGCTGTTCTTTGGAACTGTGATTTTCCTTTATTTACACATATTACTATACATAGGCCTATACCTATGCTTGCGCACACATGCCTCTCTATACTGCAGTGTCAAGTGTGTTTCCCTATCGAAACCGCGGTTATCAAGTGCACAAGTATGAACTTTCACTATTTTCTGTGTCAAGTATGAATAATACAAAAATTATCAGATAAGAGTGATACTGTTCAAACAATACATTCTGCCTTCTATTTGTTAACATTCCATTTGTATATTATTTCACACTCCTCACAATCGTTACAATTGATTACAGAACTCTGCTACATGCTGGAACAATGTACCTGAATCAACTGATCAATGACATCACAGCAATGAAAGATCGTGCTGGAGAAACCGAAAGCGCATTTCTTGCGTGTCATGGTATGATAATCGTCAGATCAATGTCTACTTGTATAATTATACGCGTCCACATTTCAACGGTTACCCAGAAAAACGTGACACGTTAATTCGATGATGCTTTGATGTTGGCTGCGTCTAACCAAGCCTTCAAACGAACATTGATATGTGTATCAACATGTCCCATCCTATAGCAAACGCGACACATTAAGCCCATTCGAGTGGCTGTTTTCGTCGTCGACGTTTTTTACGTTTTCTTATATCTTACCCGATTGGCTGTTTGATTTTTTTCCGTCGTCAACGAAACGAGACGGAAAAATTTACCGTCAAATTTTTGTTGAATGACTTTGACCTCTGACCTTTTTGACAAAAAAAAACGTCGACGACGGAAACAGCCACTCGAATGGGCCTATTGAACCAATGTTGGTTTCATGTTGGTCCACCGTCTGCGACGCTGGCCCAACATTAAACCAACATTGATTCAATGTTTGCTGGGATACTCTACCGCGCAAAGCAAGTATCAACACTTTACTGTATCCTGCAATAAATTATATTTCAAAACCTTCTCAATACCCTCTACCCAGCAAACACAAAACATGTCTTTAACATTTGTACAACTACGGCTCAAATGTGCATACCAGAAATGTGAAATTCTTAGGGGCGGATCCAGAAGTTAAGGGAAGGGGAGTCCAAATTGAATCGGGTTGGCTTTCACAAGTTTTCTTCAAATTTTTTCACTTTTCTAGCTAATAAGCAGAGGATGCGGGGCACCACTCGATGACATTTTAAGTGCCAAACAACAAGTCGAGAGTGATTTTTGACAATTCAGATTATAAAGGAGGGGTCAGCGCTGCCCCCCCCCCCCCTCCACCTCTAGATCCGTAACTGCCCCCCATGACCATTATGCAAAGACGTCTTCCGTCGTGCAAAAATACACGGATGATATGTTTAACGATATTTTTGTCCCATCACGATCTTTCCTGGTCAGTCAGGGCCTCGGGACACACTGATGGATCATAATGGTCCCGGAATAATTCCATCTGCAAAGTCAAACATATTTTTCATCTATCTAATTAGTTCTCGTTGGTTTCACTAGCTAATCGCAATTATTCAATTAGTGCGTTTTATACAGTGCTGTTTTCTGAACCCTGAGTATCATGATTCATTATTTATGCATAGTTTCGAATTTAATTTTCGAATTCAGATCACGGGATTAAAGTACATTTAATCACAAAGACGGGAACAAAAATATTTTGAGCGTTGTCATGGGTGCACGCTAAGCAAGACTAAAAGCGTTTTAAATCTGTTTTATTAGCAAATTACAGTAATATTGTGACTGAAATGTGCTTAAACATTAAATTCGCAAATGTTTGGTTTCAAATGAAACAAATTTGAGTAATTTTAACCCACTTGAAGTTGTGGGTCGCGGTAGCGAGAAACAACTTCAAGTGGGTGAAAATTTAAATTGTATAACTCAGCGATTTTAGAGTTGAGCATGCGTTTTAACAATACAATAACCAATATTCCGACAAACACACCATAAAAACCACAGTAATCGCAGACCTCTTCGATTGATCACGAAACACAAGGCTGTGGAGTAAAAAATGAAATGAATCGGGCTTTAGGCCACCTTTGTGCACATATAGGCTAGACTGGGCCAGGAGAACCTCCTGAGGATGGTGAGATGATTGAGATGACACTGTCCTCCAGACACAGGATTCGAAATTCGAGCCCTGGCGGTCTGAGGCAGCGGTGCTAACCACTACCCTAGGGCCCCCGCCCAGGCTGTAAAGTAAGCCTGTTAATCGCCTGTGTCACACCTCTCTATTGTCAGGATTATTACCGCCAATTATTCGCAGCACTTCATCCCGCTTTCACTTTTGGTTTCGGAAACGAAGGCGCCTTGCATACTTGGGAGTGGATTTGTTACAGTGTGAACTCTTATCTAGATAACGCATTCCTGCCACCGTCACATTGCTGGTGCAGCGTTGGCTCAATTGGAGTCGAACGCCAGCGTTCGACTCCGATTAATCCGACGCTGTCCAGGGTCTTGCGATAAACAGGACGCTGCATGGAGGTCGCCTTTTGACACCTAGTTGCAACTGATCCTTCAGGGCGAAGTATGCCATGAGAAAACAGGTGTGTTTTCCGTTGAGCAGAACGTGGCACGCGTTACGAGGAATTGTGAATTTCAAGGGCATTGGTCGTCGCAGGTGCGCAGAATGTGGCACGGGCATTCATACTTGGCAACATTTGAGATCCGCGTGAAGTATTGATGCCTATAATAGAGTGCCCTATAAGTCCCACTCAAGTGAGTGGCACTTATGAGGGACCGTCACTCTGGCAGTTATTGAGGTCTATAATGAGCGGACACCAAGGATTCTCATTTTTGTCTAAGTCTGAGCTGTATCTATACAAACACCATATACCCAGTCAATGTCAAACACATTCACCCGTCGTTGAGCCAACTTCAGCCCACCGTAATCGTAGACTGAGAATGAAAAAATGAAAGAAAATAGCTGGGCCCGTATTCTCGTACAAGTTACGATATATCGTAGGCTTGGGATTGGCCATCTCGACCAATCCGAAGCCTACGATATATCGTAACTTGCACGAGAATATTGTGACCCTGTCCTGTGGTACTGATAATCAGCCTCGGGGTCGAAATCTGCAGAGATATATTTGCCCTATAACGTCAGACAGCAGTAACTGCTCAGTAAGAAGTGGGGAGTTACATTTGTTTGTAAGTGCACGGTAGTATTTTGAAGACTGGCCAAAGATTAAGTCCTGTTTACTTTATGTTATTAGTTGAGTGCTGTAATTACCACTATGTTGTCCAAACTGCAGTGAGCAAAGGGTGGAATTCATTTACATTTTTTTTAGTATTCTAAGTTTACTGCAATTAATAAAAAATATATTAGTGTATTTATCTGTAGGGACAATAACTCTATGTAAAACCCATTAAGACCAGTATCATCTGTAGCATGATGCAGTAAGAGAAACCAACCCCGACCTTCACTATAGTGTAAACTATGCGGCCTCTGACAGGATGGAAAAACCTTGTATTATATTATTGTACTTGTTTCAATAAATTGAAAAATAAAATACGTTCATATAGAAAACACCCTATGTCGTAAAATGATTTTTTTGCACGAAATAATAATGAATAAAATTCATTGAATATGATCCCTCACAATTACGGTGTTCTAAAATTGTTCATTCGATAAAATTGTTACACTTGAGTACGTTATAGAATAAGGACATTTTTATTCACCTTGAGAAGGGAATTGCGGCAGCAATTCACATCTCAAGGTGAATAAAAATGCGAATAAGTACCTAGGAATTAGAAGGTTTGGAGCACTACTAGGATCCTCGCGGGGCTTACGGGGTCACTACACACAAGGGGAATCCCCACGGTCATGTCGTCCAATAACAATGCGCCTAGATAAGAGCTCTCCTGGTTGGTGTTTGTTGACACAGTTTGCGGTCAAGTCTATCCGGATCCGACAGTACTGTCCATAGCAATACATTTAGACCGGAACAAACCCAACGGCGGTTCAATGCTGGGCCAACGTCGCTGGTGCCAATGCAGCAATAATTGGGCGCTGGCAAGCGCGATCCTTGTTAGCGTGTTCAGGATATATGATGAAGCCTGGATGGCTGGATCAGTTTTTATGATGAATGGTTCTGTAAAACTGTAACAAAATTACAAGGTGACACTTCAAGGAATCCAGAAGGGATATCAACAGAATAAAGCATGTTTTTGTACTCAGCAAACACGAGGCGTTGGCCCAACGTTGGTTCACTGCTGGCCAACCGTACGACTCTGGGCCAATAGTGAACCAAAGTTGAGCCAACGTCTCATGTTTGCTGGGTATGTCCGTATTCATTTAAAACAAAATTGAACACATGAAATTCAAAGGCGCAATGGTTCTGCAATGCAAAAACAACATTGTTAGTAACTACTTACTTTTCAAGAAATGGCATTAGCGAATTAGCTGGATTAAAACTGCAATATCTTAAAAAATTAATCTGAGGTCAAAAACAAGGATACTACAAACCTTGTATCCTTGCTAAACAAAGACTACAATTTGGGCCCTCCGAGTTATAAACAGCTACCGGGTACTCATAATTATATAGAGGACACCATCTCGGGGTGATTGCATGATGGTACAATACTGTCACCCGCTTACCGAGATCTCGGGAAAATTCCAAAGAAAGAAATTACACCATAAAATTAAAAACCGAAATATCCCGGAGGCAGAAAAGGATTGCAATTTGGGCCCGGAGGGTTATATCACCATGTATACGACGCTATTTACATCCCAAATGGCTGACAATATTGAAAATGGCCGATATGTCGAGAATGTCATGACCAGTAAAATCAGGTAAAATCCCCTATTATCGTCCAGTCAGGCTCTTTATACCCACTGTCCAAACTGATTTCAGCAACAGGCCATCTAGTTTGATTATTTTTATTAAAGTTACTAGCCCGCCACCTAGTTTTAGACATGGTGCCAAAAAGTTTGAGCTTGCCTGGTACATTAGCAGCTAATTTATTGCTAAAATAGTATTAGACAAAAGTATTTTAACAATAAAAAAATAAAATTGAGTGACTATTGTTGAAACTGCAGTGGCAAGGTTTGAATTTGGCTAAAACTAGTAGGTGGGACAGAGCAGTAAAACTGGAATTTAAAATATATAGAGGATACAATGTCATATTGTCTGACAGGTAATGAAGCTACCTCGCCAAGCACAGAGCGCAGACCGGAGTATTATTTTCCAGTTTAATGCAGATTGGCATCCCAGCAGACACAAGACGTTGAATTAATGTTGGTTGAACGCTGGTCCAACATCGTAGACGGTGGACCAGCGTTTAACCAACACTGATTCAACGGGTTGTGTCTGCTGGGATATGTAGACCAGCCCCGGAACTTTGGGTGGCCTATATTATATTGCCTTGATCCGAAAATAGTAATAAAAATACTATTGCCGAATTAGAGCCAGAGCCCAGAAGATTACCCAGTCCTTAAAAATGATTTCCTGTGATTTTGAACTTTCGTGATCTCACTTTGAATAAAAACAATTTCGAGCGCGTCTTCCCAGGTTGCTGTCAGAGGCAAAGCCACTTCTAAAATTGTTGTCATTGGTCATTCTGGACACCAGGGAGGTCATTAAATCATTTAAAACTAACTTTAGCCTTGGCGCAAAATTCTTGAATAAATGGTAATTATTACTTAACGATAGGTCTCATTTGGAAGTGAAGGTCATAAATAGAACCCGCCATCAATACATTTTAGGGATGCTGAGGTTTTTTGTATCAATTAATGAGGTCGAGTACCTTGGCCCTTTTCCCTTGAATAAATCTTCTGGGCTCCAGGTTTTAATAGTAAGTAGTTATGCAGTTTGCCAAGTGCGCACTATTTAGATCACCTTTCAATTCATTGAATCCATTGAATTCATTGTCAGACTTCCAGAGTACCTTTCAGATCTGGCAGACTTGCAGTACTAGAAGAAAACAGCCTGTAAAAACCATGGAGAAAACATGGAAATATGTCGTGATCCCATAGCAGGCAAAGCGTTGTATTTGCACTCATCTGAGTGGCCACATACAACCCTTTGATTGCTAGGAGAATGAATAAAAAAAATCGGCCACTTAGCACACCTGGATCAGACACTGACTGCTCCCGTCGCGTATGAGTCGTATCACGGGGAGCATAGATTGACTCAGACAGAAATGGGTCACTCCCCAGATGGGATCCGTAGAAATGCAGCCAGCAATCACGATAAATTGCCCCGGCGCGGGTTTTAGGTTGGGGCAGCGTTTGCGACGCTGGCCCAACATTAAACCGACAACGGTTCAATTTAGCGTACTTGTTAAAGTTGTCTGATCGCGACAATAGTGACACCAGTGTTGGTTCGATACCGGTCCAGCACCGTATAAAATACCTATAAATTAACACTGATCTAGTTCATGGTAAGGTCCAGATGCAAGTTTTAATTTTCATTTGCATGTCTTGACGGACCGGAGTTTGAAGCTCAAATCGAATGTGTCTTGAACGCAGTGCCATCTGATTATCCTCTCATTAAAGGGACCTTAGAATGAGACATTTTCAATTTTGTCAATTTTGAAAATTAAATTTATATGAAGCTATATAGCCTACTGATCTTAACTAAAAATACAAAAAAGGCAAAAACATTTTTAAAGCACCGAAAAAAAGTAAAATAGTTATATTTCCAGGTCGTATTTTGCCATGTAAACAAAAAAAGTCAGCAATATACACCACATATTCCCACGTCTTGGACGGTGAGAGCAAAGCAATCGCCGCTAATTGGTGTCTTATAGTCAGTGCATGGGGGGATACACCTGCAACACTGATTGTCTGCCCAACCCTGGGCCGACGGCATCAACATGTGGCCCAATTCTGTAGGAACATTCAACCGTCCTTTAGCAAGTGTTTGGGTATACAAAAAGTTTGTTTGGGTTTTAAGCGGATTCATAGAAATGTTGATAAAAAAATATTTTTAAAAATCGAAAAAAAAATAAAATCATGATCTGGGAGATGCACTACTTCATTACAAAAATAAAAACGAAAATTGATGTCAACCCAAGGAGTTGCTTTAAACTCAAGGGGTTCACGAGTGGCCCAGTTGTACATTTATGCACAAAAGTGGCGTATATAAAGCCCTATCCATTAATTTTATTCTGCAGCAACAAAGTCCACTTGGCATTATTTCACTGGTATCAGCTCGTGACTTTTAAATTGTCTGATTATCAAAAAGGTATTTTTGATATGACCGTCTAACAAATCTATTCCCGTAAAGTTGGATTATAATATTGAACTGATTATCCTACCGTTGAACACACAATGAGTTATTCTGTTTTTCTATCGTGTCCACCGCCATGTATTGTATACAATGTGCTCCAGTCATTCTATTACCAAATTATTACATCATTTCAGGACTATGTAAACTTCCCTAAATGAAGCTAAGGATAAATGCAATTATTTACTAAGGAGTATTACTCTTGTCTCGCAAATAAGACGAACTCGTATTTTAGGCTCGTATAAGTATACTAGCATACTAGCCGTATGATTGGTCGAGATGATCATCTCGACCAATCATACGGCTAGGATATGGTTTTGTTTAGACAGCACTGATTCTTGCCACCTAGAGACACGTGGAGGTATTTAATCCAATCAGCCTACTAATTCAGCTCATGTTGCCATATTACTCTGCATGTCCGTAAATAAAGTGAAAGACGAAAAAAATACTGCTACTATCAATGAAAATGCATGGGTATAGTACTATATTTTGAAGATTAGACCTATTTTTTCTAAATAAAATGCCATACGTCACCAAAATTAAGACGTTTGAGAATTAATTTCACAGTCACATTTGAGTATTAGCTTAACACTGAAAACGCTATATCAAAACAATAAAAACATAATTTAAAAACACTGAAAAAGACTAAACTAGTTTTGTTCCCTGGTCGTATATTTCCATGTAAACAAAACTGTCTGCAGTATACAACACTTTTTACCATGAATGTAAAGCTTAATTCAGGGTACATGAAAGACACCGACCTTAATTGGTGTCTTAAAGTGAAGGCATGGGGGGATTTGCCTCCAGCACCGATTGTCTGCCCAACGCAGGGCTGACGGTATCAGCATGTCACCCAATGCTGTGCTAACATTCAACAATCCTTTATGTGTACAAATAGTTTGTTTGGGTTATCTCTGGATTCTTAGAAATGTTGATAAAAATGTTTCTAAAAATCTGAAAATTTTGAAAAAAATGAAATCGTGATCTGCGGGATACACTGCATCAAACAAAACAAATTACCGAAATTGATATCCTTTGAGACATAGATTTGGATAATCTATGATTAAGATCAGGTGATTTTCATTGATTTGTATTTGGGGATTACAACAGTAATTCACAAATCCAAGTGAATGGACATTTTATGATATACCTGCATGAGCAGCTAATCTTGCACCGTATTATTCTGAAACGGTTGTAAGTGATATAAACTACTCTTTAAATTTAAAGAAAACACATCGACTTTGAAAATAGGTTTTCCTCTAAAATCATTACTTGAAATTCTGCTTGTGATAGTGAATATAATATGTTTCGGGAATATAATGTGTTTCAGGGATAAACCCCACGCTGGTACCGAAGAGGTTTTGAGTATGGGACACGTGGGTAACCTACATGGTTGTTATCCGTCTGAGAATGAATGTGTTGCTGCCGTCCACCTGCTGATCTTAATCAGGGATGTTGTGGATTTACACAGTCTCTTCAGGGCACCTGCGAGACAATCAATCACGGCTACACGATAAAACACACATAAAAATCTGTTCGAATAAAAATTGAGGCCCATGTTTAGATCTGTGTTTATTTGTAGGCCTGTAAACGAGAAACAGAAGACGATGGTGAATGAACGTGAAGATAAATCGACAAACGGACTGGTAGACGGACGGACGGACGGACGGACCGACGAACGGACGGAAGGACAACCTCCTAAATTAGTAAAATTGTACTTTCCTTATTGAACTATATTTATATCAAATTCACTCACTCACTCACTCACTCACTCACTCACTCACTCACTCACTCACTCACTCACTCACTCACTCACTCACTCACTCACTCACTCACTCACTCACTCACTCACTCACTCACTCACTCACTCACTCACTCACCCACTCACTCACTCACTCACTCACTCACTCACTCACTCACTCACTCACTCACTCACTCACTCACTCACTTACTACTTACTTACCTACTTACTTACTTACTTACTTACTTACTTACTTACTTGCTCACTTACTTACTTACTTACTTACTTACTTACTTACTTACTTACTTACTTACTTACTTACTTACTTACTTACTTACTTACTTACTTACTTACTTACTTACTTACTTAATTACTTAATTACTTACTTATTCACTTGCTTACTTACTTACTTTCATTTTTGATTAATTTACTTTCATTTTTGATTAATTAATTTACTTGACCACGTTTTACAGTAACATGCGCCCAGAGCGTGGACATGTAGTGGGAGATGTACCCTCCTGATCGAGCATGACATGATCCTTGTTCAACACACAAAGCAGCGGGATCAAATATTCCGCTGTTCCTCTGAAGGCCACCAGGTGACGTTATGCGTTGCCCAATAGTTGGTAAAGCTATGAATCAGCGTCGATGACGTTAGCCCATCACAGTGCCATCATCTCCACCTCGATCAGCTGGCTATCTCCCTGAAAATCTCTCAGGCCGGTTTGATTTCCGACCCACCTGCTAGACGTTCATTGACAACGACCTTGGTAAAAGGTCGCAACACTTTCTTTTATTTTACATTATCCAGCCCCATCCCTCGCATCTGTTTCATTATTGTTGATGCATAAAATCTACTAAATTATTAAATTCATTTGAATTTGTGGTCAATAATTTAATCGCTTGTTGTCACACTTTGGATTGCGGCTAAACGTTGCTCCACCGCTGGGCCGACATGGGTGAGGTTTGACCAGGGTTTTGGTATTTCGATTCTATACTGTATTGTTACTACTGTCGTGTTATATGATATGTCGTTTTGAGAGATATATATTGGCCCAATTCTGTTGTGCAAAGACAAACAGCAGTAACTGCTTACTTTTCAAGTAAGCAGTTGCTGCTGTTTGCCTTTATATGGTGGCATCTTGTGCACGTGTTGGCCATGGTAGCCTTAGAAGACCATGTCAATTTTTACAAGCCAATTCAGCATTAGGTTTGACAGGAAAAATGTGGCATTTTTATAATTCCAGCTTTTCTAAATGCGCTTTTACATGTGTTACATAATGTGATCATTAACACTATTAGAGTCTAAATATTAACCCTTACAGCGCTAGGCACGACTATAGTCGTTGTTAACCTTTAAAGCGCTGACAATTTTTGCATAAACCATAGAGATCAAAGGGGTTTTTTCAAGTTGAAATCATCATAAATGTCTTAGTTAGCTCTTTCCGATGTATTTGAATATGAATGTTATGGGTCTACGGTGATTAGAAATATATTTACTCTTACAGTGCGGGTATCGACTCTAGACTTCAGAATATGTTTTATTAGCAGCTTCTATCACAGTTATTGCGCAAGTACTTAGCTCACTTGAGCACTTGCGTACTTGCATACCTGCGAAAGAACTTGCGGAAGCACTTGCGCAAGTACTTGTGCACCTGCGTACCTTCATACTCACGCATATATTTGCGCAAATACTTGTGCAAGCAATTGCGTACTTGCATACTTGTGTGCAATTGCGCACATGCGCTATTGCGCAAATACTTGCGCATTCTCGTAATTTCGTACTTGCGCAAGTCAAGCACTTGCGCAAGTAATTGCTCACTTGCGTACTTGCGCACTTGCGAAAGTACTTGCACAAACACTTTTGCGCACGTGCATACCTACGCATTTGCGCACTTGCGACTATACTTGCATACTTGCGCAAGCACATGCGCACTTGCATACTTGTGTGCAATTGCGCACTTGCGCTATTGTGCAAATACTTGCGCATTTTCGTACTTTCGTACTTGCGCAAGTGCGCAAGCACATGCGTATCTAGTTGCGCACTCTTGCATACTTGTGAACTTGCGCAAGTACTTGCACGCTTGCGCATTTGCACACTTGCGTACTTGCGCATTTGTGCACTCACGCACTTGCGCATGTATTTGCGCACTTGCGTATTTGCGCACTTGCGTACTTGCACATTTGCATACTTGCGCAAGTACGTGCGCACTTCCGTAGTTGCAGAATTGCGTAATTTGCGCACTTGCGTAATTGCGCACTTGCGTACTTGTGCACTTGCGTACTTGCGCACTTGCGTACTTGCGTGTTGGCGCACTTGCGCACTTGCGTACTTGCGCACTTGCATGCTTGCGTACTTGCGCACTTGCGTAATTGCGCACATGCCATTTGTGCACTTGCGCACTCTTGCATACATGCGCACTTGCGCAAGTACTTGCAAACTTGCGCACTTGTGCACTTGCGCAAACACCTGCGCAAGTACTTGCGTGATAGCGCAGTTGAGCAAGTACTCGCGTACTTGCGCACCTACGCAGTTGCGCAAAAGCTCGCGTACTTGCGCATTTGCGCACTTGCGCAAGTACTTGCGCATGTGCGCACTTCTAGTGTGCCCAGTAAACACATTGACTTGACTTTCTGTTGGTTTAATGCTGTATCACTGTCTGCCACGCAAGCCCAATATTAAAACAACATTGGTTGACGTTTCCAGTTTGCTAGAACTACAACCCTTATTTTAATTCAAGTGTAACACTTAAGATGTTACTACTGTTTGTATTTAACACTCAATGTTGGTTGAATGGTGGGCATTCGTCTGCAAGTCTGGCTCTGCATTGAAACAGCATTATGCAAAGGCAATTTAATTAGCAAATCTAGCATTTAAAACGAAAATAGGCCGACACAGCCTGCCCAGTAGACACAAAACATGTGTATACCATTTGTACAATGTTGGCCCAACATCGAAGTTGTTGGGCCGACTTTGTACAAATGTTATACAAATGTTTTTGTCTGCTGGATGGACACACTGCAGTCGTCATGCATTTCACGCTGAGTCTATTGATGCAATGATATGAATGGATATCACCCTCCATTCAAATGACAAGAAAATTACAACCCCCCTCGCATTCTAATGTAATTAGTACATAATCTGTAAGAGGTAAACATATCATGCAAGCAGGTAGTTAAGCTGCTTGTGTGTGTGTGATTATGGTACAACAAACAGATTTTAAAAATATTGAACACTCGAGGAATGATCAGCCTCTGAAAATTAAGGAAAAACAAAAATTAGCCAGATCCAAAGCAAACTCAATATGTTTGGACCACAAACATACTAGTTATCAAAACGAGAATGCTCAGTTAATTTAGGAATTCAAGCTGAAGTAATGATCAAGACGAGATCGTTGGATGCTCAGGTAATCTGAGAATTATTCAACCTGAAATAATGTCAAAAACGAGATTGTTGGCTACTCAGTTAATCTGAAAATTCAAACTGAAATTAAAATTAATTACCAAAACAAGATTGTTAGATACTCAGTTAATCTGAAAATTCAAAGTGAAATAATGAACAAAATGGGATTGTTGTATGCTCAGTTCATCAGTTAATCGGATAATTCAATGAAGATTATTTTTCACAAATAGAGAGAGTTCTCTTTATTGGATGAAAATTGTTTTCCCCGTGCATTAGGAAATGACATAATAATGGTAGAGTAACGTAGGTAATTTGAGGTTCAAATACAGGAATATGATCCAATGTTAATTTAATGCTGATCCACCGTCTCCGACGCTGGCCCAGCATCACATCACATTGACTGAACGTATTTTGGTTACTGGGGCAGGGTAGCACATTCTCTCAGTTATCAGGTTATGTTTCTCGATATACTTCCTGTTCCGTCGCTGTATTCACGATATCTGTGCCTATTACCATGATGTATGAAAAAAAAACGTATCACCAAACTGAAAAACAGGAAGTGGTTGATTGGACATTTAACATTACGTGACGTGACAATACGGTCCGTTGGTAGATAGATGTCAAGAACTACACTTAGGCCCCAAACGCATTTCAGAACTAGAAAAGGATTTTCAGTGGAACATGCGAATCCCCGACAGCATTGTATAATATTGAAAGTGGTCAGCCAAACCAAAGTATAATGGAAACACCCCACTCTGGGGAAACCGCCTACGTCATCAGGGTGTCCCGGTACCAGGTACGCTTGATTACGATGGCGATCACCTGCACTAGCCGAGTATGTGCAAACAAAATATGGTACATCACGGCCATAGAAAACCCCGTTGTATTTGCTAATTAACACATAAATCGCACCTGGACGTATGAAGTACACTGTCAAGACCGCTGCCAACTACATAATAGCGTTTGTAAACTCTTTGTTCGCATTCGCCTACAATCATGCCAACATTTTTTGCAAAGCAAATATATATGTAGATTTGGGGATTCAAACAGAAAAATAAATCCCTTCGACAAAATACAATAACGTGTGCCTAAATTATTTGGAGCTTTTGTCCCCCTTATAATATTATTGGCGGGTATAAGATACATTTTTTAAGGAATGCAAATCTGTAAATTATAATATAAAACTAAAGAAAATGAATTCTCAATGATCCTGAATACAAATCAATATGGTACTGTATAAAGTGCACTACATGCTGTATGCAGTGTATGTTCTCTAGAGAATACAAAGAAAACGAAAACAAGTGTCACAACAAGAAAAGGAACACGAATTGCCATTGTAAAACAAGCCTGCAGGAACAGGATATAATATACATCGGCCCAACGCTGGGCCACGTCGCCAGACGTTGGCTCAGCGTTGAGGCAGTGTATTGCAGATCACAGCACCTAGAATTGATCACGGAAGTATCGCTATACTTCCTTGTTTACCGACTCGATGGTGTGTGATACTCACTCCCAGCTGAGGGGCCCTGGATCAATGCTTGGCACGGATGTCATGGATCACAAAGGATCAGGCCAGCTCCACATCCAAATAAACACAAGCCCCAGAGTCAACACTGCAATGCTTTTATTTTATATGATATTTGTTTAAACTTGCCTCAATCTTGAAATGGTATACCTCCAATATTTTTGCATTAGTTTTCACCCTCTTCAAGCTGTGTCTGGATCCCGTCCCTTCAAGCTGCTAGCGAGACACAGCTTCAAGTAGGTAAGAAGAAATTTATTGAAATTAAATAATTAATTAATTAAATAATTAAAGCCGTGGCTTGTACAAAATGAAGTCACACTTTTCCGGCTTCGCGCTTATGGTTCCTTGAAGACAACGCGCCATCACATAACATAACGTTTTAGCATAACATAACATAACATATCATAGCATAACATAACATAACATAACATAACATAACATAACATAACATAACATAACATAACATAACATAACATAACATAACATAACATAACATAACATAACATAACATAACATAACATAACATAACATAACATAACATAAAATAACATAACATAACATAACATAACATAACATAACATAACATAACATAACATAACATAACATAATTGACTGTTAATTTCTTTTACTGCTACTATTGCCATAGCATTTCATAGCAGTAGTAGTATGTGTAGTAACTACTGATACTACTACTACCACTACAACTATATAACAATACTACTACTGTGTACTACTACTACTACTACTACTACTACTACTACTACTACTACTACTACTACTACTACAACTGCTGCTGCTGCTGCTGCTGCTGTTGCTGCTGCTGCTGCTGCTGTTGTTGCTGCTGCTGCTGCTGCTGCTGCTGCTGCTGCTGCTGCTGCTGCTGCTGCTGCTGCTGCTGCTGCTGCTGCTGCTGCTGCTGCTGCTGCTATTACTAGTAGATTTCTGCTGAACTTCCTATTATCAGTCTGCTTGGTAAATTTAAAATAATTGGACATGTTTTAGACATGTATAGTCACATACCCCCCCCCCCCCCCCCGTATTATCTTTGGTGGCCCAGTTAACACCATACATTAAAATAATGCCGATATAATGTTGATCCGCCGTCTGTGACGTCGGACCAACATTATATCGGCATTGGTTTTATGCATCGTGTTAGTTTGGAAGCTGTGTGATATGACACCGGACATTACGATCTCCAAAGAGCCCATGACCTGATGAAACAATATGGCTGCCGTGTTTGGCCCCACCTCCACCAGGCGGCGATCTGCCGCTCATGTCAGATGAAGACATGTCAAGGTCTCGTCAAGCGCACGCGTGATTAACTCCCAAGGTCGAGACTTCACATCCGCTCCCAGTCCGGAACCACAACCGCTGATAATCACTATGATTTGGTGAGGAGTTTCGTGTTGGCCAGTCAAAAATAATCAACCTTATAATCCCTAGGTGACTTCATCTTCAATTCTCCTCTCACTGGTATATTCTGGGTCGCAACTGTGACACGAAAAATCCAGCGGGTGTATCTAAACCATTGTTTTATTATATGATCACTATTCAAAACGAGTGTTTAAACCTTCATCTTGTTGGGAATTTCAACATATTTTAGTTCATTGTAAGCTGGGAATTGCGATAGCAATTCACATCTTGCAATAAATGAAAATTACTTAATTTTATAAATGAAAGATTGTAAAAAATCAACTTGAAACTCCAAACGTCTTAATAGTGGCATTTTACTGATTGAAATAATTTTATTCGAGAAATGGAAATGTTGTATATATGTGCGCATATAGGCTACTATAGCATATGAAAGGTTAAAATGTCGATGAAAATCTTCTTCGTAACTACCACTAACAATGCAATGTCTGTGTTTATCTGACCAGTGGTCAGCACACTCTCCTGCGTTGTCCAGCTCGTGGTCTGTTATTAAGTGTGGGACAAACCCTGGCAAATTTGCCCGATTTGATGAGCGGTCATTATTCGTACCTGTTCCGTGATATAAATCAATCCTTGGTCAATTTAACACTAAAACGTGGCCCCCGTCTGACGCGAAAATACACCTCCAATTTGTCGTTCGCACCTTGAAAATAAATATACACCATTTCTGTACCTTTCGCTCTCAGATGTCCGCGCCAGCGACGTACGTGATGCTCTGCAATGACAAATAAAAGTAACTTCCTACTTTTCAAGTAAGCAGTTACTGCTATTTGTCTTTGCAAAGACAAATCGCAGTAACTCCTTACTTGAAAAGTAAGCAGTTAGTGTTGTTTGTCTTATAGCACCAGATATAGCAACCATTTTTTAAATACGTAAAACATTGTTCTGTTATAGATTTGTATTACTTTTCAAGCTAGTTTCAACAATACAGGCAACTAATTCTACGTTTCAACCCAAATGAAACAATAATACTTATTGCCAATCCATATTAGTAGAGTAATTTTAGTAAGTGGTCGATTTTTTTATAAATCTGTTGAGCGTGAACTCCAGAAATTCAAATTAAAATGGCGATACCCACATTTACTTATCACCACAATAATAGTATTTGTTAGTTATCTTTACACTCATGTGCAAGGTAGGTGATAGCAAGGTGGATACCTTTAACCCTTACAGCGCGGGAATCGACTTTAGTCGTCAGAATCTGACGTCTGTAGACGTCAGATTCTGACGACTAAAGTTGATACCCGCACTGTAACAGTGAAAATATTTATAATGGTCGTAGACCCATAACATAGGTATTCAAATGAATCAGAAAGAGCTAACTAAGACATTTATGATGATTTTAAATTTAAAAAACCCTTTGGTCTCCATGGTTTTTACGAAATTATCTAAGCGCTTCAAGAGTTAATTCCGCACTGCAAAGACAAACACGGGAACATTAAAGTTTATTGAGTAGTGAAATATACGTTCTTCTTGTACACTCACAGTCGGTATATGACGTTGTTTTACTAAAAGGTGCCTCACCATAATAATTATTGTTGATTTGTCGAGAGGAAAATATGTCAAGGACACTATTTAAAAGGGTTGTAATAATATTTGTAAGCGTAATATAATTAAACGCACGTTGTAAATTGCACTGCAGGTCGGCGAGCCAAACTTATTGATGAGGGTTAATTTTAAGATGTCTGTCATGTAAGTTGAACAGCAGTAACTACTTATTTGAAAAGTAATTTTTACTGCTGTTTGTCGTTGCACGACTGATGTCTGGTTGACGTCAGAGCTACCCTTAAAGCACTGAAATATTTTAACTGACTAAGAGACCAAAATTTAATTTGTTTCCAATGTGAAATCATAATTGTCTTAGTTAGCTCTTTCCGCTTTATATGTTATGGTTGTACGAGCATAATACAAATTGTATTCTTTCAGTGCGGGGATCGACCTTATAGACGTCAGATTCTGATGACGTCTAATGTCGGTCCCCGCGCTGAAAGGGTTAAGGAGTAATTATATCCCCCCGGCAAACACAAGCCATTTCCCCAATGTTGTTTTGATGTTAGCCCGCCGTCTTCGACGTCGGCCCAACATCAAAACAACATTGGGGAAATGGCTCGTGTTTGCTGGGCCCCAGGCTCAATGCTCTCCAAAATACCAAGTGTGAAACCACCACTTACGTTCATAATACGCCTTGATGATGTTGTTCTACGTGAACTTCTTGAACGGGAGCAATTGCAATAAAATTTGCTTATGTTCGTGAGCCACCAGTAATTGAAGCAGCTCTCTAATAGGCTCATGTCATTTTTTTTTACTATTCTTATATGGGGTAGGATCGTCTACTGATCACAATGCCAGTATGCAAACAGCTATAATATTACAAAAGATGTTTATATTTGAATTTATTATTTATAATAAATTAAATAGTAAAAAATACGATAGTCTACTAATCACAAGCTGAGTCTACAAACAGCTATACAAGATAAGTTTATATTTGAAATTATCATTAAACAAATTAATCAGCCAGAAAAAAGTCAGGAAAAGCTGAATTTTTCACACAACAGGTGCCAAATATATTGGGGATGATTACACAAAATGTCCTCGCGTTTCTATTTTAAGTGTGTTTCCCGCACATGTCGATTTTTCAAAATTGCTGCCACAAAGAAATCTTCTATTGAGCTCATTTGACCAAAATATGTTTCAAGGTACGTAATGCATTTTAAATATAACTTATTGCATAAATCCAAAATGGCCGCCATCAGCCTTCTTGATTTTTTTTACTTTGACATAATACATCTGAAATCGAATGTATTACCAAATTTATGGTCAATTTGACAGTGCATGAAATACACTGATTTTATTGGACTTGTTATTTACGTTTGAATGTCATCTAGAGGCCAATAACCGCCCCGAAAATGATATTTTTCACTAGTGACCACACGATTTGTTAAAGTACAATACTAATATCTAAATAAAATTACCTCGATTTGAACTAGCTGAAATATGCTGTTTTAATTAAATATATCTTTTTTTGCAATTCAAGGTTACATAAAGGTCAAATTGTCAAAACCAAGAAACTCGCCTATGAAATTAATGATTTTTTTAATTGTTGAAATAATAATCTTAAAGTATAAGGCCCTAAAATTTTTCAAATATTCGAATCTGGATATTCTCATTCAATTGGCCAGTGGAACGGTTATTTTTACATTTAACATCAAAAGGTAAATCCAAGATGTCTGCGAAAAACCAACATGAAACCAATGTATTTTCAAGATGACTATCGTTGATTCTCAACTTCTCAAATAATAGGTACCCAGATTTAATGCAATGCCCCATCTCAACTATTTTAAATATACATAGTGTTCTACGTTTCAAGCTCACCTGGGTTGCAAATCTAAAATATCCACGATAAACAGCTAAATATTCCTGATGGGTTACTGAATGAATGTCACACAATGTGCAGACATAAATCATTTTAAATGTATGTTTTATATATTTCATACAGTGGTCGAATCGAAAATTATAATCAATGACCATTGTGAAAAAAATCAAATTGTATCAGTATAAGTAAAAAAACATCTTTGAAGCCCCTATGTAGCCACACATGTGAGTGTTAAATGTTAAAAATTGCCACTCATGTCCATAGTGAATCTTACGAATTATAATTTTAAGGCATTGTCCGCCCATATTTGAACTGATCCGATATATCAGTAAAGAACACACGTGTGGTAAAAATTTGAGAGAGATACGTGTTATTGAGAACAAAAAAATATTGTGGTATGAAAAAAAAGAAAGGTCAAATCTGAAAGAAATCAAGGTTTAATCATGGTTGACCTGTACATGTATAAGAGTTTAATGCGCATAACAGTACCGCGAATCAAGTTATAGCCCTAGAAGTGGGGGACAAACGGACGGACCACCGGGCGGACGACATTTTTCGACGAGGTCTGAATATATGTGTATGATACATTTTTCAGGTGAAATTTTCATCCCACAATAATTTATTATGTTATCATCTGGGCCGTCCTGTCTGATTTGGCAACAAAACTGCTAATTTGACATCATCAGAAATGTCTTAGTTAGCTCTTTCTGATTCATTTATACACCAATGTTATGGGTGTACGGCAATTAGAAATACGTTTACCCTTACAGCGCGGGGATAGACTTTAGTCGTCAGAATCTGACGTCTTCAGACGTCAGATTTTGCCGACTAAAGTCGACCCCCGCGCTGTGAGGGTTTACCCTGTCAGCACGGGGACCGACTTTAGACATCTGTCACTTTACAAATTGGAAGATACGACTTATATAACAAGATGGTGGATTTGACCAAAATTATTATGAAGTGAGCGAGATATCACATTAAAAATCAACATAGTATTGCTATGCTTGGATAATAGCAGCAGATAATCCCAAGCAATCGCTAACTTTCATTTTTTTAAGGTAATTAACATGTGAAAAACATCGCGCAACCATTTAAAAAATATGCGTTCTAAAAACTAGAGATCAATATTTTACACATGGCGATGAATTTGAAGGAAGCTAGGAGTTGTTTTAATAGAAAAAAAACACCTATTTGTACCGACGAGTCAGTTCACACCTAGCGCAGTGCCCCCCCTCTCCGACAGGCGTGCACTGGTGAATCAGTGAAGTATGCTCAAAACTGTTCCGAGGTCGGGTGTTTAGGCACAAATCACACCACGCCTATTGTCCAAAGGTCGACAGCAGTAATTTTTCACTTTTCAAGTAAACAGTTACTGCCGTTTGCTTTTGAAGGACACTATATTGGTCGGTGCTGGGCTTGGGATTCTAGTTTTATATTGTATCGCCATTATCATTATTCAGGGCTCACTTTATCCTGTGAGATTTATACTGTCAGGTATATACAGTCAGACAGACACGCCCTATTCGTTGGGGCGGGGCCCTGGAATAGTGTTTAGCGCTTTAGCCTGTCGTGGCGAAGATCACGGGTTTTCCCCCCGCTCTCGTACTCCGGTTGCAAAGAAACTTTGTTTCTTTCCCATCCACTCGTAAATATTCAGTACTGTGGGGAGCCTCCGTGACCGCGAAGGAGCATGTTCTTATTCAGACCCGGTTTAGCTGGTATGTGCACAAAAGTATAGGGCCACATTCATTCAGCATTCATTCATCATGTTCATTCCCACGCCCGATGACACTTCCACATTTCGAACACTTCATTCTCAGTGTTTTTCTTAGGTTTTCGTGATCGACAACATGATTATTGTACCTTGTGACCATGCATGCTTCATACTTTTCAAATGTATCCTTCCGCATTTGCTGTTGTTGTTCCCAATTCCCGCCGACTGCACGCAAGCTGCTACGACGTCGAGCCAGCTGCATTCAGATTTGTTAATATGTACATGACAGGAGAAGAAATCTTGAGCAATGTTGCCAGGTTTTTTTTCAGTCATGACCCCCCCCCCCCCAGATAATTTTGATCAAAAAATATAATTTTAATTCAAATTCAACTTTCGATAACATGGGTAATGGCAGATTAACCATTTAACCGCCAAATTATTCAATTTGAATTTTCACCCAATTGAAATTGTGTCTCGCTGACGCGATCCACAACTTCAAGTGAGTGAAAATTATTCAGATTTGACAAAATAGAGGTTAAGTCTTTTCAAATCTTGCTGGTTGTTGTTACATTTTATCTTCAATATATTTAAAATGTGGTACTTAATGTGCTAATAAAAAATAAAAACCCGAATATATGCGGCACCGGCGGTTGAAGGGTTAAGCTCTGCAAAAGCAAGACAGTGACCCAGTGCTGGCCTGATGCTGGGCCACCGTCTACGACGCTGGTCAAGCAATGATCAATGGTTCAACGTCTCCTGTTTACATAACAATTCCCAACAAACACGAGACGTTGACCCAGCATTGGCTGAACGTCTCGGGTCTGTTGGCTTATTGTGATTCACTCAGACGAAGGGCGCATGCGCGTGTGCCCAGTCACTGCACACAATGTGGCCATAATCTCTTTGGTTCGCGTTTTTTTTCTGAAATTCCAACGAATGCTCGACTGACACGTGCGTGCGCAATAGAGACAGCAAAACTTTTACTTCCGGCGCGCACCGGCAGCGTGTTGCGCCACATCAACATTAACCCGTCCTAATTAGCTGATTACGCATGCGTAGTCATCCATAAAATCGATGCGGTAATACGCGAAACGGAGAACTTCTAAATGCTCTTGGTAAAAGTATTAGTAACGTTGTCTGTACGTTTTCGCTTCGGGCAGCATGTGTAATATTAGCTCTTTTTCCACTTCTTTGGAGCGTGATGGGTAATTTCCTTTTTTTTGCCTTGAGTAAATCCATTTGAAGAGGGCTGTTACATGAATGGTTGGGTCAGCCAGTGCGGCGACGTGAAAATTGGTGTGTTTTTTTTGCTAAAAAAAGTATAGTTGGCCAAATATGTTACCAGTCACGCAAAACAGCAAACACACAGTTTTGTCAATTAATAATCCATGCCCTAGTGAAGCTAAGCAGACAAACCTGATTACAATAAAATGAATTAACCTTATCTGGCCTTATTTATTATAGTATGTATATAATAAATTATATTGATAAATGAATAATTTATTGGTTGATTGGCTGATTGGCTGATTGATTGATTGATTGATTGATTGATTGATTGATTGATTGATTGATTGATTGATTGATTGATTGATTGATTGATTGATTGATTGATTGATTGATTGATTGATCGATTGATCGATTGATCGATTGATCGATTGATCGATTGATTGATGGATGGATTGATTGATTGATTGATTGATTGATTGATTGATTGATTGATTGATTGATTGATTGATTGATTGATTGATTGATTGATTGATTGATTGATTGATTGATTGATTGATTGATTGATTGATTGATTGATTGATTGATTGATTGATTGATTGATTGATTGATTGATTGATTGATTGATTGATTGATTGATTGATTGATTGATTGATTGATTGATTGATTGCCTCAAAGCACCAGGGCACGATTGATCGATTGATCGATTGATCGATTGATCGATTGATTGATTGATTGATTGATTGATTGATGGATGGATTGATTGATTGATTGATTGATTGATTGATTGATTGATTGATTGATTGATTGATTGATTGATTGATTGATTGATTGATTGATTGATTGATTGATTGATTGATTGATTGATTGATTGATTGATTGATTGATTGATTGATTGATTGATTGATTGATTGATTGATTGATTGATTGATTGATTGATTGATTGATTGATTGATTGATTGATTGATTGATTGATTGATTGATTGCCTCAAAGCACCAGGGCACGAATTTCAAATAATCTCTTTGGCATGTTTGGAGGGCAATATATTTCTGCTGAGTCATCTTATTTTTCTCAGGCGGTAGTAGGCCGATATGGCCGTGCAATTTAGTCTGTATTCATTCATTCATTCATTCATTCATTCATTCATTCATTCATTCATTCATTCATTCATTCATTCATTCATTCATTCATTCATTCATTCATTCATTCATTCATTCATTCATTCATTTATTTATTCATTCATTCATTCATTTATTCATTCATTCATTCATCCATACAGCGGTTTCTTGTTTTGTCGAACACAAGCATCTCAATTATTAACCAAGGATAGCCAGCCAGCCCAGCTAGCAGGTTGTCCTGGTAACCAGATCCTCGTGATCCTGGGACGCTTAAGTTCGATCACTGACCTTGGTGTGACCTTAACTTTGTCACGATAATCTATGGGATTTGAGGATCTGGTATCACATGAGCTGAACGCCTTCATTCTTGTTTCCGGCACACATCAGACTCTATATGACATTATTCTCTACATGGCTATAATACAAATGACTGAATCTGACATCCAAAGACGTCAGATTTCCACGTCTAAATACGGTCCCCGCACTGAAATAATTCAAAGATTTTTAATGGCCGTAGACCCGTAACATATGTATTCAAATGGAACAGAAAGAGTTAACCAATTAATTTATGATAATTTCAAATGTCTACGTGATTTATAAAAAATATATTTCAGGGACCCGTATTCTCGTACAAGTTACGATATATCGTAGGCTTCTGATTGGTCGAGATGGCCATCTCGACCAATCAGAAGCCTACGATATTTCGTAACTTGTACGAGAATACGGGCCCAGCGTTGTAGCGGTTGATGGTTAACCCTTAAAGCGCAAGCCTAAATATTCTTTTTGAAAACCATGGAGGCCAAAGGGTTTTTTTCAATTTGAAATCATCATAACTGTCTTAGGTAGCTCTTTATGATTCGTTTGAATACCTACATGTATGTTATGGGGCTACGATCATTATAAAAAAAACTATACAGTGCGGGGATCGACTTTAGACGTCAAAATCTGACGTCGACAATCTGACGTCTTTATAGTTTATGTAGCAATATTACTTTTAATATTAAGTGCATTAGGTCTACAAACTAGTACTAGTCGTAGTACTAGTATATAAAGAAGAAAAAATACAGAAGTGTTTGGCAGGACGATCACTGTAATTATACGTACTATATATAATAGGAGCCGAAGTCGCGAATTTAATCCTTTTTGACCTTTTTTATAAACTTGCGGTTCTTGGAGCAGTGAAAAATCTTAAGCCAGCAAAATTGGTCATGAATTTGAACGTATTATCTGATAATATTGTTTACACACTTGTTGTCAAAAATGTAACGTGATATGCGTTCACAACAGGTAAAACACTAGAAACGTACTTTCGCATATTACTAACGGTTGTCATCACAATTTGTGCTAAATCTTTTTTATTATTATTTTTTACTTCTATTAGTGGCGCAATATTATTATTCACAAAAACTCTAGTTGTCATAATATTATTAAACAGCGTTGAAATATTTAGTGGCCCCTTGCTGGCATATGGAGACAGTCCAACCAATCGTCCGGTGGGATCCTCTAAGGAACACCGCACAGTCCCTAATCTAATTTGTTAAGCATCGTGTCCGATTTGTATCCGCCCGAGCCAGTTGTGAATGAAGCGTTGTGCTACATGTAAATCATCTGTCAGTCTCTTCTGCAAATCGCGTCCACATCGTGAATAAATAAAGTGCTTAAATTGTGGCATGCTGCAAAGGCAAACAGTAGCAACTGCTTACTTGAAAAGTGAGCAGTTGCTACTATTGCCGTAGCAAGGAGCACACAGTAGTAAGCCGCTTACTCAAAAAGTAAGCAGTTACTACTGTTTACTGGCTGTTCGTACACACGATATCGGTGTGATGATGTGGAAAATCTCTGGATGGC
The DNA here is from genome assembly GCA_964017125.1 of Flabesymbios commensalis. NCBI lineage: Eukaryota > Metazoa > Annelida > Polychaeta > Terebellida > Flabelligeridae > Flabesymbios > Flabesymbios commensalis. The sequence continues at coordinate 37,171,302 of OZ024911.1, read as the reverse complement.
TTCGATATGTTTTCTAACCCACAATAATCTGATAATATAAGCCCTCGTGCGTGGAACAATATAAACATCACTACATTTCGTACTACAGTGTAGTATAGGACAAACATTCAGAACAGCAAACAATACAACGTTTGAGGTAAACATGTAGTAGTAATAATTTTTTTAGTATTGGAATTTTAATTTATTTCACTATGGAAATTACGAAAAATCCTTAAATTTTGTATTAAATGAAATAATAAGCCCACTAGTAAATAAATATAATAAGTAAACTACATGGATGATGTATATACTGGCATTCACGTCTGCAGTGCAGGAACGGGTCTGCAACAACTGGTGTATACAGAAGTAACTGCTCACTTGAAAAGTAAGCAGTTAATGTTGTATGTCATTCACAACGTTTCAGAATGCCACCCTCCTGTAGATCACCAATCAGAGCAGAGTTGCTGTGAACGTCGGTCGTTTTGGATCATAAGCCAACTGGGGTGTCTGTGATTTCCTGCCAAAATGGCTGACCCAGAGAGATGGCCAACGCAACAGGTACCCTGGCATTGTTGTCTGGCCTCAAAATCACCCGGCCTTGATGTCTGAAGAGCGGCCAACAATCATTCTGGGCGGGTATTCTCGTACAAGTTACGATATATCGTAGTCTCCGGATTGGTCGAGATGGCCCTCTCGACCAATCCGAAGCCTACGATATATCGTAACTTGTACGAGAATACGGGCCCTGTGAAACAAAAGACATGACCAGACAGACGGCATGAGGGTGTGGCCTAAAGTCGGCCCAATGACGGGTAATGTCAGAGACACTGACACAGCATTGATATGGTGTAGGGTTTTGGTGCTGGCGACAAACAAATCGTCACGTTCTTTGACGAATGGCATTTGTAATGTGTGCAGAATTTAAAGCAGTTTTGTCTGAGCAGCTGCGTGCACTTTCAAAATGATACGTTTTCAAGCACGCGTATACCGGTCATATCCGATATAAGGACCATTCAACTTTTTAACCACTAGAGACATTTTACATTAATAAATGTTGTTTTTTTTGGTTTACACCAGATTCAATTTCCGCTGAATATTTCGAGTCTAACGTGTTTGAAACATAATTTGTACCACAAACAGTTCATTTTATTTCTGAAAAGCTCATCTCTGGTAAAGTCGTTGCTAGACGTAGGCTATAAAGCATGCTAGCTTTTGATGTCGTGTTTGATGGGTAGAGTGATGTTTTATGTTTTATTATCATTCTAGACTTGGGCGGATGCTGTGCCTTTGTTGTGCCAGCATATGTTGATGTTGGCGCAGCTTTGGTTCAGAGCTGGTTCGATGTCTTGTGCTGAAAAAAAAAGACTTTTATCCATCATTATCAGATTATTGTATCATTATTCCTGATATTATTACAATTAGCTTTTTTTAAAGTTGATTACAGGATGATTGAAATTTATTATTATTATTAATCAGATCATTAGATTATAGATGAAAAACCTTACATTCTAAAATCCGTAAAGTTTCAGTTTTTTGTCATCTCGCCATATATAATATGTGCATGTATTTCATTATTGTAACTGGGGTGATACATTAACCCTTTGACCGCCAAATTATTCAATTTGAATTTTCACCCACTTGAAGTTGTGTTTCGCTGACGCGATCCACAACTTCAAGTGAGTGAAAATTATTCAGATTTGACAAAATGGAGGTCAACTCTTTTCAAATCGTGCTGGTTGATTTCACATTTTATCTTTGAAATATTTAAAATATGGGACTTAATGTGCTAATAAAAATGAAAACCTGAATATATGCGGCACCGGTGGTTAAAGGGTTAATAAACAATTTACCTGTCTGTCTTGTCTGTCTGTCAATATGAGGCTCATGTACACAAAATCATAGCGACAATATGAGAATGCAAATGATTATGCAATTCATATATCGCATCTGCACTAAAACACAAGGGTGATATTAATTTATCAGTATGTCCACATATTTGACACAAAATTGGCGGATATATTCTACGGATGCGAATGACACACAGAAGACATACGTATGCATACAGATTAAAAACTATCAAACCCACTTGAAGTTGTGTCTGACTGACGTGATTCACAGAATCAAGTCAGTGAAAATTATTCAGAGGCTAAATTTGGTATAATGAGCAGAAACCTCATCCGACACCGTATAGTTGCCTGGGATTCAAAACCAGGTCCCATGTAGTCCAGTGTGCTGCCTGGATCATCGAGGCGCAAGCAAGCCAGTAAAGATGCAGCCAATGAGGAAACGAGCAAGAGCTTATATTGTTTGACCTTCAAAACATATCCACGAAGATTGACAAGATCTTACAAGTCTTTATTATCACGGATACCCGTGTAGCAGACATAGCAATTCCACGGAAACTCGGGAAACTGATCCAACACCGGCTGGATCCCGGAACAACGTCGCAGACGTTGGACCGGGATCCAGTCGGTGTTGGGATCGAGGTCAACGATACTATGTAGTGGCATACCGGACTTACTCATGCGTACGCGGAAAGTGAAATGCGCACAACACGATCCATCATTACTGATCGCGTCCTGACGACGTATGCCGTCTGGGAGGCCGGGATCGGCGTGGCACCATTGCAGGCTTATCAACCGCTTAGTAATTGAAGCCAGCCTTTATGGGGATTTGATTTGAAGACGCGCCGAGGGGAGCGCGATAAACCTGCGATATGATTCAATCTGCTCGTGTGATATCTAAATGATCGGGCGTGTTTCACCGGCGAATTAGTGGTCAGCTCGGGTCAGTCGGCACCCTCTGAGTTGTGGTCAGCCCGTCTGGTCACGTGCAATAAGTCTGATCGGGAATTTCTCCAAATGGAAATGCACCCACGTCTAAGAAATTGTTTTTTATACGACGGCCAATTCTCTGATGGAAACTTCAAGTATGGGACTGAATATCCCCGGCCGCAGACGGTAGATGGCACAAAGCCATGGTTGGCATGACTTGCATCGGATGCAGCCAGGAAAGAAGAGGGGGTGGGGGCAGATGGACCCGGTCAAAGGCAGGCATTTGGCCAGATGATTCGACCTGTCAGAAAGGCTGATTTCGTATGTACGATGTACGCGCGCGAGCCCTCCCCTCCCAACCCAAAAGGCCGTAGCTGCTCACTTTGCAAGTGAGCAGATGCGACATTTTGGCTTGGGAGTTATTGCCATTTGGTTTTGTACGACAGAGCTACGATGCGGGAGTCATCGTCGCCGGGGTCCGAAGTATCCAGGTGATCCATCTCATCGAGTGACGGGTGCGTGGCTGCTTATTAGCATCTCCCCCCCCCCCCCCGGTTGCTGTTTCAGCTGCAGTCCGCGATACGATGCTGGCACGACTTGACCACGAGGGGTGGTGTGGTGGGGACCTCAATGGCCGAGCTCATTAATTGCGGCGCTGTCACGGGCTTCCGTATCTGCACGTAGCGCTGTGTGGCTTAATTTGGTCATCACCACTTGGACAAACAAGTATAGCCTGGCAAACACGAGATGGTCAGCTAGTGCAGTTTAAATGTTGGGCCATTGTCATAGATGATGGACCATAATCAAATCAATATATAGGCTGAACGTCTCCTGTTTGCCGGGTCAACGACTTTTGGGCCCCTCGCTTGCATTTCGGGACGGTGCGTGTATCCTCATTTCATATAACAACGTAACTTCTCTAAATGGATCTAAAGGCGAAATAACAAAACCTGGAATCTACATACCTTCAAATGATGTTTTTGAGTATCTTGACTAACGCATCAATCAATTTCATGTGAACAGCACATAACTAGCTAAGTTGTATCGATCGATCTAAATGTATTCTACTCTCTTTTTGAAGACGTATCCAGCAACAATTCCATAGCGTGTTGAGACACGAAATGAATGGGGTTTTGGCCCCTTTTGTGCACATGTAGGCTAAACTGGACCAGGAGGACCTCCTGAGGATGGTGGGATGAATGAGATGACACTGCCGTCCACACATGATTCGAAATTCGCGCCCTGGCGGTCTGAGGCCTAGCACGCTACCTCTTGGTCACGGAGGCTTGCCACAATATTGAATATTCACGAGTGAGCGGAGAAGAAATATTTTTGAAGGCCAGAGTGGGTTGAAGGCCAGAGTGGGATTCGAACCCGCGATATCTGACTTTCGAAGCAGGTAGCATTACCCACTGCACCAGCCTCCCCCCCCCCCTCCGCTGATATACGAGAATTTCCAACGTCACAATTAACCCTTTCAGCGCAGGGACCGTCTTCAAACGTCAGAATCTGACGTCTGTAGACGTCAGATACTGATGTATAAAAACGGTCCCCGCACTGAAAAAATTAAAACATTTATAATAGCCTTAGACCCATAAAATAATATTATGGCATTAAAAGGAAGCGGCAAGAGCTGAATAAGACATTTATGATGATTTCAAATTTAATAAAAAAACTTCCTAAACCTTGATCTACATGGTTCATACAAAAATATTTCAGCGTTGTAAGGGTTAAGATGCAACAGTCATCTCATTCATCTTACCATCCTCAGGAGGTTATCCTGGTCCAGTTTAGCCTATATGTGCACAAAGGTGGATTAAAGCCTCAATCATTTCAAGATGCATCACGAAGATCAGCACGTTGTCCCAACATTTCGCAGAGAGTATCCTAACCCTGGCCTCTCTCCCGCAAAACAGAAAGCGGTATATAGTTAAATGCTGGCGTAGCAAATGTCATGTTCTCTGGTCTTCTAATACATGTTGTTCAGTCCTCGGAAGTACTCCAGACGTCCTGCTGCTGTCAGAAACTCCTCGATCTGCAAAGCCAAAAGGCAGTAAATGAGTGCTATTCAAGTAAGCAGTTACTGCCTTCTGACTTTACACTGAAATCTGCTGTCAAACCAGGCGCATAACGAATCTATCTGTAATAATCTTCTCGGGTGTCAGATGGCGGTTGTAAGATGTCATGCCACTCAGTCACCGACTCAAGCGATCATCCACTCACTAACTCATTCACTCGACTGTGCACTCAACCGACATGAGCAAGTGTGCGAATAACAACACCGTGGCAGTACTCACTCGCTCACTGCTTTTGAAAGATTGTGACAATTTATGGACTTTGATTAAGGAGGTGAACATTCAAATATCAGGGGGAGGGGGGAACTCAGTTTTTGTTCGGGTTCCTTTTTAATTTCAAGCAATGTATGAACTACATTATTTTTTACCAGGCTGACTATCAGCAAAATATTTTCCCCTAACAGTATGGATGTATTTATTTTTCTCCTGTATCACGTTTTGCTGGGAGTCTGACAGTGTGAAGAAATTATCTATTTCCACACCCTTTCGGAGATAATTTTTCAAGTGTGATACAATTATTTTTCTCCACTATTTTAAAGGAACTCCTTGGTATGAGAATTTTCAATTTTGATCAAAGTAGCCATCTGGTTGCATTAATAGTTGTCACCCTTAATTTGTCTGGGAATGCGGTGATAGGGAGGGAGGGGTCCTCCACAGTACCGATGGTCTGCTCAACGCTGGGCCGACACCATCCCTTAGATCAATACACTGTATGTTGCGTTATTTCTGGATTCTTATATAAATGTTGATAAAAAATATTTGACAAGAACTAAAAATTCTGAAAAAAACATGATCTATGGGATAAACTACTTCATTACAAAATTATTTATTATTGATTTTATGTTAATGAAGTAAAGGAAAAAAGAATCAGATTGATTCCAATTTCATTGATGAAATTAACAAACATAGTATATTGGGAAGATCACCGGATTTATATAATGTCAGATTTAACAGATAGAAATTAAATATTGAGTCATGGAGAGCATGAGAAATACGAAAAATACATAAAAGCATGTAAATGATAAAGATCTGAGAAAATAATTATATTGAAAATACTGTTTCAACGCGGTTTTTATCAGTAATTGAATACTAGTTTTAAAAAGTAAATTATTTTGTGGGTCATCGTCATTTTACAAGCGGCTCACAATAACACCATGTGTATCCATATCGTTGCCTATGCAATATTTTACCAATTGCAAATGATTGCAATAAATCGTGTGGTTGACTTATCGGAAGGTTTCTGACTCCTTACGGAAATAACCGGAGGTACCCGAACTGACTGCCGCCATTTTGTTTTGCCCTCACGAAAAGTCTTGACCTTAAATGCAATTTGTCGAGTCGACTCTGCAGGGACAATGCCAAGAGATCGCCCGCCGGAGACTTCCGCCGGATTCTGGTAAATATGGTGCTAGTTTTGGAGTCGCTGGCCCATCATTGAGTCCAAGTTGAACCAAAGCTTGCAGATTGGACAACGGGGCGGACCGGACGGGCGCGCGGCATCTGGCATCTGTCGTTCAAGAGCACCACCAGATGATGGATCTGTGGCCGCGCAGGCGCAGCAGGGAGGAAGGCGCTGAGACCACGTGACAAACTGCTCCATCTGGTGAGCATTTCCTGCTGGGTCGGAGGGTTCGGCCCCATGCCACACCCCCTATCTATTGTTTAAATCCTACTCGAACAGTGACCAATAAGTGAACGAATAATATGGTGAAAATGCATTTTTTTCATTTACACAAAAAACAGAAATTATGATACTGCATATGGTAATATTTGAATCTAGGCAAAATTAGTCAAAGTGAATATATTATGCATTTTCCCAGCTCTTTTTTGTATATACGCAAATTTGATGCTTTTAAGCAAGAAAAATAGATTCTATTTTCCTTATTTCAACCCGCAGTTAGCTGGAATGTAGTTTGTATAAAATATGCAGTCACAGTTTGTGAAAAAAACACGTCTATGTAATGTTTTTTTTTATTAAATAATGTAGCAGCATGTAAACAAAATATACTTTATATGAAGCTGGATAAACTATGTATCAATCCGAGCTAAAGACGATGAATCCACTTCGATACAACCATGCTTCAAAGTGTTTCAAAGTAATTCAAAGTAATTTAATCAGCAGCAACAACGATAATAATATTGTCAAGCATTTGTAGGCCTACTTCACAATATTAAAGGCTGGGAACCCTAGGGCCCGTATTCTCGTACAAGTTACGATGTATCGTAGGCTACGGATTGGTCGAGATGGCCATATATCGACCAATCCGAAGCCTACAATATATCTTAACTTGTACGAAAATACTGACCCTCAAACACCTTAGATTTTTGCAGACAACAAAGGACGATAACCAAAATTCAAATAAATTTACTTCAGTAACAAAAAGCCATAGCTCAGAAACATGAATGCATACTTTTTGTTTTATGTTCAATTACATTCATTGCAGAAAACAACTCATGGATGTAAGCTTCTAGTTTTTTCTATAATAATTACATACAAGATATAGCGATAACTGTGAGATATGAGGTACACATTTCCTCAGCTTAAATAAACTGCATATGTTGACATGTGTCCTAGATTTCCATGTACACAGAACTGTGTGCATTATACAACACTTTATACCAAAAACACCCACGTCTCTGACCACGGGATCAAAGCTACTTTAAAGCCACCGATGTTAATTGGCGTGCGAAAGTGATGATCAGGAGATTCACCTACAATACCGATTGTCTGCTCAACGCTGGGTCATTGCTGTGCTCCCATGCAATCATCCTTTTGATGTACAGATAGTTTGTTTGAGTTATCTCCGGATTCTCAGAAATATCAATAAAAATGTCTTTAAAAATCTGAAATTTTGAAAAAAAATTAAATCATGATCTGCGGGATACACTGCTTTATACGAAAAAAAACTACCAAAATTGATGTCATCCCACGAAGTCCCTTAAATTTCTATAATAATTATTTACAAAAAAAAAGGATACATTCGTAATTTTTTAATTTGGATTTTATTAACAGTTCTGTCTACCTTGAATTTTCTTCAGGAGTGATTTATCTATGGTTCCGGTTTGTGTCAGTGCTGCCTTTGAAATCTTGGACGTTGGAAGTCATATTTCAATCGCAATCCTTTGAACAGACAGCTCGTTATCTATTTACTCAGTAAAGCTCCGTTTGGTATTGCCTCGTTTTCACAAAGATGTGTCTCTCTGCTTTAACACTTATAACTGTTTAAGCCGCGTTTTTACAGACCCTACGTATCTTCACAATTTATTGGCACATTGAATAACAGTTTTGGGATGGAATAGTGAACGTATACGATATGGCTCGCTCATTTTGGCTCATTTTATTAAGTGCAAATATTTTTCATCCACTTGAAGTTGTGGATCGCGGTAGCAATACACAACTTCCATTGGGTGAATATTGTAATTGGCTGGTTTAGCGCATAACTACTATCTAATTCTTTACAAAATTATATGCATCACCCTCGTCAATTTGCTGATTCAATATTCCGATTAACATAAATATTAATTAATAATAATATTAATTAGTAATATTATTATTAATGCACGTGATTTTTTAAAAAACACTTGAACTTTAGTTAACATTTAAAACCCTTTCACATCAGGTTAACAGGTTAACTCTCCAGATGATGATCCATTAAAGAACACAGGAAGTGTGCAAACCACGGGCTCTCTTGTTGCCATGGTGAATGAGAGGCCTTCCCAAGATTTCCAGACAACGATAAGTCACGCTGCTTCTGTTCATAAAGATAAACAGCAGTAGCTGCTCACTTGTCAAGTAAGCAGTTACTGTTGTTTGTCTTTGTAGAGCCGTATAATTATACTAGTACTTCATGTCATCTTGCAGTCCACAACTTGAAAAACAGATAATGTTCGCTCCCTTTTTATATTCATGCTTGTCTCAAAGTCAAAACTCATCACCATCCTGAATATAGTGTATGTGCAAAATTGCCTGATGCCACATTCATTCATCCATTCATTCATTCATTCATTCATTCATTCATTCATTCATTCATTCATTCATTCATTCATTCATTCATTCATTCATTCATTCTTCGAATCCTGTGTCTGGAGGACAGTGTCATCTCAATCATCTCACCATCCTCAGGAGGTTCTCCTGGCCCAGTTTAGCCTATATGTGCACAAAGGTGGCCTAAAGCCCGATTCATTTCATTTTCATTCATTCATTCATTCATTCATTCATTCTTTCATTCATTCATTCATTCATTCATTCATTTATTCATTCATTCATTCATTCATTCATTTATTCGTTCATTTATTTCGTTCATTTCGTTCATTTCGTTCATTTCGTTTTGTTAGTTCGTTTGTTCGCTCGTCCGTCCGTTGGTTCGTTCGTTCATTCGTTCGTTCGTTCGTTCGTTCGTTCGTTCGTTCGTTCGTTCGTTCGTTCGTTCGTTCGTTCGTTCGTTCGTTCGTTCGTTCGTTCGTTCGTTCGTTCGTTCGTTCGTTCGTTCGTTCGTTCGTTCGTTCGTTCGTTCGCTCGTTTGTTTGTTCATTCATTCATTCGTTCATTCATTCATTCAAATTCTACACTGGCAGATACATCAACATTCTAATTTATGAAAATTATTTCAGTAAACCATACATAAATACACCACCATGCATGACCTGTTGATGCACATGACTAGTTTTGATTATGTGTTGTGATGAGTAGATTAGTTTCAATATTTATTTCAATATTATTTCAATTTTTAATTTTATTAGTTTCAATATATATTATTATTTATTTTAATATTATCTCCAATGAATAATAGAACAATTGACCGTTTTAAGGGGAATTAAACCACAATTTGTTTAGACGATTTATAATAACTTCGCCTCCAAACAATGCGACGAAAGAGACACTGAAACAAGTAAATATAAGGTTATTCTGTTAGCAGAAATACACGAGATAGATGTATATTTCTGGATCTGTCGTTAAGTAATGCTTGGTTTAATTTCTGAAATATATTATCCTCTTATGACAAATTATTTAATTATAACCAAACCGGATATAGCTCCCCGATCATCCCTTCATCATGCTTATTGTCCTAAAACACCCTCATCATGCCTCAGGGCATCATTTCAATAAATGATAAATGAAAACTACCGCAGCTCATACACAAGGGTTTTAAAAAGAACATTTTCATAAAAATGATTTAGCAATACATGACAAATATTTTTCACCCACTTTAAAACACTCTCGTCCACTACAAGTCCAGCAATTCGCGACTTGTGATGGATGAATATTTTAGTGGACTCAAAGGGTTAACTCGTTATAGTTTCATTTGGCGTAATATACCTCTCCTTGACCTAACCTTTTATATTATGATAATAAGGGAAGCAATTGCAGTAAATCCACCGTATGGTTGCAAGGTGACTGATTTGAACTCTGATTTGATGAAACAGGAATTTTACTTTTTCAGCACTTCTAAGTTCTTCACACTGAGTGAAATAGCTTTCTGAACCCTGTTGTTGTTGAGACCATACAGACCTATAGTTCTTTACGGTTTTAACCCTTATCCTGCTAAGTAATTATTTTATTTTTTTATCGCGGTAGCGAGATACAACTTCAACAACTTTAAATTACTCCTATTTGTTTAATTTGAATGAATGACTAAATGAAATCTTATATAGCCCATGTATCCAGCCGGAGGCTGTTCAGAGCGCTGAACATCAAGAGTAACTTAGCAAGGCCTGTTATCATTCAAATTTCAACTCAGTCTCCTGGGAGATATACAGCTGCAAATCTTGACGTTTAGACACACATTTCATTCTCAATAACAGTGCTTTTGTTGACTAATAAAACAGATTAAAAACGACAATAGTCGTGATCAGCAGCACAAAAGTTATCCCTTATCCTACTAAATTTGCTCAAATTTTCAACCACTTGAGGTTGTGTCTCGCTACCGCGATCCACAACCTTACTCATATTTGTTTAATTTGAGATCTAGCCTTTGCAAATCCTGATGTATTTAGGTCAAGTTCCCAATAACAGTGATTTGGTCGACCAATAAAACAGATTTAAAACAACAATAGTCGTGATCAGCAGCACAAGGGTTGAGTTTCAGGCCAAATACAATGTCACTGAGATGCTCATCATTATTTCATATGCTTATTTTCCATAAACATTATTATTTTTCGTCATTTGAAGTTGGGATATTGCGTAAGCAATTCCAGCTTTCAACGACTGCAAACTAGAAGTAAACATTTCAGTATTGCGATAGACAGCACCACAAAGACAGCATGGAGAATGTCCTGTTCATTTTAATATGACACTAATAAATCTATTGATAGGACACCCTGGGTATTTGAGCAGTTTGGAGCAGTATATGGGGGAAACCCGTGACCCCACATTTCCCCCAAATTACACTTTTCTGGGCGATTATTTATAATGGTTATTAATAGATAAATGTCCATAGGAATAAATGGAAAATTCCGCTGTAATTATATCATAATAATAATTATTATGACACAGTAACGATGCGCGATATGAGAGCACGCTCTTTCAACCCTTTGGTTCCCAAACCATTATTGTCACTTGAAATAGTGGTTTCCAGGGTGAGATAATATAATTGTATGTGTTCATTTAATCAGTAGTAATGTCAATTTCAAGTCCTAACTTTTTTTATCGCTAATTTTATTGTGAGTCAATCTCAAGTGGGTCATAACTTTACCTATCCAACTTGACGCCGCAACGAATAAAATCATAAGCAATATCCTTCTGCAATGCAAAGGCAAACAGCAGTAACTTCTCACTTTTCAAGTAAGCAGTTACTGCTGTTTGACTTTGCCTGACACCCCTGTCCCGGCCTCTCCGCGTTTCTGAACCATTACACACCTCATTATTGCAATAATTTACGAGCGGTTTCAGGACGGCCAGCACGAGCAACACACCCAGGGCCGAGTTAGCCCAACCTTGACCCAGCATTGGGCTGTCAGGTCCTGATCGCTAAAAGAAGCGAGGGCGAGGTCAAGGACGAAACCGCGTGTGCAGCTGGGTAATTTATGTGGCGCCATTTCTGAGGGATGTACACAATGCTTTATGTTCCAGCTCTTTTAACCCTTTAAGTCCTCACGATGCATTAAAGCATCATTTTACATCCCTAAAAACACACTCAATTTTCCTACAATAAATGGTTTTAGAACGAAAATTTCCATGAAACTAGATCACCATTATATGGCAATTTTCTTTAATTTTCAAACCACATCAAATCTTCTTTATCCACTACAAGTCGAGAATTGCGACAGCAATTCGCGGCTTGTAGTGAATGAAGATGACGATGGTAAACTCAGGCTTGAAAGGGTTAAAACATTGCGGAAATTATTCTTTTTACAAATATAAGGGGCAAATCAATTATAACAATTCTTTACATTACTCAGTTGACATCATATAAACACATTTGAAGCAGTGTGTACCTACAGTCCAAATGTAGTAGAAGTCAATCACATAGTTGCATGGGGCATATATTATTTTATTATGTGGTTTTCTCAGAATACATTCGAATGTAATTGTATTTTTTTCGTTATTTGAGACCAACGGTGCAAGTGATCGTACATTTTGCTTACAAAGAAACTGACCTTTTAGCAACTTGAATATGGACTGAGCCAAAAAGGACAGATTTCAAAGCTCAGCGTTTTCATAATCCGTTGTGAAAGAAAAAGTGTGAAAACGAAACCAAAAATGATTTGGCCGAAAATTATGTTACAATGTTTTGGTTCACAAATCCATAATTTAACACAAACAGGAAATACGATATGCTTTCTAATGCGGGTTTGATGTTGGGCCACCGTCTGCTACGTCGGCCCAGCATTCACCCATCATTTGGTAGATGTATCGTGTCGTCTGTATGCAGGACAAAAGCTGTCAGTCATCCGTGAATGTCAACAGGGGGTGGGGTCTTTCAAAGCCCCCTTCCTTCCGTTGAGAACGGGTTTCTTCCCCGGAGGGTCAAGCCCAGCTGTCGCCACCAAGGTTAACTCCCGTGTCCGTCCGTCACTGCGATGACCAGCGGTCAAGATCCGCGAAAAACCTGTCACATCCTCAAGATTATATCCACGACTGGTTTCCATGGCTACGGGCGTAACCATGCGACAGCTGGCCTTCTGGGTATAGATTTCCACCTACCACGCACGATTTGCTGTGTGTTATTGATATGCCACAATCTCGATCTGAAAATGGACACAAAGAAACATGCAGTCAGGAAAATATAATAAACGTATAATATGCAGTCGATTAACTCATTGACTGTTATAGTTTTTTTTTAATATTAGTTGTTTTTAGACGTTAATATATTAGAAAAATATGCTTTGTCCATACAGTTCAACACAGGATAACAAATCAATCCACAATTCCACAATACAAATAATTACAACGAATGATCAGAGCCTATTGCCAACAATCATCAAACGTTGTACCAATGCTGATTTAAAGATGGGCAATCGTCGCAGACGATGGCCAGCAATAAGTCAAAATTGATTCAACGTCTTGTGTTTGCTGGTGGCTGCATGCTGATTTTGAAGGCAACTTTATCCTTCAAGTTACTAGTGTACTGCCAATTGTGAAGATAGTGTTCAAATGATCTTATTTCAAAGTGGATGAATGAGGGCTCCATGCTAGGCCAACGGGAAGAATCCAAGTCCAAGTTTAAACCAAAATTGAACTAATGTATGATGTTTGATTGGATACGTGACTTGTGCTAAGAAAAAGCATAACATGCTAGGTTTTGAAAATCAGGGGAAAAGTCACACGAAAAATAGATTTGGTTTCAAACTTGTCTACTAAACAAAAAACACAATTTTAGTGATTTGATGTCATTATTGAACAATTCTTTTTGAAATAAATATTTACACAAAATCAATTTATCATTTTTTCCAAATTTGTAAAATTATGCTTCTGGGAGGATTTTTCACGTTTTTTTTGCATGAAACAGTTATATTGAATAATAGTTTGTGCTTTTGCTGACATCTCCGTCTTATAAAGGAGTTACTGTAGGGATCTATCCCTTTTGGGCGCTGTCAAATTACACGATGCACACAAGAGCAAGCTGAGCATACTCAAAGACTCATATAGTCTGAGTCAGATTCACAATAAATTCATTAACCAGGGTTAATTTCGGGGATTCTTCAGTGAATTCTGAACCAATTGTCATTACATTTTGAACACACTACTGTCTAGTCGTGGGGTGGCTATACTCTAATTTCGCGAAGTTTTAGAAGGTATTTCAGAAGTTAGACCAATTGTAATGAAATGGGTTTTTATTCACTACAAGTCACATAGAATAAATTTTAAACTATACAATATTTTTCAATTTTTCCGGATAATTGCCTCATCACTAGAAAATAGTGCTTGCAAATTTCATGACAATTGCTCGAGAATTGACTGAAAAATCATTCACCACGGTTAATGGGAATCCGACCGACTATAGATAGTGCTTGTGATTTCCTGCGATGCCATGGCGGTAATAAAATAATTCTAAATGTATACAAATTCGCGATTGTTTTCGTGTGCTGACGTTTAGGATCTCATATTTTAACTGCATTATGGGTTTTTTCCGGCGAATCAAACAAGCTGACATTGAAACAACAACTGAGGACATAGCCGATGTAGGTCGTTAACATGTCCAACAACTCCATTTTGGCGGGCATCTCTCGTCTGTGTTTACAAACATTGTTCTGTTATGAATCGTTACACGGGCGCCGATTGGTCGGGAGATCACGTGCCGCGGCTTGCATATAATTAAGAGGTCGCCGACCAAGCCATCTGGTTGATCAATAAATAAAGGGGCTGCCTGGCACGCGACTACGCCTCCCGTTTGTTTACAAACAAAAACGTTCAAATGTCCATAAAAGTGGAATGTCATGTTTAACTACAGTCTCAACATACATCATCCCCGAAAATTAATTTGGTAAATATTCAATGCGACGCATAGCAGCAGGTAGTAGATGGATACCATCGTAATAACCATTATATAGTGGTTACTGGTATTATATATATCAGAATGACAATATAAAGTGGATGACGTGTAGCGTTGTTTTCAAATTTATTATACACGAGCATGGTAAATTCCAATGATTCAACCCTTTAAACCGACACGATGTATTAAAGCATCATTTTACATCTTTGAAGAATGACTTAATTTCCTAAAACATAGGAGTTTTAGAACGAAAGCTTTCATCAAACTGTTTAATAAAAATAATAATTATATTGTTTTTTTTTTAATTTGACCCCATGTACACTTCAAGCCATCGTCATCCAATACAAGTCGAGAATGACGATGACAATGGTAAATTCAGGTTTGAAATGGTAATATTTTTAGAAAATAATTTCAATCACTGAAATGTAATTTTACTCGTTCTATATCTAAGATTAACATATAAACGTTTTATATCCAAGTCAGGTTTGGGGTGGCAATGCACAACTTAATAAAGTGTGGGTCGGAAACGTCATGATTATATCCATCTATTCATCAATACATCAACCCATCCATAATCCGTCAATTCATTGATTCTTGGTTCATCCATTGATTTATTCCTCAATTCAATCCTTCACTAAGGGTAACTTCAAGGGATAAAACATGTTTCTGCTAAATAATTACTTCTTATCATACACCGAAAAACACGTGACAGGATTATTTCGTGTTGACAGATTCCGACTGGATATCAGGGTGTTGTGTTAGACGGTATAATTTTATGTAAAAATAGAAAAACTTTGCAAAGTATCTTCATGCATACTTGATAAAAAATAGCTATAAGAGAGAAAGTGGTATAATCATAGTTTAATATAAAAGGGTGATCAACAGAAAAAAAGTGGCATCGTGCTTTTAAGTTGCTCATGCGTTTGTTCTGAAGCTAATTATATAAGTCTGTTTGTTTTTCTCCTACTTGATTGATTGATTGATTGATTGATTGATTGATTGATTGATTGATTGATTGATTGATTGATTGATTGATTAATTGATTGATTGATTGATTGATTGATTGATTGATTGATTGATTGATTGATTGATTGATTGATTGATTGATTGATTGATTGATTGATTGATTGATTGATTGATTGATTGATTGATTGATTGATTGATTGATTGATTGATTGATTGATTGATTGATTGATTGATTGATTGATTGATTGATTGATTGATTGATTGATCTATCAATTTACTAAGCCACTCAACGATACATCCATCTATCCATACATCAATCCATCTATCCATCAATACATCCGACCATCCATCCATCATTCATTTATCATTATTTTATTCATACATTGATTGCATCTTCAATTTAATCCTTCATTGATAATTATTCAATCACTGAATATCATAGGTTTAAAATAAGCCATTTGCTTGAAGTCAACTCTGGGCATACACTGTATAATCTGAATGTTTCGCCTCCTGGATCGTTTTCCTTCCGTGTGTTTTTGTGAGTTTTATATTTTCTGAGAGAATATGACAAAACTTTGGCATTTCATATCATGTATTACTGTACTACATTGCAATTAAAAAAACAGGTATTTGCTCACTTTAAAAGTAAGGTTTTACTGCATTTCGACTTTGCATGGCAGTGTAGGTCGAGGCAGATGCAGGGTAGCTATAAAACACAGAACAGCCAGGTGCAGGGCGGGGGTGGAGGCAGAAATATTTCTAGGAACACTCACCACCAGATACCGAGTTTCTGTGATGATGGCGGCGCCCATCATCCCCACCCCCTTACTGCCGCGGTCAGTCAAGGACGAAGTGAAGGTCACAGTACTAGTGCCGAGCCAGAGCTGGGACAGCGTTGACTGGCGATGTTTTCGCACAGCGGGCAGCTGTGTTGACGGTGGCTGCGGAGGAGGGGAGGTCAGGATGACCTCGTAGATTCCAAATTGGTGAAGGATGAAGTTGATGAGGTTGTTTTGGAAGGATGAATGAGCATGGTGGGACGCTGGGGAGGCATTAGGGATGGGGGCAGCGTTTAGCCGGCTGACCAGTCGCCCACAACCGGAACGGTCAGCAGGGGAGGGCAGATTCAAGGTCACAACTGACCACACGGCATTACAGGGTCGTGCTGATTAATCACCAATCGTCGGCCCGATGCTGGGCTAACGTTGAGCGCCCTATTATAGCGTGATGACCTTCAGGAAGGCCATTTAGGTTTGGCATTACACATATCAGATGACGTTTACTACCATATTCCCGCGCATGCGCAAAGCTACACGCACCTGCGCCTGCGCACTCGCCACATACGGGCCTTCTTGGCAAACACGAATTATTGCGCCAGTGCCGTTTTGATGCTGGACCAGCGTCTCAGACGCTGGTCCAGCATCAAAACGGCACTGGCACATCTAGTGTTTACAACGTCCCGTGCTCATCACCATCTTCTCGTATTACTACAGAAGGCAAGTAAATCTATATTTATCGCGCATGCGGCCTTGAGAACCATCAATGGCACAAGGCCGTCTTTTGCTGGTTTCACGGCAAACACGAACGTTGCTATGGCAACAAGTGAAACAGTATAGGACACCTGTGGCTTGAACCTTTAAGGTATGAAGGAGATAATTTAATTATTGTTAACATTTATAAATAAATAATAGCGTATATACATCACTTGAGTGGGATGACATCAATTTGGTATTTAGCTTTGTAATGAAGCAGTGTATAAAGCCGCAGATCAGTATTTCATTTTTTTTCAAAATTTTCAGATTTCAAAAAAATCGGTGCTGCAAGGAAATCCCTCACTTTCTCATACTATAATTAACGTCGGTGCCTTTTGAAGTACTCTAGATGCCACGATCTGATACGATGGGTATTTGTTGTACTGTATAAAGTGTTTTATACTGCAGCACCTTGTATGCAACACCTCAGCCCTGTGTCCCTGTTTTAAATGATCACTAATTAGTAGGTCAATGTTATATAATTTATTAAAATATCTCTAATATATATCTGTTTTAATTACCATTATACCATTGTTTGTATTCAAATGGCAATTCTTCCAATATCTAAATGTTTCATTGGGCAGCTTGATATGAAGAAAAAACGGCGAATAAAAAACGTGTATTGTTCAAGTCGGTATTCCAGGAAGCAGTTGAGTCGTCTCGCTTCACTGACCAATAATATTTACATTGCAAATAACCCCACTCTTTGGAGCTTTCGCCATGCGGGTAGGCCTAAAGCGAGGCCAATTCATTTTGATAACTGTGCACAGCTAATTGAGATGATCCAGATACTTTAAAACATGTTTTTTTCATTATCATCATTATCTCTATAATAACACTGATCTTTTAAAAAACCTATGCAAAACCTGGTCCTTATAACATACTACTAAACATAGTTCTCCGAAATTGACAAAACCTGGTATTGAGAACATACTCCAAAATTACACTGATAATTTTTATATTTCCATACCTAGTTAGCTTGATGTTGTTGTGGTGCTGGTTCACCGTCTAGAATGTTGACCCAGCATTGAAATACATTTGCGTCGCCGCATCGTTTTTGCTGGGTACCTTGGCATATATATATTACCTATCCTAATCATGTACCCTTTTGTGTGTTTTTTATATATATTTTCTTGTATTATTTACTCTTTTATGTCTATTTATAAATATGTCCTTGTATTACTAACTCTTTTGTGTCTATTTATATATATTTCCTTGTAATAATAATTATTTTGTGTCTATTTATATATATATTTCTTTATATTATTAACCCTTAATTAAAGAAAAAATCTGATAGACTGGTAAAATTTGTATGTTTGTTTACAAATTGCACACTTGTTCAACAAGACGGGAACACTTGGTGACATATTATGGGGTAATGTTTATGGACACATATACTCCACTGGGCGTCAGTTTACTATTGGCATGCTTTTTATTCATTTGTTTTATATTGTAACTGTTCTATTTGTTGCATGACAATAAACATATAATTTATAAAACTTACTTATAGATCAGTATTTATACCATTCTACAAAATTAGTACTCGGATAGTACCTACAAATATAACTTTGCCCTAATGATAAGAAATAATTTCATAATTATTCAATGCGTTGAAAGTACCTTTATATCATGTTTTTTTTAATTGTTGACCGACACATGGTTGCAATTTGAAACGAAAGCCAATTAGAAAATAATCAGATATCTGCAATTAACGCGGTTGCCACGGGCAACCAGCAAACAGGCTTGGCGTGCGACAAGAGATAAAGAAGAAGGACTGGCTGAATGCACGACAGAGTTGAATAGAAGGGCGAGAGGTTAAAACAAAGGCTAATTACTCATCCAAGACCCACTGCCTGGCTCTGTGGCGACAGATGCTTCCCCCGCAAACATAAAACGATCAATGCTGGGAATTCATGTTATCGTGGAGTTAACTCCGTGATGTTATCAAGTAGACATGCACATATTAATCTGTGTCATTGTCATGATCACTTCATCATCCTCCGGAAGTTATTCTGGTCCAGTTTAGCCTGTGTAGGCACAAAAAAGCTTAATTCATTCATCCATCCATTTATTTATGTTTGTGTCTATTTTTGTTTTATTGTTTGTTTAATTTAATTGGCCCTACACGTACATATTTTCATATAAACAAAATAGAGGCATGACACGTCACACCTAAACCACTTACCAATTTGCCCTTGTAGATCCGAAGTGGAAGATTCCTGACAGTCAAAAGCAGCTCCCCACACGTGATACATTTTGACGTGCGTTTGGATACAGGCTCCGCGCTTTACGCATCACGCATTACGTTTCACGCATCACTTATATGTGGAGTTCCAGGGTAATGATAAAGGAATCAATGGAAGAGGCGTTCAAAATCAAATGATGAATAGCATAGTTCGACACTGTTGTACCCAATGTTGTTCTAATGTTGGGCAGACGTCAGGGACAGCGGGACAACATTATAACAACATTGGGTATGGATCTATTTACAGAAGAATATGGGACATAGACTTCAGGCTTATTACGCGTCGCAATATTGCCACAAAATCTAAAAAGTGCCGTAACGTTATATTAACATTTTCACTACCGTTCCCGATTATATTGCTTTTGTTCTCTTAGCACAATAAAAACAGGCTTTTGAACATGTTGGAGATGAAAATGTGACATCAATCAACAAGATTTCACAATCGTTAACCTCAATTTTGACCTCAAATCGGAATAATTTTCAATCACTTGAAGCTGTACATGTAGATCGCGTCACCGAGACACAACTTTGAGTGAGTGAAAATTACAATTGAATAACTTGGCGGTTAAGGGTTTAACTCACTTGTGAGATGGGTTCTGACATCAACAATGCGGTCACGAATATAAACTCCTTGCTCTTTCAAACTGTTAAATACTCACTATGCATGGGCTGGAACATAAAAATGCTCGTTATTAACAACAGTTACTAACAGCAAGTCCTGGAGAAATGTAGATATCGACACTCTCCAAATAACGCACGGTATTTTCACATGACGTGGTGTTATAGATTAATTGCCAATCAACATCAGTTTTAGTTTTGATGATGAGTGTCACTTTCTAGTATGGTGTGATGGCTTATGCAGAGTTTACACCAAGGGTCTTCTAGAAGGTTCCTTCTGTAACTGAACATGCTGGTAACGCACACGTGCACATCTTTGAGGACAGTCAATATGATGAGTAAACATGTCAATATTCATGCTGGAAATCCACTGATATTCACCAACACATAAAACTTCTATAGCGCATATATCCTCAGCGGACTGAGCTCAGAGGCGCACAAATCCTTAGCGTGATCATCTGTATAATCGAGGCCAAATCAGGTTCGTCAACAAGGAGCCGGGCAATGTCACAATATTGAGAGGGGAGAAACATCATGTTTCTCTGAAAAGTGGGGTTCGAAACCGCACGGCAGGCAGCAACATTAGCAAAGCTCTACAGTCTAACCATTGCGCCACGTCCCTCTCTAAACAACTACCATGTAAAGACAAACGGCAGTAACTGCTAACTAGCAAAGTAAGCAGTTACTGTAGTTTGCAACGGCAGAGCAGCGGCGGATAAAACTGATGAATTCACCCTGCTGAGTATTCAAGTGGAGTACGACTTGACCTGGTTCTTCATCGTGAACACTAACTCAACATGTGTCACGCCTTGCTCAACACGTATGAAAACTTACTCAACACCGGGACTCGCCACTCATCACTCACACATCTCCCAGCGTCCCCAGCCACAACAAATCAGCTTCCGTTGGCGCATGCGCCGTCGTGTTTGGTCAGAGCGCCGCCATTTTATTTTTCACTGCGCCCCACGACCCGTTTTTTAAATATAATGAAGAGTATGTATTCACTAATTAAGTCATGTGTATTTCTAAATGGTAAAAACTCCCCATAATTTACACCACAAAAGGGTATTAGACAAGGTGAAAACCTTGCACCGTTTCTGTTTTCACTATTTATTAATGATATTGAAGAATTTGTACTTGACTCCGGCGTGAATTATAATAAAATCGAAGAAAATATAAACAGTTGGTTCCGTTTTTTAATTTTATTGTATACTGATGATATGGTAGTACTTGCCAATACCCTGCATGAGCTACAAGAAGGTATTAATGCAATTGAAAAATATTGTAAACTGTGGAAATTAACTACTATTATTGTGAAAACAAAAGTTATTGTTTTCCGGAAACACAATTGTGATATTTTACCTAAATTGGCCTACAGTAATACTCAATTAGAAATAGTGAACTCTTTTTTTAAGTACCTTGGGATAATATTTTCTACCAATGGTATGTTCGCCGCTTGTATTGATTATCAATATGAACAAGGTTTAAAAGCGATGTATGCTCTAATTAATCTAATGAGAATTTTTAATCTATCTATCGATCTTAGGGTAAAACTGTTTGACCAATTAGTTGTTCCAGTAAGTTTATATGGTTGTGACTCTGGAGGGATAACAATGTTGATAAACTGGAGAAACTACATTATTTTAAAGTATTGTAAATAAATTTTACGAGTGAAACCATGAACGCTTAGTTGTATGGTATAATTATGGTGAATGGGGTAGAGAACCATTGTATAATATTTTAACTGGAGATAAGCATAAATTGTGTTATAAAGTATATGTAATTTTTTGACAAATATTAGGCCTTGGGATTTTTCAATCTGAATGGTTAAGTAATATTAATAATATTAAAGACTCTGGTGGATTGTCATATATTTAGAATAACAAAGAGGTGAATGCAAACTTTCTGAAAGTAAAATTAAAAACAACACTAAGCGATCAATTTATTCAAAAATGAACTGATGATCTATCAACGTATAGCAAATGTAGATTGTATAAACATTATAAAACTGAATTAAAATTAGATAATGATTTGTTATTATTAACAGCATCATTGTGGCATTATATGTAAATTACGTACACGCAACACTAAATTGCCAATTGAGAAAGGACAGTATACTCATGTGCCAAGAGAAAGACGCTACTCAGACAGACAGACAGATATTTTATTGACAGAAAGAAAATCAATCCAGACTTATTTGTCATAGAAATAAGAGAGAGATATGTACATGTATATACAACATTGTTAATTTGTTAAAATCATATGACAATATGCATAGTACGACATACATAACTAAAATCATGTTAACTGGCATTGCCATAAGAAACACTGGGTATATACTTAAAATAAAATTGAAAGGCATTGCCAGGGTAACATAGGGTCTATCATTTTCCCGCACCAAAACCAGAGATAAAATAGCTACTATGTATGACATGCTAATTATATATAGTAGCAAAAAAGACACTCTGGAAAGCGTAGAAACCTAAAATATATACAAGTGCATAATTATGCTACAGTAATTGGAGAATGTATTAAGACAATGTTAATAATTACACGATATTTTTAAAAATCAAATATTATATCATGCAAGTACAATCAATGTGACAATCCGCGACACAGGTAGCTCCGAGCCATGCGATCATGCAAGCGCAGTCGCTATGAGCTCGGCAATTCCCTGATATAGACTAGTGATGCAAATTTAACAACGTAATAACAGTAATTCTATCGAAACACAATATATACATACTAATAAAAGTCGGACATGGTGGTTCGTCGACTGCCAACAAAGTATAGCATCAGATCCATCCATATTATCGAGTGTTGGAGACTTAGTGATGTAATAACAATAAAAAATACGGATAATAATTCACGCAGGACATGGCACTCACACAATAGCAATAAAGTTTGTTTAATTAACTAGTGGTTTATTATCTATATGGCCCTCGCACAAACACATTACAGCTTATTTTAATTCACTATATTGTTTAGTTCATACCATTTCACTCACGACCTAGTTAGTACCACATACTTGGAGTTACAATCGCAGAAAAACATTCCCGACCTCATAGAGAAAATCAGTTGACTTAGCAACTCTGAAATCCTCCATAAGGCCCCACCTCGTCTGATAACAAAGGCGACGGAAACGTCCCTAACCGGCCCTAAAAAGCCAAATAATAAGATCCGAGAGCAACAGCCGTCCTGATATGTGGTAATACCCAAGTCAGATCATGAAGGCATGATAATATGGATAATATAGCGACAGGTGACTTGTGATTGTTCTACATAAAAATGTAACGTTAAAACGATAATAATGACACATAATCATGATCATGATGATAATAATTAATCATGCTAGTCACGCACGACACACATACAAAATATTTCAGCTTGAATATGAATTTACATTTATCATACTCAATATTTTTAACTCTTAATTTGTTTAAAACAACCATAGATACATTTTGCTGGAGACTTCACCACTGTTATGCCTCTAGATGTCATAATTCGTAGAAAAATATCATTTGATGGTTGCATATTGATAATTCCGGCTATAGAATTAAGCAAGATTTCGCGTTCATTGTTCATGGCATTACAGTGGAGAAGAAGGTGTATTTCGTCGTCAATTTCGTTTGATTCACACCTTGTGCATATTCGTTGGTTTATTGGAGTTATTGGATTATTGTATCGTCCTCTCTCTATTTTTAAATCATGTGAGCTCATTCTATATCTTTATGTTTAAGATGTATGGTTCCACACACAAATATCTTTTCACTAATAAATATGTGCGCAGCTTACTTAAACTCTCAATATCTTGTCTCCACCGCTGTGTAAATATTCTAACAATTGAATCTTTAAAGGAAAGCATGAATGTATTTGTATTGCCAATGTGCTGCGTCTCCCAAGCTTGGTCTAGCCCGGTTAGTTCAAGGACAGACCGAATACGCGGGCACCAGTTTGTGAATCCAGTGCCATCTAGCTCAAGTAGCATATTGTAGGCATTTCTGACAGGGTGGTTCTGAGATAGGTCTAGAATTCTACACCAATATTTTACAGCTTTAATATGTTGCCTGATAATCAATGGAAACCGTCCTGTGTCACATAAATTGCAGGAGTGGGTGTTTGCTTTCTAACACCCAGCGTTGATTTAATAAATTTTAGATGTATTTTTTCAAAATCATTAACACTATCACCGGTATACCATATATCACTTGCATACTCTAATATGGGCAGTATTTGACAATCAAAAACCTTGAATGCAATAACAGGTGACGATTTACCGACTACGGGACGAGATTGCTTGTGTAGAGAAAAAAACTGCTTTACCAGCTTGGGAAGCGAGATGAAGGAACGTTTCTTTCAATAAATTCTTAGGATATTTAGTGCTATATACAACCCCAAGGTATTTATATTTTGCATTTTTTTCTAGTATGTCATCACCATAATAGAAGCTGTCACATTCTGACGTATGGCGTTTGTTAAATATGAGAACTTTTGTTTTAGAAATGCTGACTATTATATGTCACAGGAAAGCATACTTATACAGGGCAGTTAATTGTTTTTGCAATCCATTTGCAGAATCTGAAAAAAGGACAAGGTCGTCTGCAAATAACAAGTATACAATTAATAAAGTGTCTACGGGGATACCCTCACCTTGATCAAATGATTTGGATATATCCTGTAGAAATTCTGTAAATAATTTGGGGCTGAGCATACCACCTTGCAGGACACCAAATTCGCTTTTTAATATCTCGCTGATGCATGAATCCCATTTTACACGGCACTCAGCTTTAGAGAAAATACTCTTTATTACATATAAAAAATTGCCGTCTATTCCTCTGCTCAGTAATTTATAGTACAGTGCTGATCTGTCAATATAGTCAAATGCTTTTGTGAAATCAACAAAACATGTATACAGAGGCTTTGAAAGACACCTTTGCTTATCTATAATGGCACATAGTATAAATATATTATCAGTCGTCCGGGAGCTACTTCTAAAGCCGGCTTGAAAGGGATCATTATCATAGCATACATCATTTTTAAAAGACAGTCTGTTATAAAGTACAGATTCAAATAATTTCCCAATGCATGGCATTACTGTAACTTTCCTGTAGTTATCGGGCACGTTATGGGCAGCTTTTTTGTGAACAGGATGAATTATACCAGTGGCCCAACTTGATGGATATTCTCCATTGGCAATAATGGTATTAAACAGTAAAACTAGTGCTGGTAAGAGTTCATTATATACTACCATGCTTGTAAAATTCCGCCGGAATACCATCTATGCATTTTTACTTTCTAATTGCTTTTTGAATTTCGTCTATAGTTATGGGGCTGCTTAATAACTGTAACAAATCGGATTGTCCATTTTCTACCTTCTTATTAATATCATTTGGGGATGATTTAACTAGCTTCATTATATTATTCATGTGATCGTAGTCAAAATAGTCGACATGAGGAGGGTAGACTTGTTCTTCAAAATATTTCACAAATTGTGACAGGGTAGGACCTTTGGTTGAATTTCTAGGTTTTAACGATTTCCAAAATTTCCAGTAGGAATTTGGCTCTTCTGTTTTCATATTTCCAAGCTGACTAAGTTTGACTTGTTGATAGTGTCTTTTCTTTTTCTGGATTAATTGTGCTCTATCTTTTTTTCATCTTGCCATATATAAACATCGTAACATGGTGATGAGTCATTAACATTTATGCTCTTTCAATTTTGAATTGAGAATATGGAATTTTAAAGGACAATGATCCGATTCTACTAATTTCGGTAGAACTTTCAATTTACTGATCATAATTATAATCTTCTCTTAGTATCATATAATCAATAGTACTTGCTCCCATGGGCGAGTAGTATGTATAACGGCCGATACCTTTATCATCAAGCATTCGACCATTGGCTATTTTAAGCTCTGTGTTTATACACAAATTTAGCAGAGATCGTCCATATGTGTTAATGACTCCGGCCTCATTACAGCGTTCATTTAAAACAATAATATTATTATCGTAATCTGGAGCGCGGCCAGCTCTACTATTAAAGTCACCACATAATATTATATGGTGACTTTCTGTATATCTAGCCACTTCCTCCTCTAACATACTAAAATAATCATTTCTTAGACCAACATATGTAGAATTTTCTGGTGGTATATAGGCACAGCCGATTTTAATGTTTTTCTGATAGTATTCTGTAGTTATAGTTAACCATACTAGATGAACATAGGTCGAGTCTATTCTAGTATGTTTTTCAAATTTGTTAGCTACTAGTATTACAATACCACCAGAAGCTCTTGAAGCATTTTTATGTTTAAATGTTTTACTCACATGATGGAACTGATACCCGGGTAATACCAATGTGTAATCATTACTTTTCATTGTTTCTGTTAAAAATATTATATCGTATTCACGAACAAATGCTAAGAGATCAGGATCTGCCATTTTGCTACCTAAGCCATTTATGTTCCATGACAGAACGCGTATTTCACTGACCTGATCATTTATAACCTCAGTGTTCACGTTTGCTATGTCCTTGTTATGATGGTTGGTATATGAAAAGACTGACCGGTTGCTGCATGGTTGTTGAAAACTTCAGCCATAGCCGCAGTCAGTTTTTGTTGTCCCTTATCGTTTAAGTGTATTCCACCACGGCTCAGATGTTGTTTTGTTACGGGTGTGGGCATATAGTCAACATTTTTCAATTTTGAGCATATATCTCGTATGTGGCTGTTCACATGGTGAATTAAGGTATTATATTTATTTTGGCTTCTGGGGGGAATTTCTGAGAAATAGAAGTGTGTATTGTGCAGAGCAGTCATTTGTTTAGTAAGTTCGTTAATATCCTGCATTGCCTTGTTCGCTTGATCACCAATATCATTTGTCCCGAGATGGATTATTACAGCCTCTGTGTCCTCATTTACATAATCCTGGTAGGCGGGTAGTTAAGTGTGCTATTTTCATACCCGAAGTTTTGTATACACAGACCGACTCCGGATTTGTCAGTTTTGATTTCAATTGTGTGGCTAATCCACGCATGTTAGAGTCACCTATTACACATTTGTTTCTCAAAGTTCTGTCTTGCATGGTTGTGACGTCGGGAAGCTGAGTTTCTTTCTTGTTATCACTATTATCGCAGCGTTTTTTGTACATTTGTCACGCCTATTATTGGCGGTGGTGGTACTATTGTTTCGGTGATCATAGTTCTTCTTTGTGGACGTTCATTTTTCTGATGGTTGCTAGTTTAAGGTCTACTACCGCTGCTACTATCGCTGCCACTATGGCTTCTACTAACGGTGCTACTATCAGTGCTATTGTTGCTACCACTACTACTACTGCTACTATTGCTGATACTGATACTGCTGGCATCACTACTAGTACTAGTGTATATCACAGGTCTACATCTTCGTTTGTTTTTTACGGTTTCGATGGGCATACTCCCATACACCCACCTCATCACTACTTACACTCTCTTCATTTAAGATTGTAGCTTGGCAGGTTTGTTAGCTTTGCTCATCCAGGAATTGTCTTATTTCACTTAGTTCTGTTCGCAGGTTAATGTTTTCTTTTAATAATGTATCTTTTGCTTTTACCAGCTTCACAGAGTTTTTTTTGCGCTTTGACATCTAGCCTCGCAGTGTTTTTAATTCAGATATTAATTTCTCGTTTTTTATTGTTGCTACTGCACTTTATGTAACCTTTATGAAAGTATTTAATAGAAAAATTATGACCAATGTTGCTATATTTCTCAAGCACGCATTGAAAGAAATTGTTTAAATTTTGTTTGCTTTACTATTTTAAATAAATTGATTTACTATTAATATGTTATTAATATGCCGGATTTGAGTTTAATTGTATTTTTTTTTAAGTTGTTGTTGAATGTTTCTGTTAATTCATTTTGTACATTATTTGATTGTACTCCATACTATTATTTGGTCTGAGTAATAATAAATAAATCTTACAAATAACCCATTTCTCATACATCAGCATTGGTTTGCAATATCCCTATTTTTCGACCTGCAGAAATGATAGTGTACACTTTCAACCATCGACGGCATTATTTAAAAATGGATATAGATAATGTAAAATCATATAGCGTATCATAATAATAATTATGGTCTATATCTAGCAGTGCCTTCAAAGCTTTACTCGGATGAAGATGGCATATAATTCTTCATTCTCAATCCATCCATCTATCCAGCTATCCATCCATGCATCCATCCACCCAGTATTTTGTTTATTAATTCAATCAATCTTAGCCTATCTACATTTGTGTTATAATGTCAACCAGCCCTAATATTACTATAATGCCTGCCAAGCATGGGTCTAAATGTAATAAGTCTATATTGCACTAATCTGGATTTCCGACAATAATCCCACGTCACATTGTGGAGAGAACAATAACTCAGAAATTAGGCCAGATCACCTCACAAAGAACGAGATTGCACCAGACGGTCAGGAATTCAGGAACAGCATTAGAATAATGGTAGCTAAGCAGCTTAGGACCATGCATGAAGTCTATAGGGACAATTAATAATCATGGAATCGGATTGGAAAAAGTTTATAGTATACCCCAGGAATGTGCTCTGTCACGCCTGCCGAATCTGGATATTCTAGTTTTTTGCTCACAAATATTTAACCCTTTTGCTCTGTAATTGTCAGCCGTAGCTAGAATAGTTTGTCTGTTGAAGGTAAAACCTGTCTTTAGTTAGGATGCAATAAAAATATTTGATCTCCGATGTAAAAAATATAAATAAATATATTTTTCGTCTATTTGAAGCTGTGAATGGCGGTAACGAGACACAACTTCAAGTGGATACGAGTTTTAATTATCTAACTTGACGTTTTAATGGTTAATTTCACGATATATAATATTCCTTCAGGCGATCTTCTCAAAGTCACTGACCCACATCTTTGGCATGTTATTGATAAAGATGGCCATCGTGTCCAGTCATATCCACAAGATACAGGTCAATCTGTTTGGAGAATATCATCTAAAGCTAGTGAAGAGTAGTGTCGAAATAATATGTACCTGTAATTAGTGTACTGCACTCTGTCTAGTAGTTTTTTCTAGAATGGTTTCTATATTTATGCCATAATACAAACAAATAGAATAGTTATTAGTCTTATAACCGTCAAGTTATTTAATTGGAATTTTAACCCGCTTCAGGTGTTTGAAAAATACTCAGATTTGACAAAATGGCGGTTAACGATTTTTTTAAAATCTTGTTGATTATTGTCACGTTTTATCTTACCGTGCTGGTATTTGATGTGCTGATAAAAAAAACGAAAATAATCGAATATAATCTGGATCGGGAGTTGAAGGGTTAAATATAATATGTTTCAAACGGTAACACCCTTCCTTTCTCGCCCAAACAAAAACTGTTGCAGGGCATCTTTGTACATCATGAATGGTGACCTGCCCCAAGGCACCTCTTATAAACAATTTAACAGGTGCGTATCGTCTGATTCACATTAAAGGGACTAAATCAATTTTGTTTTTGAATTTTGTAGTGAAGTAGTGTATCACACAGATCATGATTTTATTTATTTCATATTTTTTTAGATTAAAAAAAATATTTTGTATCAACAATTTTAAAAATCCACCAAAAACCAAAGCAAACTATTTGTATACCTAAACACCTGCTAAAGGACCGGTGATTTTTTCTACATCATTGGGCCACATGTCGATGCCGTCGGCCCAGCTTTAAGCAGACAATCGGTGCCGTGGGGAATCTCAACCAGGAGGTCACTTTGACCATGGCGTCTGAGATGGTCAGTATTTGTGGTCTAATGTGCTGTATGATGTAAACAATCTTGTTTACATCACAATGGAACTAGAGCTATTTTCGTCTCTTCCAGTGCTTTAACATTTTTTTTATTTATTTTGTGCTTTATTTAAGATCAGTAAGCATTCTCATCCCACAAAGTCCCTTTAAGTGTGTGTGCAGTGATACTGCCCTGGAAAGAGATATGTTCAGGCTGTGAGATCAATGACACACATTCTGCCTCAGGAAACACAGACGTGGACGTGTGTCCCCAGGATGGGGGGGGGGAGGGCTGGAGAAACAACGGAGATTATCGCTCTAAGCAAATTCATTTTTCGCATAAATATACACCGTCTGTGGTAATAAAGTTTTTTTTTCTAAACTGCTTTCACACTAATTTGCTAAGTTGAATGGATTCCCTTGATAGACATAATTCGTCACTAACTGTGCTTCGACCGTCCTTGAGAGATTATCCCTTGAAGTGCCAAATAAAAAATCATGCAAAAAAACTTGTTTTTTTCCCTCAGGGCGAACTATTTTCCCTTAGTGCAAACTTGACTGATTGATTGATTGATTGATTGATTGATTGATTGATTGATTGATTGATTGATTGATTAATTGATTGATTGATTGATTGATTGATTGATTGATTGATTGATTGATTGATTGATTGATTGATTGATTGATTGAGTGGTTGATTGATTGAGTGGTTGATTGAGTGGTTGATTGAGTGGTTCATTAAGTGGTTGATTGATTGATTGATTGATTGATTGATTGCTTGATTGATTGATTGATTGATTGATTGATTGATTGATTGATTGATTGATTGATTGATTGATTGATTGATTGATTGATTGATTGATTGATTGATTTATTGACTGATTGATTGATTGATTGATTGATTGATTGATTGATTGATTGATTGATTGATTGATTTATTGATTGATTGATTGATTGATTGATTGATTCATTCATTCATTCATTCATTCATTCATTCATTCATTCATTCATTCATTCATTCATTCATTCATTTATTCATTCATTCATTGTCCGTTTAGCAAAAATAAACAGCAGCAAGAAACGCATTTGATTGTTGATGGTGCTACGCTCAATCTACTTGTCTCCCGAGACGTTGATCCAATGCTGATTTAATGGGGGCCCACTCTCTGCGACGCTGGCCCAGCATCAAATCAGCATCGGTTCAACGTCTCGTGTTTGCTGGATTGTTGCTTCAGGTCACCATAATAGACACCATTGCCGCCTGCCCTGCAGCTCAGCGCCATTATTAATGGACACGTCTTTAAGGTGGCATGCTTCCGGTGTATAGGGCTTATCAATTACGTTAATGGAATAATGTTTTATACTATTTACGTTTTTTTCTGCTAAGGTAATTAAAACATTAAATATCGTTCATGTCAGCAGATGCATTCCACTGCCCATTAAATTTAAATGAGTCGATGTAGACTATTAATTTGGACTGGGATGAGTGGAATAATAATTAATGAAGAATTCAAGAATATTGTACGTTTACTTATCATTCATTTTTTTATTTGTTATACAATAAATAATAATAATATTTATATTGGTGGATTGTCGCAAACATTAATTTGTAAGGCATTCGTCTGTCCTTATAATATTGTTGTTTACGTGCATCAACATGTAATGCTCAATATGATCACCATAACTCATTTCTATGTACATTTGAGATATATCAGTATTATTATTTTTTTGTAGGTATCGGAAGAAAATACTCAAAAATGAAGGACAGGCTCTACACAGGAAACTTCACGATTAGTATAGGGTCATTTTCCTGGTGGTGGGTTTATGTACTTTAAATGGTGTTCTTAAAATAATATGAGTTCATAATAATTATGACCCCCCATTTTTTTATCGAGGAGGGAGAGGGAGTCCCGAATAACAGCGTTTTTCGAATTGGACGCTGTCGATCCCAGACGAACATTAAATTTGTACTCGTGGAGCTACTTTGATAAACAAAAGGTTTTTTTGCACAAATTCTGGAATGGGGATTCCATTGTTTTTACCCTGCTTCACACAGTAATACCAACTGATATAATTTATTGTTAACCCTTTAACCGCCGGTGCCGCATATATTCAGGTTTTCATTTTTTATTAGCACATTAAGTACCACGTCTTAAACATTGTTAAAGATAACATGTGATATCAATCAGCAATATTTAAAAACTGTTGACCTCCATATTGTCAAATCTGTATTATTTTCACTCACTTGAAGTTGTGGATCGCGTCAGCGAGACACCACTTCAAGTGGGTGAAAATTCAGATTGAATAATTTGGCGGTTAAAGGGTTAATCCACGGATGATTAATGCACCAAAACAAGCAGGCTTTCCGCCCATAATCTAAAGTATGTGTATATATGGGATATATTTCAATATGAACATTCACTACTCCATTCTTTGAAAACCAGCTATTTCAGGTCTGTAATTTTTATGGTTTTTGCTAAGGAGCCATATTCCTCGGAAGTAATTTTTGGAATAATAGAGAACAGTTTTGTCAGGAACCATCACAATTACCAGACAACATCACGTAAGTATTGGTTCCTAAAAAAAGGGCAACATATATTTTTCCAGATGAAATGACTCATCTACAAATGATATGATTGATTCTTACAATGGTCGTCTGTAAACTTCCGGCGGTTTGCAAGTTGCGCGTCGCGCAGCGCCTCCGGTTAACCTCGCAGGCTGTGGTGACCTTGACCTCATTCAGGCTACTGTGACAGCCCCTGGCACGCGCGCTGCATGATGGGGCGCCGGGGGACCTGCAATTTGAATATCTATTAGGTTCGGGATGGGGCGGAAAAGGGAGGGATGCCGAAGGGGGACCCCAACAAACGCAAGACGTTGTTGGTGTTGGTGTAATGTTGAGCCAACGTCTTAGACAGTGGCACAACATTACACCAACATTGGTTATCTTCTCGTTGAGACTGATCGTTCTTTAAGAGATCGCTCTTTGGGGCGGGCGGGCAATCTTTCATATTTCCCTTGTCTTAAGATCGGCTTTTGGAGACCGCCCATAATAATCCGACGTTCATACCAGATTTTATCTAATCTCATACGCTTTTGGCGGTAAACCCCCTCCACCCTTTGTCTACTGGAATCTTGGAATTAAACAGCGGTCGGCAATTGGGATGAGCACCTGATTCTAATAATTAGGCCTGTATATTATATTTTTGCAGGCCATGTAACCAGTGGTAACCGCATGTTGATTCAACTTGTGAGACTCAATACAAATTAAAAAAACATTGATTGTAGTCATTTTCAACCAGCACGTGCTTAATGCAACAATAACGCATAGGGCCTATACACCACTTTACACGTACAGCCGGAAATGATTTACATGAATAACCTATTTGTTTAACTTTTACATTGTTCAAACAACTGATGGAACGGGGAGAGAGTTCCGGTTCTTTTTACAATTTATACCATCAAAATAGGTCTAAATCAGCTGAAACAAAAGTAAGCCTTTGTTTGGACAAGCTATATGCATACCCGATTTGATCGATAAAATTACTGATACATGTCACCTAAGACATGTCACGGAAGGCATAGTTTTTTTGTATGTTATTTTTCAAGCTCAATAACATTTCAGATAATAGATGGTGTGTAAAGTATTGTTTTAAAATAACACGTTTGATTTTCTTATGGATTTTTGACACTAATTATTGTAGGCTATTTCATCCTATTATTGTCATGTGTGTCATTAAGATACACAATGATTCATAAAATAAAACAGAAAAAAAAGAAAGACCTATATACATTATTAAAGGGACTCCATGGGATGACATCAATTTTAGTATTTTATTTTGTATGAAGCATTGTATCAGATTGAAAAACATTTTTATCAACATTTCTAAGAATCCGGAAATAACCCAAACAAACTATCTGTAGGCCTACACCTAAAGCATTGGGTCACATGTTGATGCCGTCGGCCCAGCGTTGGGCAGACAATCGGGTCTGCAGGAGAGTCCCCCACTTTCACATGCCAATTATATGATATAAAGTGTTTACATGGCAGTATACAACTTGGAAATACAACTAGCTTAGTCTTTTTCAGTGCTTTCAAATTTTTATCGATTTTTTTTGTATTTTTAGTTAGATTAGTAGGCTAGAGCTCTGTAACGCTGTGCCGCCTTGAACCAGTGTCTCTGGCGTTGATGAAACGTGAAAAGGCGTCGGTAGCCCTTCAACACTTTGTGTTTGTTGGGATAAAAAGTTATCTCGTTATGACCATCTCACAATGACAGGAAGATATTACAGGCGCGCTACAAATGTCTAATTGATCATTCATGGCGTTCATTAGCGTCAGTCTTATCTGAGTTCTCCCTGATGTAGCGGTCACCAGGGAATCCCTGCTGGCATATTAGCGGCACTATAGATGTTATAATGATGGGAACTCTATAATGACGTCATCTCAAGGAGAACCGTGATTTAATTATAAAGTAAGATACGGGAGATGGGAAGAAGTTAACCCTTTCAGCGCGGAGACCCTTCTTCGACATCTGACGTCTAAAGACGGCCCCCGCACTGAAAGAATTGAAAATGTATTTAATGGCCGTAGACCCATATAACATAGGTATTCAAATTAAGCGGAATGAGCAAATGAAATGAATCGGGCTTCAGGCCACATTTGTGCATATACAGGCTAAATTGGGCCAGGAGAATCTCCTGAGGATTGTGAAATGAGTGACACTGCATGCCCTCCAGACACAGGATTCGAAATTCAAACCCTGGAGGTCTGAGGCCAAGCACGCTACCTCTCGGTCACGGAGGCTCCCCATAATACTGAATGAGCAAACTAAGACATTTATGGTGACTTCAATTTGAAAAAATATTACTTATGTGGTCTCTACGGGTTGTAAATCCATCTTGTCTAACCAAATTTGTATGAGTAGTGATGAAGTGCACCAACGGGCAATTTATTTTTATTATTATACGTGGGACACAATTAGATCACCTTATATGGCTATATGATATGACATTGCAATCTCGATCGATCAGATGTAATGTCAAATCTAGGTCAAATTAACGCGGAATAACTTCCAGTTCGCCAGAGGGCGTATACATTCACTGGTGAGAAACGAGAGAGATCCACCACGTCTACCCTCCAAGCAAGTATCCCTGCTCCAAGTTATACACGTACACGAGAGAGGAATTAATTAATAATCTTCCTCAATAAGACTAAATCTAGGGTCCTCCACCATTAGTGTGACGAAAATAGAACGATACTATTGCAAAGTTATTATTTTTTTACTCAATAGCTATTTTTCCAAGGTGGCATTATTAGCAGAAATCCGTGGAATAATGTCCCTGCAGCTATGAGACGTTCACCAAATGAATGTTGTTCCAATGCTGGCCCAGCAGTCAAGCAACATTATTTTGAACATATCGTATTTGCAGGGGAACACTCACATATATACCAATACGAATGATGGTCTCTTTTCGTACTTTAAATGTACTCATCTGCTCACTTAACAAAACTATACTTTCCATCTTAGAATTAGCATACATGTAAACGTGGTGCCCATTGACAAAAAATGAAATGAAATGAATCGGGCTTTAGGCCACCTTTGTGCACATATAGGCTAAACTGGGCCAGGAGAACCTCCTGAGGATGGTGAGATAATTGTGATGACACTGTCCTCCAGACACAGGATTCGAAATTCGAGCCCTGGCGGTCTGAGGCCGAGGTGCCCATTGACAACGTGTAGCAGTTGTTGTTGCTCTTTCGTATTATATATTATGTTTAGTAAGGATTTTAAAACACCCTAATCTTTTATTTTGGAAACATTACCCTATGATCTATTCATTAATCAGTACATAGATGTATCTGTGGTCCATCAAGATACTAGTATACCTAGTATAATGAGAGTGATATATACGGTGTTACCAGACTTCAAAGCAGTTCATTTCAGACTTCATTGCTGTTTAATGTGACTTAACTAAACATATCTCACCTATTTCAATGTAAAAGAGTACACATTTCGAGTGCTAAATACAAATTGCAGCTATGACATCTGAGAGTCTATCAGTTTATCATTTAATCATATTTTTAAACACCCCATACCGTCTGATGGGAATAAAGATGATCGGTACGTCAAACATCAAAAATGCATTTATCGAAAAAAACGTAATGTTACATTCACTCACATACTTACTGATACATGATTCATAGACGTGACGTAGTAATATCTACCTCACTGTATAATTGTAGAAGGGCGTAATCGTAATATCGCTAAGTGATGATGATCTATTAAAGCAGCCCCTTGGGATGACATCAATTTTCGTTTTTAGTTTCGTACTGAAGTAGTGTATCCCACGGATCATGTTTTTATTTTTTTCAGAATTTTTATATTTTTACAAATATTTTTAATCAACATTTCTATGAAACCAGAAGAAACCCAAACAAACTATTTGTATACCTGAAGGGCGATTTTCACAGCATTGGGCCACATGCTGATGGCATCGGCCCAGCGTTGGGTAGACAATCAGTGCTGCAGGTGTGTCCTCCCGTGTCCTGACTATGAGACAGCAATTAGCGGGGACTGGTTTGATCTTACCGTCTGATGCGTGGGAATATGTGATCTAAATTGCTGAATATTGCTGACTTGTTTTGTTTACATGGCAATATACGAACTGGAAATACAACTATTTCACTCTTTTTCAGTGCTTTAAAATTGTTTCTTGACTTTTTCGTATTTTCAGTTAAGATCAGTAGGCTATATAGCCTCATATAAATTAAATTTTCAAAATTGACAACAATGAAAATGTCTCATCCCAAGGGGTCCCTTTAACGCTGTAATAAAGTAGTCTTGACCGCGAAAAAGAGAGCAGAATGCGAGCTGCACTGTAACTGTCTTGAATTAAAGGCTTATTTCATAATTATTGCTGGACCAACGTCGCCAGATCTCCTCTAACAGTCAGTCATCCGATGTGCTTTTCCCATTTGTTCTTCAAGATTGATCCAGTATTGTTTTAATGCTGACCCCACAATTAACCCAACATTGGATGAACACGAGACATTGTCCCAATGTCCTTTTAATGACGTAACAGCCTCTGCGACGATGGCCCACAAATAAATCTACCCTCAGTCAACGTCTCGTCTTTTCTAGGTGTTTGTTTTAATGGTGGGCCACCGTTTGCGACGCTGACCCACATCATAAACACTCGGAGAACTTGTGGCGTTTTCTGTGATCCTTACGGTGCTCGCCCCAGGGTTGGATCCGTGTGGGAACGTCCTCATCAAGGACTCATGCGGATTGCTAAAGCTGTCTGCCTTATTAATAATGTTATCTGGTCTCTGTCGCTGCTCCCAGGAAACACAACACGTTCACCCAATGTTATCTTGATGTTGGGCCAGTTGGCCCAACATCAATATACCATTGGGTGCACGTGTTGTGTTTTCTGGGCTTGTTGTGATCCCGCCTCAGGG
This sequence comes from Flabesymbios commensalis, assembly GCA_964017125.1. Taxonomy (NCBI): domain Eukaryota; kingdom Metazoa; phylum Annelida; class Polychaeta; order Terebellida; family Flabelligeridae; genus Flabesymbios; species Flabesymbios commensalis. Next base: position 37,133,955 of record OZ024911.1, on the reverse strand, counting down.
CCGTGGACTCGCCCCGTAATCCCATTGTGTCCGGATCACGAGCCTTCGGGATCTGGTCGGTCCGCGCCACCCGTCCCGTGAATGAAAGGTCCCGTCAGACCTCTCTCTGTTGTGAACGAGCCCCTCTTACAACAAACTGACACTTGCAGCATAAATTAAAAGTGGCGTGAGGATGATCCAAGGCTGTTTTGTCGTTGACCCATCGTCTTCGACGCTAGCCACACAATAAAACAATACACGGACAATGTATCGCGTTATCTGAAATTGTGTGGCCCTCGTTAAGCCTTTGCGTATTTAAAAAAACGCATATTACGTTTTTGGACTCGATCAGTGGTTGCGTTTTTTATTTGGAGCTATATGAACTAAGAAACATCCCGTTGTCAATAAAATAGACATTTTCACCTGTATATTATAGCTGCTACAAAGGGGGTGGTGTATGGGTTGCATGCTCGAAGGCCGTTTTAAACATCTGTCTTCTTTCCAAACGCATTGCGTCATGGATATCTGTAAAGAGAGGAGACATAAAACTGTATTTACAGTCGCTGAAACACATGTTTCGCCCATTCGATACCACACCCCTCCCCTAATAACCGTCGACCTGTCTGCCATGGTGCACGGTAACCAATGCAAAGGCAAATAGCAGTAACTGCTTACTTGACAGGCACGCAGTTGCTGTTGTTTGCCTTCGTGTTGAAGTAGGCCCCTATATAAATATACCAGGTAAAACATCACTGAAAAAAACATGAATTTCATATTGGGCGCGGCCGTACTTTAACCCTAGCAACGCTGAAATATTTTTGTATAACACTTGGAAACCAAAGGGTTTTTTTTCAATTTGAAATCATCATAAAATTTCTTAGTTAGCTCTTTCTGCTTCATTTGAAAACCTATGCCATGGGTCTACGACCATTATAAATATTTTAATTCTTTCAGTGCGGGGAACGTCTTTACACGTCAGAATCTGACGTCTACAGACGTCAGATTATGACGTATAAAGACGGTCCCGCGCTGAAAGGGTTAACCCTGACCTGCTCAGTTGTTTGTAACTATTTTCATTTATTTGAAATTGAAATATTGTCAACGCAATATCCAACTTCACATGGCGATGAACGTTTCATGACTCATACGCACATCTCAAATTGAATATTTGTTTACCAGTTCACCGAGTGTCTATCACAGGCTATTTTATCAATTTAAACCCTTTAAGCGCTAAATTAAATAATTTAAATAATTTAAAGCTGCATAACTGTTTTGTTTATTTTAATCAAAAGATTAATCCATGGAGAATGGTGTTTTATTTTTTTATTTTACTGCTCCGGTTACTGAGTTATTAAGGATTTAAGTTTGTTGTTTTCTAATATTGTCGCCCCACCAAAACAAAGACCTGATCACAGCGGAGTAAGACACATTGTTTGTATAACTAGGACATTAAAATTACCAAGTGGCAGATAATGGTCATCATTGAAAAAAGAGTGGAAGCTTTTTAAAATTATTCTAATTTTTTTAAGTGATCATAGATCCATTTCACAGTACAAAGTGTATTGTCTCATGTCAGGTAGACATATCTAGAAGTTATTACTTTGTGTGATATGAGTCATATATGCATATAACGTCATGATTAATTTCGGTACCGGTATAGAGAATGTCACTCATTTGAAAAATAGGACCCTGTTTTAGTATGGTGCTTTTAAGTGTGGGCCAGCATCTGAGCCTTTGGCCCGCCATTAAGACGCACTCCCCCTACCGTGAAAAATTGGAGTCCGAATTACATCAATTCAGTGATGTAAATCATCTTTTTTTCGCGCGGGCTTTTAGTGCCAATGCTATGAGTGAATTCAAAGTGAATTTTGAATGACAAGAGAAACACGATCTATAGTGACAATGCTATTCGAAAATATCAGACTATTTATTTTTATTTCATCGTTAGTCATCACATTCAGTTATATAAATAGCGAAATGCGGTAAAATAAAATAATTGTATAAAAAGCAGCCTTTACGGTACCGGTAGCTGAGTTCCAAGCAAACAAGAGGAATTCAACCATTGATGGGTCAATGGTGTACCAGCGTCGTAGAAGCTGGACCAACATTGAGCCATCAATGGGTCAGTGATTCGGGCCTGCTGAGTTCTCATACGGGCTGACCTAGTCCTAGGACACCAACCTGTGGTTTGTGTGAGCTTGGCATCCCAGCAACACGAGGCATTCGTCGTCGGATGTCAAACTAATTCGGGGCCATCGTCTACGGCTCTGGCCCAGCGTTAGACCAATGCGGCTCAACGTCTCGTGTTTGTTATTAAGGGGTTTGATGTTGGTCTAATGTTACATTATATTGGCCCACAATGAACCATTATTAGTATAACGTACGGTGACTGACCATTGGTCCGACACACCATTGGTCCGACACATTATTGGTCCGACACACCATTGGTCCGACACACCATTGGTCCGACACACCGTTAGTCCGACACACCATTGGTCCGACACACCATTGGTCCGACACACCAATGGTCCGACACACCATTGGTCCGGCAAACCTTAGGGTCGTTCAGCAATTAAGTAACGCATCTAGAGGGGGGGGTTAAGGTATGCGTTACGGAGCGTAGTCACATCTAATCTAACAAGGATGACCTTGAACTTTTTTTATAAACATTGTTCAAATGGCGGGAGATTCTGGAACCATTTTTATTTATTTTGCTATTTGAATGAATGTCAAGTGACCAACACAATTTACAATGACTCAACCAAGTGACATATATGTCTATATATTTGAGATTAAATTAAATTTGTAAATTTTGTAATATAATATATATCTATTAGGATAATGTAGACAACGGTAAAAATATCATTGTTAAAAATGACATCGGTGAACAGAATGCCAGGTTCTTAAAAGGTTCTTTGTTGAATAGTACAATAGAGAAAGGTTCCATATATATAGCGGTATAGATATAGAACCTTTCTCTATATTAGTTTGACCAGTATAGGCCTACTTTATATTTAAAATTCAATTTAAATTGAGAGAATGTGTAACAATCACTCAACATACTTGTTACATTGAATGACATAACTAAATTACAAATATTTATCAATTAATCTACTATATCTTGCTTGAAATACTCATCAAATCATCCGGTGGATATCGATTTACCGATCTGTAAAGGGCGGACCAGATGATACGTTGAGGGGGGGGGGGGGGCTATGAGTTTTACCAACGGACCAAACTTGTTTTCCTTGCATAACCAAACAAATTATTTTTTCCTGAAATTCACCGAACAAACCGCAAAAACTCATAGCCCCCCCCCCCCCTCACGTATCATCTGGAACGCCCCTAACATTAATTAGAAATAAAAACAAGATTTCAACACATTTCTAGCACATTTATCAATATGGCATGTCCTCTCTTAAATGTGTCGCAACTTGGAAGCATTTTCTCTAATACAAATGATTGAAGACAACATTAAATCCCAGGTTTAAACTCGTTGTACTGGACGGGAGCGAATATTATATCAATTTGTTGATTTTTTTTAAGTTCTGAGTCATTTTTAAAAACAGGGTTTTGTCGAGATATAACGAATGCTACGTTGACAGTACTCATGTTAAATGCACTTAGCCCATGTTTTATTTGAAATAGCATTGGCGAAATGCATGCCATGATGATGCCGAAAAGTATATCACAAACTTCCACACTCTGAACAATTTACATCTATCATGCGCAGCGAAAACCATACAATTATCAACGCCCTCGCAAAATATACTTATGCGGGTTTTGGAAAAATAGTAGTTTGACAACTCCCGAACCCACTAACTTGACCAGGTTCAAGGGCGTCTCATAACTTTCATGTTATACTTTTTGTTATATATGTGGTGCTTTCCAGTCGTCATTATGTTACATTACTATGTGGAACAATCACACGTCACCTGGTTCTATGCGATAGTTTGTACTTTCTAAATTTATATGTATATATTCATTCACTTTCCCTTATTACTAGACCTTAGATTCATGTGAGATTAATTGACCAGGCCGGTTTAGTGAAGTCTGTTACCAGTTTTCTGCTATAACCGGTAACATCTTTGAATCTAGCGTACGTGCCTCGACTGTGCGACGGACAGACAATACTTTTTTTTAATTTTGAACATGTTAAATAAAATAATGGCTCATGTTATTTTCTTTTTATACATACTCTCGTACATTATATAACTCTTAGGCCACTATGGTTCTTTCTCTGTTCTAGATGAGCGCGCGCATTAGATTTAGGCCGCGCATTATAAAAAAAAACATGTTTTTTTCTGCCCAGCGCGCGCATTAGATTGTTGCCGAGTTCCGAAAAAAATTCGAGAGATAAAAAAACATTCCGAAAAAAAAAAGTCGCTTCGAGAGATAACAAATATTTTTCCAGCTATGTTTTTTTTTGCTTGTTTTTTTTTTCGTCGCCCTTTTTTTTAAATAGGTCAAAAGTTTTTTTTTATTTCGTCGCCCTCATTAACTTTTACAGAAATATGGCCAATGTTTTTTTATTTCGACGCCCTCATTAACGTTTCCAAAAATAGGTTCAATGTGTTTTTTTCTTAAATGTTTTTTTTTCGCCCTCTCTCATTAGATTTTGGATTTTTTCTGATCTAAAACAGAGAAATTAAAACAAGTGGCCTTAGGTTTCTACGCTTTCCAGAGAGTTTTTTTGCTATATGCAGTAGCTATTTTATCTCTGGTTTTGGTGCGGGAAACAGACATACCATGACAGTGCTGTTCAATTGTATTTTAATTGGTTATGATGAATATTTTAACTACCCTGTACCTGTTTCAGTATGTAATATAATTTGGTTTTAAGCTTACATATCATGCATATATTAATTTTCATGTGTTTTTATGGAACCAATCCTGTTGTATATAAACATGTACATATGTTTTATACTGTTTATTTTTAATGACGCATAAGTCTGCATAGACTTCCTGTCGTCAAATAAAATATCTATCTATCAATCTATTTATCTATGTAGTATGTATGTGCTATAGCCTATTTCGTAACATTACGCATGCGTTTTGACACAGCTGTAAACAACTCTAAAATCACATGTAGGCCTATTAGTGTTATAAATGAATTTAAAAAATCATATGGCATGTTTACCAATAATATTTGTATCTACATTTGAAAAGATACCATAATAGACTACTAGACTAATAACCATCTTGATCGTAAATTTTCCCAAATTGGCATACTATATCTTATAATATATAGACCTACACGCTTTTGTGCGGCCGCTTTTCCAATTTAGGTTACACAACTTCAGTTTTCTTGCTACTCAACCCAAATTTCGTGTTACTCAACTCAATTTTCTTGTTACTCAACTCAAGTTTTCTTGTCACTTAACTCAAATTTCTTGTATCTCAACTCAAATTTTCTTGTATCTCAACTCAAATTTCCTTGTAACTCAACTCAAGTTTTCTTGTAACTCAACTCAAGTTTTCTTGTAACTCAACTCAAGTTTTCTTGTCACTCAACTCAAATTTATTGTATCTCAACTCAAATTTTCTAGTAGCTCAACTCAAGTTTCCTTGTAAGTTTTCTTGTAACTCAACTCAAGTTTTCTTGTGACTCAACTTCAGTTTATAGGCCTACCATGGATTGTCGGACCAATGGTGTGTCGGACCAATGGTGTGTCGGACCAATGGTGTGTCGGACCAATGGTGTGTCGGACCAATGGTGTGTCGGACCAATGGTGTGTCGGACTAATGGTGTGTCGGACCAATGACTTGTAACCATAACGTACATATTGTACACAGAAGGACCGATTTACCACACCATATAACTTGATAGTGTATCGCGTCGTGATCTAATCCAGCTACATTTACATCGATTTTGTCCATTTATAAAGCCTGTAAAAATATATGAATGATTGTGTTGAACATTTTAGGTCATTTCGGTCGAAATAAACAAAACAGTTATGCAGCTTTAAATTGCCACCCACTTGAAGTTTGGTCTCGCTACCCACAACAACTTCAAGTGAGTGAAAATTAATCAAAATTGTTCAACTTAAGACCAAACATTTGCAAATCTTGATGTTTGTAAACTAATCCATTTTATTCTCAATAACTGTGATCTACCCTGATACTAAAACAGATTGAAAACGATTATAGTCGCGCTTAGCGCTTTAAGGGTTGATATTTTCTTCGACATAAAATTCCCTAGAAAACGTATCGTGCCTTTGGATATGAAAGGGTGTATCTGCCACTTCACAAAGTGGCAGATACACCCTTTCATATTTAAAGGCAGCTTTTATTGGTGACATTTTGGTATTTTTCTTCAATGTGGCTTTAATCAATTAATTTTGCGGTTGTCATTATACCATGCATGGATTTAAACACTGTATAGGAAAGCGGGATTCGAACCAGGGACCTCCGCGCTCCAACAGTCAAACGCGCGACACTATGGACATAACTGTATATATACGGGGCCAACAGGAACTAATCTATGTGAAGTTCAGCCTCTTGAAGCCACTCGCTACAGCGATCCACAACTTCAAGTGGCTGAAAATCAATGTGATTTGCAAAATTTAACTCTTTCGTCGCGGGGATTGATTTTAGACTTAAGAATCCGGCGGACGTCTAAAGTCGACCCCCGCAATGAAAGACTGAACTATTTGTAATGGGCCCATAACATAGGTATACAAATGAAGCTGAAAGAGCTAACTATAAGACATTTATGACGATTTTAAATTGAAAAAACCCTTCGGTCTCTTGTTTTATATAAAATAGCTACAACGTATGTCAGTGTGACATATTTCAGACATACTATTATTTCACGGTGAATAAACTGTTTATAGATATGCTGATAAAAACTATACCACAGTCGACAGCAGTGTCCTGGGTTAATGGGGTCATTAGCAGAAAATGCGTGTGGGTTTTTTTCACTGTCAAGTGCTGAATGGTCTACTATAACATACCTGTCCGGTCATTAACCTGTTACATCAGTACTGCCCAGTTCACCAACCTATTGAGAACAATGGTAGACAAATTTTTTTTTTATTTCCTAAAAAAAGTGGCATCGAAATTCAAATATAAAATGCTCGTAACTATATTTTCTGCTTCTGATATAATTCGATTTTGGTTTTGCGATTTAAAAATATGTCATCTATGTAAAACTGGGTCGATACTCGACAGCTTTCTCAAAAGCAGGCCTAACATTTTGGAACGCTCTGTCTGTGCTCATACCAAATGCCCAAATAACTTAAAAATTCCAGAAATGCTTAAATTTCAACTTGTTGACTAATTCGCTTTCTCCTGGATTAGGACACATGCTGTTAACGATCTGTACGCCTCTGAGCTCAGTCCTCTGAGGAGTTTGACACCATAGAAGTAATATTGATTTTTTGATTGATTTATTGATTGATTGAATGATTGATTGATTGATTGATTGATTGATTGATTGATTGATTGATTGATTGATTGATTGATTGATTGATCGATCGATCGGTCGGTCGGTCGGTTGGTTGAGGAGTTTGACACCATAGAAGTAATATTGATTGATTGATTGATTTATTGATTGATTGATTGAATGATTGATTGATTGATTGATTGATTGATTGATTGATTGATTGATCGATCGATCGATCGGTCGGTCGGTCGGTTGGTTGGTTGGTTAGTTGGTTGATTGATTGATTGATTGATTGATTGATTGATTGATTGATTGATTGATTGATTGATTGATTGATTGATTGATTGATTGATTGATTGATTGATTGATTGATTGATTGATTGATTGATTGATTGATTGATTGATTGATTGATTGATTGATTGATTGATTGATTATAATGGTACAAATACCATCGTTGATGCATAAATTTGAAGATATATGGTTCGCCAGTAGGATTGGTGATACAAAAGCTTACATGAGAACGACTGGTGATGCAAATGATCACATAATTAGTAACTGACTATGTGATCATTTGAATCACCAATCCTATTTGAACCGTGTGTATCTGACATGTGACTTACGGGTACCCAGTATACAGCCAACAGCATTGATTACTTAGACTGTGGTACTACGACGGTACATGTGACAGCACGAGAGCATCGTACCAGAGGTCAGAATGGACATTGTCACGGGGGCCGAAAAACAACGGGTGTGAACGAGCGCATCTTCACACGCACCCCGTGACAGCACTGCTCCCTGATGCTCCCCAATGCTGTTTTAATTTTGGGCCAACGTCGAAGACGATAGGCCAATAATAAAATAATAGAAGGTCATAGGTCCGGCTTTTACCGGGACCCCCACTTCCACTCACTTCTGCTGCTACCACCACCATCATAACAACAACAAACAAAATGGCCGCCATCAACTTGGCCCTGAATACAAGGCTATTAGACTTGTATTCAAGGCTACCACCAATTATATTTTATCCAGGAAACACGCGACATTGACCTAATGAATGTAATGTTGGACCAATGTCGGCGAACCAACATAATACCACACCAGGCTCAAATTTGTATTATTAATATCAATATACTGGCGACCCTAGACAAATCAGCTTAGTATGCATTTAATTCCATGCTGACAAAAAACACATTTTTTGTCCCGCCATTGTTGATTTTTAGAAATCATGGTGCTGCCCCCTGCAGTGAACTGTGCAAAAAGTTCTGGCCACCTGGTGCCAGTAAAATGTAATTGAGCGCCGTGGACGTGCTGACTATTGCCCCGTAGCGTCAACAACTTCCTGTCCTGGCTGTCGGTCAGACAGGGCCGTAAAATAATGACAACATACCGCGTAATCAGCGGACAATTAGTCCGGGTTCGAACCCCTTCCCGCCCGCAGACGTAGCTCGGGGGCGCGGGCGTCCGCTCTGATGGCGCGCATCCCGCGCACGGCATGCTGGGTGCCAAGGTCACGTGGCGGCCAGTGGTGCCATCTGCCGGTACTGGTCACAGCTGATGTACCCACTGCCCTACATAGCCAGCGAGCACGAGACAATAACCCGGTGTTTTTTTAATGTTGGTGTACTGTCGCAGACGGTGGACCAACATTAAAACAACACCGGGTTAATGTATCGTGTTTGTTGGACACCCCCCGCTAGCCGTCACGTGATTGGCCTTTACCCCCCGGGGTGCAGACAGTATCCCAGCGGACAAGTGCGTCCCCTGCATCCCATCGTTGCAGACAGCAGTCATAACAACTCCACAGTTTTGCTGAGACTCGAAAATTTGCATGAGCCACACCTTCGGCTGCCCGGAGACGTAGGAAGACCGTAAAAAACACCATGGAATTTGCCATGGGTGCTCGTGTTAGAGTGAGTTATGTCTGATTGACATTTTCCAGGTACAAGTTTCCATTTTCCGAGTATACCTCACACCATGTAAACATTAGATTTTTTTATATTATTGAGTCCCCTCAATCTATATTTTGGCTTCGCGAAAATTGCTCGCATGATTGTAGGCGAATACGAACAAAGAGTGATCTACAAACGCTGTAATGTAGTTGGCAATGATCCTGGTGGTGTATTTGAAACATCCGGTGCGATTTTTGGTGTTGATTAGCAAATACAACGGGGTTTTCTTACCCTGATGACATCGCAAGGCTCTGACACAGAGACCTCCATTTTTAAATACAATAGTTTAAAAAGATCACAAGTTTGCGCCTGTTGAAAATGGCCAAATTTTCATAGGTCCTAGAAATATTCATTTCAATTTCATGGTATCCGAGTTTTTCGGTACGAAGCGCGAGTAACGTATATCCACAGCTGGATGTGGATATAAAATGGCTGTCAGTGTTACAGGGCCTACGGCGAAGTTAAGCGGCCCGGTCATGCCGGGTAGTGTTTTCTGTGGCTGTGAGGAATCATAATTATTTTGTTCGCACACATTCGGCTAGTGCCGGTGATCGCCACTGTAATAAAGCATACTTACCTGGTACAGAGGACACCGTGACGTAGGCTGTTCCTCTAGAGTGAGGACTTTTCACTGTACTTTATTTTCAATATTATACACTGCTGCCGGGGACTCACATGTTTGACAGAACGTCCTTTTCTAGTTGATTCATGAGGGAGCATGGATGGACGAGTCATCTTGATCAGCAATTAGCCAAGAACGTAGCTTTACCCTTTAACCGCCAGTGTCGCATATATTCGGGTTTTCATTTTTTATTAGCACATTAAGTACCACCTTTTGAACATGTTGAAGATAAAATGTGACATCAATCAGCAATATTTCAAAACAGTTGACCTCCATTTTGTCAAATCTGAATATTTTTCACTCACTTTAAGTTGTGGATCGCGTCAGTGAGACACAACTTCAAGTGAGTGAAAATTCAGATTGAATAATGTTGTGGTTAAGGGGTTGAACAATAAAACAAGCAGCTAACAAGGAAACATGTCACCATGTCATTAATCTGTGTTATTATAATCAAATATCTTATAATAACTTATAATATTATTTTTATCTTGAAAGAAATTACGTCGGCAACAAACCACTAATGTAATAACGAAACATATCAAAATGGAATAAAACTTATCAGCAAAAGTACACTAGACAACCCCCCCCCCCCCTGTGAAAAGCGAACAAACATGTTGTGTCAACATAATTGACCATTAAATCGCAAATCATGACGATAGACGTTTTTATTTATTTCATTGGCCGATCAAAGCGATGTTATTGGGAATGAAACGAGTGTTTAAAGATAAGTATTTACAAATGTTTGGTCTCAAATTAGATAAACATGGTTAATTGTCACCCACTCTAAGTTGTAGGTCTTGATTGCGAGACACAACTTTAATTTGGCGAAATATTATTTTTATTAAATTTAGCGCGTTAAAGGTTAATTAAGTCCTCAGATATTGCCACAATATCTTCGAAAAGATTATTATTGCAATACGTATTAGCAGGCCCTTTCCACCCCGTGAGCAAAGCCGTCTCTTTTCGCAGGATGTTCCTTTCGCACCAAGTATAGTATTCTACCATAGGGGGGGGGGTTCACTTAGAGCGAAATTAGATTGGCAGCAGTGCTAAAATAAATCGTGATACCGTTTTCCAGTTGTTACCACGGCCAGAGAGAATGGCTCAGCCTGTCACATGGCGAGATCAGGTAATCACCACCGTTATGTAGTTGTTATTTGATTTAGAGAGCGGAATGCCTCACTTGGGACGAACTTAGCATGAAACTAGACTGATAAAAATGATTGCATTTTAAGCAAACCGCAATAAGTCGATGATCAACCCTTGACATATTGTTGCAAACAAAATTGTTAACAACCATAATTACAGATGTATTTGTTCGACCAAACGTCTTATTTGGGTTCTCCGCAAACCTCATTTAGGTGTTCGTACATATTGTTTGGTAAAAATTGGTCTCAAAGCTGTTTCCACTGACCATATTTGCGTCCCCTAGCAGCTTAAGTGTCATATGTGTCACTCATTTGAGTGACACATATGACACTCTAGCTTTTAGGGGACAATAAAGGTCAACGAACCCCACTTCTAAATGCAAACATCAATTTAATAATACTAGTATTCAATTTACTCTTTACCATGTTTACGTTCAATGCCTTTAAAGTGATGTAACTAGCAACCACGTGACCTTGACAAAATGTTGGTTTGCCATGCTCTTTTTATTCTGAAATCGCCATAAATGTCATATATTAGTTTGCTCTTTCCGCTTCATTTGAATACATATGTTATGGGTCTACGGCCATCATAAATTTTGAATTCTTTCGGTGTGGGATCGAATTTAGATCGACTTTAGACATCAGATTCTGACGTCTAAAGTCAGTCCCCGCGCTGAAAGGGTTAATTTGGGGTCAACGTTGTTGACAGTAAACCGACAATAAACCTGCTGTCTAGCGTTAGCTGGGTAATATAGTAATCAAAATCGTAATCTCATATACAATAATAACATACATTACACCTACAAAATGCTTGAGTGTTGTTCCCACACATTACTAAACGGGGTCTCTTACTAAACTAGTAAACAGGTAATATAAAGGTCACACGCTCCCAGAAAACTTGAAACATTGACCCATGTTTGTGTCATTATTGGGCCAGTCCCTGTGATACTATAATAAGCAAATATGTGACTATTGTAAACAGTGAAATATATATAATTTTTTCAAATGTTCTCTCTTCATGGCAAGTACATTTTTCTTTTGTTTGCAAAGGCATCCCAGCAAACACAAAACATTTGTACAATGTTGGGGGCCGACGTTGTGTAAATGTTATATGAAAATGTTTTGTGTTTGCTGGGATACGTGGTGCCCATTGCCACAGCTACCATCATCATTTACAGCAATTCCCAACAAGTTCATTCATGAGGTGTGTAATTAAAATAAAATGTTATTATTACATACATTTTCCCGCTCTGGTTGATGAAGGTATGTGGTTCGTCACGATTCGCTGAGCACAGGTTGTAGGCCCACACGCATGCGCAGAAAGGTGTGTGGGGTCTGTCAGAAGTAAATATTAAGAATCAGTGAATCGATTAAACGACTGGCTTGCGTTAAACAAATACTCCACCTTTAATAACGGTGACTTGATGTTTCAATAAAAAGCAGTAAACACTATACCAGGTTTGTTCTGATTTTGACTTAACCCTTTAACCGCCAAATTATTCAATTTTCACTCACTTGAAGTTGTGTCTCGCTGACGCGATCCACAACTTCAAGTGAGTGAAAATTATTCAGATTTCACAAAATGGAGGTCAACTGTTTTCAAATATTGCTGATTGATGTCACATTATTTTTATCTTTAACATATTCAAAAGGTGGTACTTGATGTGCTAATAAAAAATGAAAACCCGAATATATGCGGCACCGGCGGTTAAAGGGTAAACGCTTAAAGCACTGAAATATTGTGATATAAACCACGAAACCAAAAGTTTTTTTTTAAATTTGAAGTCATCATAAATGCCTTATTAGCTCTTCCCCCTTCATTTGAATACTTATGTCACGGGTTTACGGCTTTATAAATATTTCACTCTTTCAGTGCGGGGATCGACTATAGACGTCAGATTCTGCCGTCTTATGTCCAACCCCGCCTTAGACTGATGAACAAATTGCTACAAACGCATGTTACAAACATAACGCAAAACAATTATTCGGTAATATAAGAGTCTGGGGAGTGTCTTAATAGTGTGGTAAAGTGGTCAAAAGTGGTCGAAAATAACGAAATTAGTCTGGGAAGAGGTTTTTCAAACAGACCGATCGGTACGTTGCCGTGCAATGCCAAACGGCCGTAACTGCTTACTTTTCAAATAAGCAGTTACTGCTGCTTACCACTGTATACTGCACCATGTGTCAACTACTATTTTGTGGTGAACAATATGCACTCGTTATTAGTCGTAAACTTGTGGTTGTGTGTCCATTGTGTACCCTTTATTTTTTTCTTTAACCTCCGGTGCCGCATATATTCGGATTTTCATTTTTTATTAGCACATTAAGTACCAGCTTTTAAACATGCTAAAGATACAATGTGACATCAATCAGCAATATTTGAAAACAGTGGACCCCCATTTTGTCAAATCTGAATAATTTTCACTCACTTGAAGTTGTGGATCGCGTCAGCGAAACACAACTTCAAGTGGGTGAATATTCAGATTGAATAATTTGGCGGTTAAAGGGGTAAAGGGATTCACCACGCGCCGCTGGCAATCGAAATACAAACAGATCGGGTGTCTCTCTCTCAAATTATCACTTCTTAGATTATTGCTTCAATAACATGTGCGAGGCTGTTCACTGTGTAGGCTAAACTGAGCCAATAGCTCTTCTGTGAAATAATAATAAAACACCACGTGATATTTTACCCAACATGTTCGTTTGCCTAACTCACTGGGCGACGTTTTATAATGAATATAGAAAACTGTTTAACTAAAGTGTATTTTTAAAGAAGGATCTTTAAAAATGTGGCTTCAAGGAGAGAGGTTGATTTGCTGTCCCCTGTTGTTTCATCCTGTAACCGCCAAATTATTAATTGTATTTTTCACCCACTTGAAGTTGTGTCTCGCTGACGCGATCCACAACTTCAAGTGAGTGAAAAGTATTCAGATTTGACAAAATGGAGGTCAACTGTTTTAAAATATTGCTGATTGATGTCACATTGTATCTTTAACATGTTTAAAAGCTTGATTGATGTCACGTTTTAACTGTAACATGTTCAAGAACTGGTATTTAATGGGCGGCTAAAGGGTTAAGGCTGGTATCCGCCACTTTGTGAAGTGGCGGATACCAGCCTTTAACCCATGAAGCGCTGAAATTTGTTATGAAAACCTTGGAGACCAAAGGTTTATTTCAATTTGATATCATCATAAATGTCTTATTCAGCTCTTTCCGATTCATTTGAATACCTATGGTATGGGTCTACGGCCATTAGAAATTTTTCTCTTACAGTGCGGGGATCTACTTTAGTCGCCAGAATCTGACGTCTACAGACGTCAGATTCTGGCGACTAAAGTCGATCCCCGCACTGTAAGGGTTAATACCATTTAAAAGCATGCAGAAGTGAGTAGCTTTATCTCCCACCCACGCATACCTTCTTTCCAATTAAAATTATTCGAATGTGTAATTTTAATTGGAAAGAAGGTGTGCGTGGGCGCGGGAGATAAAGATACTCACTTTTGTATGCTTTAAAGCGACTCAGTATGATGACATCAATTTTCGTTTTTATTGTTGTAATGAAGTAGTGTATCCCACAGGGCATTCTTTATTTTTTTTGGGGAATTTCAGATTTTTAGAAACATTTTCTAATAATATTTGAAAGAATCCGGACAAAACCCAAACATACAATGAGTTGTCCTAAAAGATGGTTAAATGCTAGCACAGCATTGGGCCACAAGTTGATGCCGTCGGCCCAGCGTTGAGCAGACCATCAGTGCTGCAGGTGTGTCCCCCCATGTCCTGACACCAATTAGCGGCGATTGCTTTGCTCTTACCGTCCACGACCTGGAAATATAACTATTTCACTCTTTTTCGGTGCTTCAAAATTGCTTTTTGACTTTTTTGTATTTTCAGTTAAGATCAGTAGGTTATATAGCTGCATATCAATTAAATTTTCAAAATTGACAACATTGAAAATGTCTCATTCCAAGGGGCCCCTTTAAGTACCTCTTAACTATTTTAAATGTTTTTTAACAGCTTTACATACCGTCTATGCTATATCAAATAAATACAATGTCCTACTGTTTAAAAACAACAACCGATTAAAATGAGGTTGATGCACAAATGCTCATTTCAAGATGTTGGCTGATAATAATATATGAAAATAATGCGAAAGCTAATCAAATGCATTTGTGGGAGTACATGCATTGACCTTTCTCTTCATTATACACGTAAGGGCAATAGTAATGTGTGTGAAAACTGTATTTTTATCACGATTTTCGTAATTAAGAGGGCGATAATCGGAATAATCAGTACAATACTTTTTTCATCTATGGAATTATGCTGTTCTGTATGTTGGCAACATCCCAATAACCATTATGTGAGCCTGGTCTAAAATTAAACCTCCATCGGTCTCGGCATCTCTTTTTCAGTGGGAAATATACGTTGATTATTTTGTCATAAATGTGACTGCAGTACAGGCGCGCAGAGGAAAAAGGCATTATTTTTACATGCAAAGTAGTCAGTTACTGCTGTTTGAGTTTGCTCGGCAGCGCAACCTAATTCTAGTTTTTAGATATAGTGTAGGGTCTTATGGCAGTAAATGTGGTTCCGTGGGAATTGCATGTTAATTCTTGACACCTATGTTTAATTTAAAGAAAAATTCATACTGAACAAAATAAAATAGGGTGTCATTTTTTTCTGAAGCTCCAAAGGTCATTTCCGGGGTCTTAAAGGTCATGACCCTAAAATCACACGGGGATTTTTTCAAACGTTTGTATTACAAGGTAATATAGTCGTGTAATATAGCAAATTGAAGGAAATTGACACGAAATAGTCAACATTCATAATTAAAAACATTCTGAAGCTTTAAAGGTCATTTCCGGTCTCTTGAAGGTCATAACCCTAAACACACATATAGGCCATAGGCCAGAATTGGTAACCGTGCGACCCCTCCCACACTACTCACCCACACCAACTTTTTGTTGAGTTTTGATATGTCCAAAACATGAAATGAGATGTTACCAGTGAAAAAATAAGGACGAAATATATATTTTAAACGCTTATGTGGGGGTGTCCCAAACCTAAAATTAAGGGTTAGTGTTACGCAAACATCTGTCGTTGCAGTTGTAGTTGACCAATCTACACATGCAATATACCATATAAAAGATAACTAGATATCCGTTCTACAGACGTATTGCATGATGCAGTGGATTGAAAAGTTTTCTCTACACATACGTTTAAACATTTTTTTAATACAAATATCAAAATCGACAACAAAACAAACTAGTAAACATGGTCAATGGAAACGACTTAATAAAGCATAATTATTGGACATATATATATTTGACCTATGTTTTCTAAACCCAGGTGTGTATATCATTAAAACTGAGTGGTATTTAGATTTGTACATTGCACATTGCATATATTTTTAAACGAAAGAATATTGCAGACTTTTTAAAAAATGTGTGTATTTATCCCGGGTTGAAATATTAAACATTGAACTGTGCTCTGCAATTAAGACTATATTTTTTGTCCCGCTCGTTTTTACATAATTGGTGTGTGCTGAATTCGAATCTGTCGAATAAAATTATATATTTGGTGTCCTCCACCTTTGAATAAGCAAAACAAAAATGGCCGCCAGAACCACATCTTTTCTATAATTTTGTTACAAATTATTGCACGATTTCTGGTTTCTGTGTGATTTTGAATTGATAAATTTATGTCTCATGTTTTTCGATCAAAATGACCTTTATTTGACCTTCAAATTCAAAATGGTTACCGCCAACAGACAAATAAAAGCGTTTTTATGCACATGAACTGTAATATCATAAACAACATTTGTTTAATGGAAATCTAAAAAGTAGACTACGTATTACGGTAGATTAGGTTGCAATGCATTTGAAACTGTGTTTAAGTACAGTATATTCTAACATGCTTTGATGTGCTTAGTATTGAGATTGACATCATTATTTTAATAGTAAATATGCAAAATGACGCCCATCTTGGATTTTACGAAAAACTATAGGTCAGACGATGATCAATAAACGCCAGAAATGCTTGTTTCGGCCCCCAAGTCACACAAAATCAATACATTGAGCAATTTCGAACCACAAAAAAAAGAGGTTAAATTTACATTTTGATAGCCATTTTGTTTTTTGTTCATATGAAGGTAAATTTCGCAGCCATTTTGGCTTTTTCCTTTCAAATTTACTCGTCAGTAACGTTTAGTCCTAATCCACTAGGTTACCACAAAAAAACATCATATTATTGTCAACATGTTTAGCAGTATACTTATAGTAACTGTAAATACATGAAAAACGGCGAATGTCTTGGATCTAAAGGTCAAATAAAGGTCATTTCTTTCCAAAGACACAAGAAAAATATTTATCAATTAAAAATTTTGCAGAAACCATAATTTTGGCGTTTTTGTGCGACAAATTTTAAAAAATATGGCGTTTTCTTAACATTTTGGTGGCCATTTTGTGTTTTGCTAATTTGTATGTGAAGATGTTCAAATACAGAACGTTATCCGACAGATTCACATTCAGCACACGCAAATTATGTAAAAACAAGTGAATACATAAGGATACACTAAAATCTCGAGCAAAGTTCCATGTTTTAGATTTCAACCCGGGCTAAATAGACTTATTTTCATGAAAGGCTACAATATTCTTTCAATAAGAAATATGTATGACATTTATAAATACAACTAACGCACATTTTTAAGCATACATATATCTCGGTTCAGGAAACATAGGCCACATATGAATATGTTCAATAACTATCATTTATTATGTTGTTTTTAATGACCATGTTGACTAGTTTGTTTTGCAGTTCATTTTGATTATTCTATACTAAAAAAACATATTTGAGCGTATGTGGAGAGACGACTATTTACTCTACTGCAATGGGTGATGTATTGATAGAGCAGAAATTTAATTATCTGTTATATGATATATTGCACATGCAGATTGGTTAATCAGAACATCAACGACAGACGCTTAAGTAGCCCTACCCACTAATTCCAGGTTTGGGGGTACCCTCATAAAAGCGGTCAAAATATAAAGTTCATCCTTATTTTTTTACTGGTAACATCTCATTTCATGTTTTGGACATATAAAATATTTTTTTAAAATTGGTGTGGGTGAGTAGCGGGAGGTGGGGGGGGGGGGTGTGCATGGTGACCGATTGACCCATGGACCAATAGGTATATTTGCAATTGTTGACCTTGAAATGACCTCTAGTGGGCAGAAAATGTTATTTCATTTTTTTTCAAATATGATGATATTTCCTAAACAATTTCGGTCATTTTGATGTGTTACACGACTAGTAAGACATGTGTTTAAATAAATAAATAAATGAAATCTAGGGGTCATGACCTCTAAGGGTCGAAAAATGACCTTAAGCTGATCTAAAAAAAATGACACTAAATTTTTTTGGAATCAGCATAAAATTCCGAACAAGAAAAGCGTAGGTGGCAAGAATTACCATGAAATTCCCACGGGATTACATAAGACCATACACTAATAGATGACGTGGTGTAACTGATCCGCCGTGAAAAGACATACAACAGTAACTGTTTTATTTTCAAGTGAGCAGTTACTGCTGTTTATCTTTGCAGCGCAGTGCCCTTATAATAGTATCATTCTCACACCAAAAAACCTTCGCTTATTATGTTGTTTTACGTATGTAAACCCTTTAACCGCCAAGTTATTTAATTGGAATTTCCACCACTTGAAGTTGTGTCTCGCTGCATGACGCGATTCACAACTTCAAGTGAGTGAAAATCATCAAAATTTGACAACTGGAGGTCAACGATTTTGAGATCTTGCAGATTGCAGTTACGTTTTATCTTTAACATGTTTGAAAGCTGATACGTAAAGCGCTAATAAAAAATGTAAAACCCGAATATAATCGGGACCCGGCGGTTCAAGGGTTAATCTGTGATGCGTATAGTGACGTATCAAAGTGGCTTGTTTACCAATATCGTATACTAGTATTCAACCCACCTCCTCTTCTTTGACGTCGGCGTGGATGGGCATGTCGGCTTCTCATTATGAGCACTCACGTATGATTGTAATAATTGAGGCGCCTACTCTCCGCGACAAGTCAATTTATTTATTTTGGTGGAAACGTGTAAACAGGATACTGATAATACCATATCCACTAATGTCATTTAAATGTTACTGGATTAGATGTATAATCACTAGGTGTATCACGAAAAATAGCCCAGCTGACTGATTTCGTCCATCGACTTCGTCCATTTATAGGTTTAAATCACTACTAATCAGCTGAAAAAAATACTTAAAGGGGCTTCGTGGGAGGACATCAATTTTTTTATTTTGTTTTGCATGAAGCAGTGTATCCCACAGATCATGATAGCATTTTCTTAAAAAATTTCAGGTTTTTAAAAACATTTCTAAGAACCAGATAATTTTAATCTGAACAATCTATTTGTACACCTAAAGGATGATTGAATATTAGCACAACATTCGGCACCATGTTGATGCCGTCGGCCCAGCGTTGGGCAGACGATCGGTGCTGCAGGCGAATCCCCCAATTTCTCACTTACAGACACCGATTAATGTAGGTCTCTTCCATGTGCCCTGGATCTCATGGTCAGAGACAGTGAGTATTTGGGGTATAAAAGTGTTGTATAATGCACACACTTTTGTTTACATGGAAATATACGACTTTTTATATTTTACTTTTTATAGTTTTAGTTAAAGCGACTCCGACTTTAGTTAAAGCGAATTATTTATAATTGATTGTAATTATACATGTACATAATATCTCCTAGAGTATGCCACTATCTCCCAGATTATACCCCACCCTGAATCTGATGGGGTATAGTCTGGGCATGTGGGGTATACTCTGGGACCTCCCAGAATATACCATGGGCCCCAGGGCCTGGGGTATAGTCTAGACTCAACCCTAGTGTATATTCCAAATTATTCCCCGGTATAGTCCAGAATATATCCGGGTATAGTTACACCAGTTTAGTCTACACAGTCCACAAGAAGACAGTCACCCATCCCTAGCTCCAACGTGGCTGAAACAGAATTTAAAACTGAAAGTTTCAGCCACAGATTGCATCCATACAACGTGGGACATTTCTTTGGACGGCCATATCTAAGACATGGCCTCGTTTAATCAGATCGCAAAAAGGTTGATTAGAATTAGTAACATTTCAGTTACAAGGTCGCATGCTCAGCTCATTTTCCTCTTAGTCATTAAAAAGTTATGGACATTTTTCGGGCCTTTGGGTCGAGATCGCTCTCAGTCACCGCCATGTTTAAAAACGTCGCTTTTTTCGGGTAAAACGAATGCAGCATTCCACGGCCCCACCGTTTTAGGGTGTGGGCTCGTCAACGGCTAACTCATCCCCGGCTCACCTTGTCCTGACGCAGCATTTTTCTGTTACACGCAAAACGAGTACCTCTTAATACTGCAGGATGTTGCCAGGGCGGCTACTTCGACCCCTGGCTGAAATAGGATGCATTTTTATATACTGCATCGAAATGTGCTGCCGTGCAAGCCAACCGATCCACCGCCTCTTTTAACATGATTATCCCGGGGAAGACAGCCGTCAACTCCCATGGTCTGCGGCAGAACACGGATCTCAGGTCCAACTGTGGCAGAACACCAGCCCAGCGTCGAAGACGGTGGGCTGGTGTTCTGCCACAGTCGGGACAGCACCTCTGTGACAGCATGCCAAGGGATTTCAGACAGCACGTACTCCGAGTTCGCAGACAGACTGGGGTGGGGTGGGGGGTGTCTGGTCAGATCAAAGCAGATGCGCAGTAGCCGCGTGGTCACTCACTGTCCAGGCATCCCTCTCATGCACTGTGTGATCATCACGAGGGGGTATGTTGAACCAAGGAATCTCAGTTGTAATTCCTTGGTTGAACGCAACTAAAGCCGAATTTTTATTCAGTACCGCCAGGGCAGAAAAAAAACAATAATGATTGGCCACCGTAGAAAAAGATAAATAGATCAGGCATATCATAACGCAGTCTGACGCCACGTAAATCTTAATTGAAATGGCGTCAGAAGTTAAAGTTAAAAGTATCATCAAATTAAAAGTAATACAGATATATCAAATATATTTCAGTTTATGAACCATGGCTGTCAAATCTACTAAAAAGCAACGTTGAGAATAGTAACCTCATATTAATCTTGTGCGGTTGTCACAGTATTTTAATTTCTAAATTGAATCTGTAAATGGCCTTTTCATAAAGTTATTTTAAAGCGACTCAGTATGATGACATCAATTTTCGTTTATAATTTTGTGGTGAAGTAGTGTATCCTACAGAGCATTATTTCATTTTTTTTAAGAATTTCAGATTTTCAAAAACATTTCTTATTATTATTTATAAGAATCCATCAAAAACCCAAACATACAGTTTGTTGACATAAAGGAAGGCTGCAAAAAAAATGAAATGAATCGGGCTTTAGCCCACCTTTGTGCACATATAGGCTAAACTGGGCCAGGAGAACCTCCTGAGGATGGTGAGATGATTGAGATGACACTCTCCTCCAGACACAGGATTCGAAATTCGAGCCCTGGCGGTCTGAGGCCGAGCACGCTACCTCTCGGGCACGGAGGCTCCCCACAATACTAACTTTCACACGTGGATGTGGAAGAAACATTTTTTGTTTCTTTGAAACCGCCGAGACCGGGAACCGAACCCCGAACTCTGGCGTGAAAGGCAGCGGTGCTAACCACTACTCTAGGGCCCCCGCCCTAAAGGAAGGTTGCATGCTAGCACAGCATTGGGCCACAAGTTGATGCCGTCGGCCCAGCGTTGAGCAGACCATCGGTACTGTAGGAGAACCCCCCCCCCGATCATCGTGTTCCCAGACCAATTAAGGGCGGCAGCTTGTGATTACTTTGATCATGCCGTCTGAGATGGAGGGCATCTTGTTTACATGACAATATACGTCTTGGGAATGAAACTAGTTTAGTCATTTTCAGTGCTTTAAAATTGTTTTTTTTATGTTTTTGTATTTTATTTAGGATCAATAGGCTATATAGCTCCAAATACAAAAAAATTAAAATTGACAAAATTTAAAAGTCTCATCCCAAGGAGTTCCTTTAATGTTCACAGTTTATGAAACAAGAAAGGCACGACTACCAAATCTACTAAAAAAGCAATATTGAAAATTGTCACCTCACATGGCTTTTGCGGGGCGGGTCATAATTTTGAGACCAATAATTTTAATATGATTCTTTGGCAAGACAATAAACTCATTACTAAAATCCATAGCTTTACCGCGCAAAGCGCATCTTCCAGGTTGATGAATGGCAGTTTTGTATGCAGTAGATATAATGTATGATGTGCCTGTGTGATTAATTACCGAGTACAACCTCATAACATCACACACGCTGGATGCGTATGTACTCGTATGTACACCTCGGGCACTGTGTGTACAAATCTGAATGCAGATGAAACTGCTGGGTCCCAAAAACTTGACAAGCATCCAAAACTGGCCAGGCATAATGCCCCAGACAATCTCCTATTATGCCCGGCCGATTTTGTATGTTTTTCCCCCAAAATACGTGGTTTGCAAAGAGGCTGAGCTAAAAGAATATACATAAATTTTGGAATGTAATCCTGCACTATAAACATGGAAATCGGATGTGGAGTTTCCGTATTTATCCTTCTAGCCATCTCACATTCTGAGCTGTCATCCGTTCATTCCATCACGATCCCAGCAAACACAGAACATTTGTATAACATTTATACAATGGCGGACCAACGTCAAAGACGTTGGGCCGACGTTGTATAAATGTTATACAAATGTTACACTACTAGTCCCATTTTATATTGGATTTAGAATTCATATTATTCTTGAATTCATGATATTCTTAGCTGTTTAATAATTATTGAGTGTCGCCGTAGCAATTATTTGTGTGAATGTTAACGGTATCAACCCTTTAACCACCAGGTTATTTAATTTAAATTTTCACTCATTTGAACGCGATCCTCAGTTTAGAATGGGTTAAAAATATTTCGAATTATTGTCAATGCAGACATCAAATATGTTTATAAATCTTGCTGATCATAGACACCTGCCCAATGTGATATTTAAAGCAACCCCTTGGGATGACATCAATTTTCGTTTTTAATTCCGTACTGAAGTAGTGTATCCCACGGATCATGTTTTTATTTTTTTCAGAATTTTCATATTTTTACAATTATTTTTAATCAACATTTCTATCAAACCAGAAGTAACCCAAACGAACTATTTGTATACCTGAAGGACGATTGAATGTTTTCACAGCATTGGGCCACATGCTGATGGCATCGGCCCAGCGTTGGGTAGACAATCAGTGTTGCAGGTGTGTCCTCCCGTGTCCTGACTATAAGACACCAATTAGCGGCGAATGGTCTGATCTTACCGCCTGATACGTGGGAATATGTGATGTAAAGTGCTGAATATTGCTGACTTGTTTTGTTTACATGGCAATATACGACCTGGAAATACAACTATTTCACTCTTTTTCGGTGTTTTCAAATTGTTTTTTGACTTTTTCGTATTTTCAGTTAAGATCAGTAGGCTATATAGCTTTATATAAATTATTTTTTTTAAATTGACAACATTGAAAATGTCTCATCCCAAGGAGTCCCTTTAACTCATAGCAGTCTAGGTCCGAGCTCAGCTCGGACCTGGCATTTATGACGCTGCAGTCTAGGTCCGAGCCCAGCTCGGACCTGGCAATAATGCTTACCCATTCACCAAATGACATCACTTGCGCAACTATGAACCAAGTATGGGTGGTCTGGAACATAAAGAGTTGACTTATTTGCATCACAACTGTTTCCGAAATAAAAATCGAGCTCCAGGCTCAGATGAATACGAGGCTTTTGTTATTTCCCAGATGAGTTGGGAATGTCAAACTTGGTGCATCTCAAAATTTGAAATCCAGTATGCATCTCAATTTTTTTTAGAAAGATTGCTAAATCCCATGGTAATAACTTATTCACCCTATTATTTTGTTTATAAAGACCTATTGAATGCTTCTTCGAACCATTTGTGATGTATTTTAATATATTTTATGTGAATTGATGTAATGTTGTACTCCTGAATCTCCTTGAATTACAAAAATACCATTTTTAAACAAAATTTCCGAAAATTTGACTACCTAATTAGCATATTCAAATGGCTGTCGGTTGCCATGGCAACATCACATTGGCCGTTTAAATGAAGTGTATTCTGGATATATATTGTATGTGTGTTCCTATGGTGTATGGGAAATACATATGCCATAATTCTAAATTTATATTAAAAGTAAGACATTATGTCCCAAAGTCACAAAAATGGCCAGACCACACAGACGTCCTATGTCAAAACGGCCAGACTGCTATGAGTTAAGGTGCTATAAAAACATTTTCTTGTCGCCATTGGGATCTAAGTGAGTAACGGTCACTGACTTTAATGGAAATAATGATCACATATATATCACACACTAAGTCGTCTTGCGTCACAAGTCATTTTATTTTATAAAGAAATACATAATGTTTAGCCTGTTCGTGTGGCTCCAATATGTCTGACCTTGCTGTCAAAGAGCGCAATACCTGTATCAACAGAAATAAAAATAGGATTAGAGTCATAATAATTATTACCTTCAGTACACTATATTTTATTGAGGCTCTTCGGCTTGTCTTAGGCCACTATGATTACATTTTCTGTTTCAGGTCAGAAATAAGCCACAATCTAATGAGGGAAAGCGTGAAGAAAAAAACTTTTGACTTATTTCTGAAAAAATAATGGCAAAAACGACAAAAGACATAGCAGAATCAATTTACTTTATTTGTTCTGAATTTCGGAAATTGGCTTAATCTAAATGCGCGCGCTCATCTAAACACAGAAAAGACATAGTGGCCTTAGTGCATAAAGATGAACGTAGATCTAAAAGGTTAAGTGTTTTAACATCATACAAAATTAAAGCTGAACAGTAGTGTTGCCAGGCTAATTAATAAATACCAGATAGCTACTAAGTGTATAATTTGACTAGTATAACCCCTTCAGTGCGAGCGCTGTCTTTCGGTGTCTTCGAACTGCTTATGCACATCAAACATATATTAACACCTAAAGAGAATAGGATTTAAATTTTTACCCACTTGAAAGTGTGTCTCGTTACCGCGACCCAAAACTTCACGAATGAAAAAAATACTCGAATATACATAATTTGAATTAAAGCTAATGTAGCAAACGTACGCCTAATGCTCATAAATGTTCTCCTTGAGATTTTCTTATTCTAAGGAAAAACAACCTGACTATCGCTTTAACCCTTAAAGCGTAAAATTATCCTATTTAATTTTTCACCAACTTCAAGTAATTTGTGTGTTGCGGTATACGGCGGGACAAAATTACTCATATTTGTTCACTTTGAGATCAAACATTTGCACATCTTGATGTTTATCCACCCATTTCGTTCCCAATAACAGTGGTTTAACCTGCTAATAAAACAGTCGTGCTTAGCGGTGGAAGAGTTGATGGTTGACTTTAAAGTATCAAAAGTGCTGATGCAGATCTAAAAAGAAACGGCTATGTAGATAATTGTATCAAGTGTGTTATTTAGAGTGGGGTTAATTACATTCAAATAAATGAAAAGATTATTCCAATACAGTACTTAGAGAGTCAATAATCATTGCCAGAAGTATCAAATTAAATGTTGGAAGCGTATCAATTAGTTGAAAGCGTTGAATTGAAAGACCTCATAATAAGTAGTAAAAGTCGCCCTGAATGAGGACCACAAACGTTACCGCTGGTTACGGTACCTGTAACCAGCTGTAACGCCGCACTCGAGTCGTATCACAGCAAACACAAAACATTTGTATAGCATTTGTACAATGTTGGGCCAGCGTCGATGACGTTGGGCCGACGTATCCCAGCAAACACAAAACATTTGCATAACATTTGTACAATGTTGGACCAACGTCGAAGACGTTGGGCCAACGTTGTACAAATGTTATACAAATGTTTTGTGCTTGCTCGGATGCTGAAAAATATGTAAGAACACCACTTGTGCGATGACCTGGTGACAATGAAACATTCATGTGAGACACCATAATCAGAAATATGGACTCGAACTATTTCGTTTCTCGATATGATGGATGCTGTGTCAGAACTTGCGACGTCACTCATAGGACGAAATTAAAGTAGAAATCGGAGTGCAATATTACAGAAATTTACGGCTATTCACTTCGTTTAGCTATCGTTGTTTAGTTGACAATGTGTTGAAAACATTATTGAAATAAATCTCACCTGGGTTGGAGAAAATAACAGGTGATACAAAATTATTATTAAAGGTGCATCCAGATTTGGGTACACGTGGGTCAGTTTTGTCTCTTCTGTCTTGAAAAAATACTACTTATTTTTAACCAAAATCAATCCACGCCGTTGTCACCACCCCCCCCCCCCCCAGTGTTTGCAAACCCTGGATCCACCCCGACAAATTTGGTAAGAAAGTACGCTCCTGACTTGTCATGTTATGATGTATGTCTTTGTACTGGCCTAATGACCACTTTCCCCCCATATTTACAAATGAGAATGATGCTCTAAACATAATATAAAATGTCATGACAGAGTCATACATCACCGACGGGGGGGTGTAGTCTCACCTCCCCCTCTCTTGACCTACCCAGCAGAAACAATACGTTGAATCCATGTTGGTTTAATGTTGTTCCACCGTCTACGACGTTGGACCAACATTAAACCAACATTGATTCAACATAGTGTGTCTGCTGTGTGGCTAGCCCAACGCCAGCTGATGACCCGTCCAGTCCACGGAGTGACCACCAGTCGTCCGCTTACATGTAGGCAGCTCAGACATTGTTCAGTCGGTCAGTGGGGACACTAGTGGACATTTATGAGTGACAGACAGACACAGACAGACAGACCGTATACATGTAAGCAGCCCCCCACCAAATATTTCTAGTATGGCTGCAGGCACTGCGTTGACAAAATTTTCCATTGGAGTAGACCAGTCACTAACAACTCACCACAGACGATGGAACAAAGTTGGCTGTAACATTCGTCCAACGGTGACTGCAAACTGAGCCAACGCTGGCCCGGTGTTCAGCCACCGTTGGATGAATTTTGTCTGCGCACGTCACATAGCATTACAGTGCCACAGAATATTTTTTCAAATTATTTGGATATATTGCAGGACAATAATATTGTTTGTTTTTCACTATATGCGTTGACATTTTCGTCTTCTTCATTTTCATTTTTCTTTTTTTCTTCTAAATTATATTTCTGTTATTCAAACCGTTAGCAATGCTATATTTTAGTGTCTTCGAACCGAAGTTGTGGAATATTTTAAAGTACGATTGTTATCATAGAAGGGGGAACCCTGAAAATGAAAATTGTAATCTCCTTGTTTATGTTTCATTTGAAAAATCAATAAAAAATCCGGAAAGGTTTCTTTTATCAAAATATGCCTGATTTCATTTCAAAAGGTAGTGAGTGCTTACTTTGGAAGTGAGAAGTCGATACCTTTTGCCTTCTGCTTCTTTTTTTTCTTCTTCTTGTTCTTCTCCTTCTTCTTTTTTTGTAAGTTTTCTATTAAATATAAAATTCCATATTTCTGACCCACTCGCAGTATTATAACAACGAATTGACGAAATTATATTTATGTTGTTCAAACCTTTAGCAATGATATTATTATCGTGTCTTCGAACCGAAGTTGTGGGATATTTTAAAGTACGATCGATATAAAAAAAGGCGAGGCCTGAAAATGAAAATTGTAATCCCCTTGTTTATGCTTCATTTAAAGCTGCTCCTTAGGATGAGACATTTTCAATTTTGTCAATTTTGAAAAATTATTTATATGAAGCTATGTAGCCTATTGATCTCAACTAAAACTACAAAAAAATCAAAAAAAAAATTTAAAGCACCGAAAAAGAGTGAAATAGTTATATTTCCAGGTCGTATATTGCCATGTAAACAAAACAAGTCAGCAATATACAGCACTTTACACTACATTTTCTCACGCCTTGGACGGTGAGATCAGAGCAATTGCCACTAATTGGTGTCTTGTAGTCAGGACATGGTGTGATACACCTGCAACACTGATTGTCTGCCCAGCGCTGGGCCGACGACATCAACATGTGGCCCAATGATTTAGGAACATTCAACCGTCCTTTAGCAAGTAAAAAAAAAAGTTTGTTTGGGTTTTAAGCGGTTTCATAGAAATGTTGATATAAAATATTTTTTTAAGTCGAAAAACTCTGAAAAAAATAAAATCATGATCTGGGAGATACACTGCTTCATTACAAAACTAAAAACGAAAATCGATGTCATCCCAAGGAGCTGCTTTAAGGGAAGCATTGGTCTGTTGTTCAACGTGTTCCTTTTATCCTGCCAGTAGAAGATGCAGGCTCTGCTACTGTCAGGATGGTTTCTTCCCGCCCTGGACCAATATGTATGCTGAAACGAAAACTGGATCAAGTAAAAGGAATACGCGTGCATGTTTACCTGTTTTAAAAAGTGAGCGAACTAAGGCAGTTTCACGTAGTAGGGCATAGCATCTTTACATGTTAGTGCTTTGATGCTCGACTGCAGGAGAACGGGTTTATAAACATATTACCAGAGAGTCACTCATAATTATCAGTAAACAGCCACCAAATTTATTGTGAAAGTCGATTATTATTCTCAAGGTGCGCCCTTTTATTATGTATTTTACTGGATTTTTACCAAGGCTAGTGCTGCTTGCTATAGACTTGGCATATAATACCAATTTGAGCACAGTCAGAAGCCCGAAACCGAGTCTGCGCTCTACTTGATTATAGCAAATCACATAATGCAGTTTTCACTGTTGACATGCGCAGTTAACAGTAACTGTTGCTAAGGTGTGCAATTTACCGGAAGTCGAAACATGCAAAAAATAAGTATTTTATATGCACAGCTCCATGTGCACTGCCATTAAAAACTCCTGTGTTGACATTTGTTGCTTACATCGCACGGTAGCACATTCGTGTGTATTTTCACCAAGTATTTCACCCGGGGCTAGCGCCACTGTTGTATTTATTTACATTGGACGCTCGTCTACAGTCACCAGGGCCCGGTACTTTGTCCCATATTCACCCGACAGCTGGCTGAATGCCGGAGCAACGTCTGCGACGTTGGACCGGCATTAAGCCAGCTGCCGGGTGGTGGACCTGCTCCTCGGGATCCCTCTTGGTGTCCGGCTGAGGCGGCTGCCAACTGCGCCAGCCCCACGTGGGGCTCTAACTCCAGGTGATCACACCGGGCGGCCACTCACGCCACGACTAATTCCCGCCAAAACAGGGCGGCACACGCGAGCTCACCACGATGTTTTGGCAGGGCGACGGCTGGCCTCGGCAGTCCTCACCCCCTTCGAATGACCCCCGGTCACAAATGACCCCTCGATGGACTACGCGCATGCCCTCCGGATGTTGTCACCCTGTCCGTCCGCACAATAACATTCCAAGTGGATGGACGTCTCGTGAAGGAAAAAATATACACAGACAATAATAATACTACATGTCCTTTCTGCAGCTCATTGATTTTAATGTTAATTAGCGAGAAAACAAGATTGACTCAATATTATTAAAGTAGAATTATTTTCGGTGGTAAGCAGTGCCAGATTGGGATCATTTTCCATCAGCTTATTGTTGAATCCGGATCATTAGTAATATTGATCCAATCGAGCGATTAATGCATGTAGTCGGTTACCCAGCAACAAACATACTGCATGCTGATACTCCAACTCGGACCCTGGTGCTGACAATTTAGTGGCTAACGCTGTTGTTTGTCACGCCAGAGCTTGAGGGTTCGTCCCCCGCTCTGGTAGTCAGGTTTTCAAAGAAAGAAAATGTTTCTTCTCCGCTCACTTGTAAAGATAACAAGTAACATGTCCGGCCTCGGATCAAAAGGCCTCAAATAATTTAGTACTGCGTCTCGATGGCAGTTTCATCTGATTCATCTCACCCTCCTTAGGAAGTTTACCTGTCCCAGTTTAGCCTATGCCCACAAACGCGAGCTTAAGCTCCATTTATCAAAAAAATATTGATATCTATATTTAAAGTTAAATTGGAAAAATGATTTCTCGACCTCGCGTTCACTGAGTAGTTCATGATGCCTTTGTGATAACAATGAGTTGTGCATATTTTTAAATTAGTTTTTATAAGTACTGAAAACAAAGATTGTTTGATCTTACATGATTAATAAAAAGTACCTCATTCAGTGAAAATATAGATCACTTTATAGATCGTTTACAAACCATACAAACGTTTAAATTCTAAAAATTTACGGTATAAGCAACAAAGATATGTGTAGCCGCTGGCTATATGGTGGCAGTCATGACAGATCGCTGCCTCTCACGCGTGCTTCAAGTCACGTAATCACAATACAGCCAGTACACGTACACGTGTGCGTACGCCGCCAGTGACTGTTGATAAACAATGACGCGTATGTAAACAGAGACCTGGATCACGCTGCGTGATCAGATGGAGACGGGGATCCGCGTGGCGTTCTCAGTAACCGAGCCCATGATCCTACTTCTGACACCAAAATCAAAAGCCACGCTCCGAATTCCTCTCATATTTTGCCCGAAGGCAGCCGAGCAATGACGTCATATGAGTGAAAGTTCACAGCGCACCCAGCGACCACTGTGCCTACAGCGTACGTTTTGCCAGCGTCGGCGCCACGCAGGGCCAGCATCGCGGACGCTGGCCCGGCGTGGCGTTGACGTTGGGCAGCGGTTGCTGCGCTGATATATTCAGTACATACCAGGAGCGCCTCGGACTGCTCTGCCACATTCCTGTACCCGGGGGTCGAGGCGTGACAGAAATATACCCCGTGTCAGCGTGAGTCACACCAGAACCATTATGACATAGTAAAACTAAATTATATAAATCCACAGTCAAATCATACAATAACCGTGAAAAAAAACGCAGAAGAATTCGGTCAAAAAAACATCACCCATAGAATGTACTTACAGAATCATGGAATGTACCAGTACTTGAAGTGACAGGAGAAGTTATTGGGTTCTAATGTTATTTTGACGTCGTCACTCGTATTAGTTAGTCACACTAACATGGGGAAGTAACTGCATAATGCGGCATGATTAAATGATCTTAAAATAATGATTTATTTTTTCAAGCTTGACAAACTTATTTAAAACTTGTATGTTCAGACGGACTGAACACTCATGGTATTGAGGTTGGGCAAAAAGCGATTTGGCTAACTCCCAAATTGCGAAAGACAGATACATGTATACAATTTAGCATTCACCGCATGTTTGAACGGTTTTGAGTTTCTGTACATCGTTGCCAGAACTGATCTGAGGCAATATCAAAGGAGCTGTTTATCGTCTTCTAAATACATGTGTCAAAACAATTAACATTCTTGATTTATTTAAGATGCACTTGGAATAAATAGAACACAAGATTACTTTCGAGAGCTTTCATTCCATCTGATTCATACACAACATTCTGCTCTTTAAAATATAAAAAAACACGAGACCACGACTAGCTCACGACGGGGACACTAGCAAGCTTTGCCAGGGTAGTAATCGGTCGTCTGAATCAGCAAAAAAAACCAAACCAAATACAGTATTTTTTTAGCAATTGCCATGGCAGGTCATGAAACCCCCCCCCCCCCCCATGGTGGATTAGTTGCAAGGCCCGATGGCGTCACCATGGATTTTAGTGTAGATAAAATACCTCTAGCACATGGTCCGACAAGAGACCACACTCACAACGACTGGCGCCATCAAATAATAATAAATAATGTCAACAAATACGGTAATTTTTAAATTTTTTAATTCCTCACCCTGTTCGGAAACAAACAGACTCATTCCATTCCTAACAACGGTGCTTTAATCCTCTAATCAAATTGATTGAAAACGACTATAATGTTTGGGTTTTTTTATTAGCACCGCATACGTTTCGCACCATCGTGTTGTCAGGGCGTCCTACCATCCCCTAACCAGATTGATCTGATCGGCTCTTTTTTCTTATTTCCAATAACTGAATCTGAATAATTTCAACTTTCCTAATGCGAATAAAACAAAGTCAAGATAACATGAGTGTTAAGATTTGCAATGGAATGGGTCCCTGGTACTATAAATAATTAACAATTTGGCACTTTTTAGTTAGATTCACCTGGGACTCGACCTAATGTACTCGTCATTATGCGCACATTAGTGACACCAGTTGGCAGTCACACCAGGGGAGGTGCAGGCAGCACCACCTTGCCAAATAACTTCACTAGGTCACATACATGTACTCATTTGTGTTTGTTGCCAAAAATACCGACACAAACCTAGTGCCAGATTTTTGAAACATTTACGTGACAGCGTGAAAATAGTGAAAATTAAATTAATTGCAATTTTTATATAATTATATAGATTTATTTATTAATTGTGAATAAATGAGTGAATGAATGAATGAATGAATGAATGAATGAATGAATGAATGAATGAATGAATGAATGAATGAATGAATGAATGAATGAATGAATGAGTAACATACTAGACCTGCTGAACAAGTATCGTCAACTAGAGTAACTTTGAGGGGTTATTGAGGCTCTGATCTGTCATATGTTTTTACAATAAAGTAAGCAATAGATTTGTCTGTCAATAGATGTTCCATAATCGAAGAGGTAATGATATCGATTTATGGGGAAAGAGTTTGTACTTTCCACCCAGGTGGTCGGCATCTGATTGTGTCATCTGACATATTATTTTGATTCACTATCAATTAAATAGAAAATACCTCTGTCCATTAAAACCAGCACGTTTAGAGCTGAAATTATACATATTAAACTTTGTTTTTCTAGAAAATTGGATAAACATGATAATTTTCATTCACTGTGAGAAGGGAATTGCGGTAGCAACTCACACCTAACAGTGAATGAACAGAGGATGGAATTTTTGAGCAGAAAAATGCTCACTCACACAGTCAGCTGGCGTTCATTACACGATGGGCCAGTGCTGAATCAATGCTGAACAAACGTGGTGGACGTTAGCCCAACCTTGATCCTGCTCTGTCCTCATATACGTGGTCTCTTCACACAGAAGTCAACTCGAGCAGCTGAGAGCTCTGCCACCAATAAACTATACCGGTGGAAATTGTTGCACCTCGGGCGAAAGGCGTGAATAGTATTTCTGAATGAAAGGCCTATTTTCGACACTTGACTGAAGGCAAATGTGTTATAATTAATGTAGTTAAGATCATTAATTTTGAGAGATAATAAATCTTTGTTTCGCGCTAATGCGGACCCTTTGAGCCCCGCAGAAACATCCACTCAGAGTGTATTGTCGTGCTGTAGTCAGCTCAGGCATCATAATACTACTTAGAGGCACTTATCAATAATAAATGATATAGAGAAAATATTAATTATTATAATAAAGGAATATATCAATAGGGATGAAATGATTTCTTTGCAAACTGACACCTGAACGTTTTCGCAATGATATGACCGATAAATAACTACAAATTGCTGGGCCCAGTCGTCCAGTGAGTGGTCAAGTCAATTACACTGTTTAAAGCTGACTAAATTACACGTAGCGCGACGCATAGGTGACACCCATGCCTCGGGCGAAATTACCAGTTTTCAATTCTATTAAATCATCTGCGTAGTTATGGTGCCGCCAGGTATTGTTTGTCACCGATGATGATGGTCGGCCGCCAAAACACGCCTGTGCGATTGGTCAAAGTGGCCACCTCGACCAATCGGACAGGCGTGTTTTGGCGGGGCGCACCCGAACAAAACACGTGTGACTTTCGCTAAAAGGCCACTCGAGTGCAGCTTGCACACAGCACGTTTTGTTTTTCGCCTAATGGGCTGTATCTGTTTGTCAACAGAAAAGGTAGACAATAATATTATTATTTTAAAACACAACCTCAATAGATGGTATCTTCGTGTTGAATGTCCTCACAGAGAAATGAGCTTTGTGTGTAAAAAGTGTTTCACACAAATTATCTAGTACATAGGTGTGCGATGGATTGTTAAAATTATTAAAACTGACACAAAATAGACCGTAAATAAAGAATGCAGATGTGTTCTAATCACATCGTATCTCATAAACATCGCATACAGGAAAATACTATATGAACCCTTTCAGCGCGGGGACCGTCTTTATACGTCAGAATCTGACGTCTGTAGACGTCACATTCTGACGTATAAAGACGGTCCCCGCACCGAAAGAATTAAAATATGTGTAATGGTTGTATACCCATAACATAGGTATTCAAATTATCCGGAAAGAGCTGACTAAGACAACTATGATGATTTCAAATTTAATCTCCTTGGCTTAAACAAAAATAAATTAGCGTTGTAAGGGGTAATACAAACGTCATTACAAACGTCATTTCTTCTAATCATCTGACTGATTCAAATATCGATTTTGACATTTTTTTGATTGATGTCACGTTTTATCTTTCGCGTGCTCAAAAAGCTGGTTTTTAGTTTACTAATAGAAATGGGGAAAAACGAATATAATCGGGACCGGCGATTAATGAGTTATTATAGGTTCAGTACGAAACATGTCGCCGCATAGGAATCGAACCCTGAGCGTCCGAACTGATAATCCACAAGTCTACCAACCGATGCGCCATGCAGTTTTCCTGAAACGTGTTCCAATGACTTTGCTTTAAGTATATTTATGTGGTTAATATCATCGATTATAGTTGGGGACTTTAATATAGGCTTCCAGCAGTCAGGTATTCCCTCATGCCCAGCAGACACAAGATGTTGAATCAATGTTGTTTTAACGTTTTACCAACATTTATTCAACATTTTGTGTCTGTTGGGTAAGGGCATCGAACTTGTTGACATCTCAGACCACACTGTAAGTGTTGCCATCAGTGGTTCTGTGTTGGACCAGTTCGCAGACGTCGGTCCACCATTGTGCCAATTATGACTCCACGTGCCTATTGTTTCTAGGACCAAGGCTAGAAATGTATTGCCAGTCTGAAAGCTGCATGCCATACAAAGGCAAACAACAATAACTGCTTATACTTGAACAGTAAGCAGTTACTGTTGTATGCATTTGACCACAGATTTTGCTAAGTATCTCTCTGGGCCATTCCAATAAATTACGTATAACAAAGGGGTCCTATTTCTTGGGGATAAAGTACTAAAAGGATGTTGACCCCTGCTCTATTTCCACGTCCACGTCTTCGGAGGGCAATTGGTTCGTTAATTTGAGGCACGGTCATTGGATTAAATCGCTAACATGGCCCTGGTAGGCCACAAGTCATACAAGAAGAGCTTCAAATTACCACTTTGTCCACCTGAATACACTTCAGTACAATACTGCTCTGCAAAGCCAAAAGGCAGTTTCTGCTTACCTGTAAAGTAAGCAGATATCACCCTTTGGCTTCGCACAGGAGTATTGTTAACACAGCATACTTTTCTTAAACTTATTAAAACGTTATAGATTGAACCATAGCAGAATTCAAATATGGGGGCGTAAATGAATAATAATTAGGACCCTGCTGCTCAATTTTTTTTACACTTTACTGATTTGCGTGAATATGCGGTATTATTGTCCTATATACTGGGATAATATTTTAAAAATCGCATAGCTCCACAAATGATTTGTACTATTACTTATTGATACACGATTCGCATCTAGAGATAACACAACATGATTGGTAGCAAACATTATAATGAGCAACACATGCTGTTTTGTTTCTGACTTTACCGCACGTGCTAATCTCTCTGCTCCATAACAGTGTCACTGACGTCACAGAGGGTCGACACTAATCTAACAAAACCAATTTCTCATCGCTATCAGACTTAGAGACCTGTGCGATTCCATGGGACTGAACACTGGACTCTAATTCCAGGGTGTGATCTACTTTCCGTACTGTGCGGGGACCTAACCATGAACACTGATAGCACACCCCTGGAGTCCACTCCTGAATGACTGATGAATTAGGCATATTGAATGAATGATTGATTGAATGAATGAATGAATGAATGAATGAATGAATGAATGAATGAATAAATGAATGAATGAATAAACGAGCGAACAAACGAATGAATGAATGAATGAATGAATGAATGAATGAATGAATGAATGAATGAATGAATGAATGAATGAATGAATGAATGAATGAATGAATGAATGAATGAATGGATAGATGGATGAATAAATGAATGAATGAATGAATGAATGAATAAATGAATGAATGAATGAATGAATGAATGAATGAATGAATGAATGAATGAATGAATGAATGAATGGGTGGGTGGGCCGGCGGACGAGCGAGCGAGTGAGTGAGTGAGTGAGTGAGTGAGTGAGTGAGTGAGTGAGTGAGTGAGTGAGTGAGTGAGTGAGTGAGTGAGTGAGTGAGTGAGTGAGTGAGTGAGTGAGTGAGTGAGTGAGTGAGTGAGTGAGTGAGTGAGTGAGTGAGTGAGTGAGTGAGTGAGTGAGTGAGTGAGTGAGTGAGTGAGTGAGTGAGTGAGTGAGTGAGTGAGTGAGTGAGTGAGTGAGTGAGTGAGTGAGTGAGTGAGTGAGTGAGTGAGTGAGTGAGTGAGTGAGTGAGTGAGTGAGTGAGTGAGTGAGTGAGTGAGTGAGTGAGTGAGTGAGTGAGTGAGTGAGTGAGTGAGTGAGTGAGTGAGTGAGTGAGTGAGTGAGTGAGTGAGTGAGTGAGTGAGTGAGTGAGTGAGTGAGTGAGTGAGTGAGTGAAATGAATTCATTCATTCATTCATTCATTCATTCATTCATTCATTCATTCAAACATTCATTCATTCATTCATTCATTCATTCATTCATTCATTCATTGATTCATTCATTCATTCATTCATTCATTCATTCATTTAGCTTTATGTTTCTCCATGTCTGTTATCTGAAGCCCAGAGGGCCGATATAACCAAATAACATAATACCAGAAATAGATAAAGAGAGATCTATTTCTGATAATACTGATTCGTAAGCAAATAAATTAAACGGCGGCAAAGACGTCATGGTGAGGATGACATTCAACAAAAAGGAATAAAAAGGTCATTATCAACGTCAGACCCTGTTATCTGGGTGATAAAAAGCAAGCACAAGTGAACGACTCCATTATAACAGATAAAAAAAATAATCTTTCAGCGTCGATTCAATGTTGTATCCACGCTGTAGATGCTGAAAACATTTTGGGTGTCATCTGATATGTGCTCCTGAAGAACAACCACAGCAAACACAAAACATTTGAATAACATTTATACAACGACGACCCAACGTCTTCGACGTTGGACCAACATTGCATAAATGTTATACAAATATTTTGTGTTTGCTGTGAACGTATGACGCTCTGTCATTGACTTTCCCTGACATTTCAGAGTAAATGATACGCGTATTTAAAAAAAAATCAATTCCAACCAGGACGTAAGCATGCAAAGTGGCACCGGATTTTTTTTTTTTTTTTTTGTTCACTATCATTTAAAACATATCTGTAGTGGCAATTTTTATTATTTGCTTAATAAATTATAATTTAATTGGTAAGCACACTTTCGAGCACTCGCTCCTCATAGTTGGATAAAGTTTTGAACCTGCACGGTAATCGAGCAATCAGATATGGGTCACCCTTTAAAAAGGAAAAAACTCGTATGGTGGTGAATATTTTGAGCTTTGCCTATACCGCTTATGAGAATGACAAAAATCTCGTTCATTTTCCTCGTACGTCTCCCTCTTTGAGACATTCTATAGGCAGCTAACGAGTGTTCCAACCCTATCGTATATAATCTTTGGTAATTCTCTATATTAACGCTAACACGCTCCTCGATAAATGACTGATAGAATGTTTCAATATCAGCTGCGTGGATTCATAAATGCATGGTCACTATAAGTTAGATATAATAAAGCTCAATGAAATGCATTTCGGGCGTTAATATATAGGTGGTAACCCTCAGTAAATGTATTTACATGTTCAACCACTTGAGGTTGTGGCTCGCTGCCGCGATTCACAACCTCAAGCGGTTGAAAATTACTCATATTATATTGTTTAATTTAAAACCAAACATTTCATTCCCAATAACAGTGGTTTGATAAAACTGATTAACCCTTTCAAGCCTGAATTTATCATTGTCATCTTCATTCACCACAAGGCGCGAATTGCTGCCGCAATTCTCGACTTGTAGTGGATGAAAATGACTTGAAGTGGGTGACAAATGAATAAAAATACTGCTATTTTTAAAACAGTTCCATGAAAATTTTCGTTCTAAAACCACTAGGTTTCAGGAAATTGGGTCTGTTTTCGTGGATGTCAAATTACGCTTTAATGCATCCTGGGGGGTTAAAAACGACTGTTGTCGTGATGTTGATCCCTGGCGCGCTCATGTATTTTCATATAAACCGCGGTTTTTGTTCAATTTGAAATAATCATAAATGTTTTAGTTATCTTTGTCCGCTTCAATTGAATACATGTTATGGGTCTACGGACCATTATACATATTTCACCCTCTCAGTGCATTCGGGGATCGACTGATAAACGTCTATATTATTAAAGTCGATCCTCGCACGGGAAGGGTTATCGGTCGATCACATCAACAAACCCAGTCCTCACGGGATGCTAAGACAATGCTGGCTTAATGTCGCAAACATTGGCCCAGGATTGACTCAAGATTGGCTCAAGGTCCCCTCTGCGCACGGAAAATTCATTCACAAAGTTTACCATTTTGTCTTGTAACGTAGTACCCCACACCATTGACAATAATAATAACGGTTGAAGCACAGTCCAAGTTGTCACTTGATCGTGTTGATAGTTTACAATATTGTATGAGATTCATGTAAACACGAGACGTGGCCCAACGTCGGTTCTACGTTCAGCCATCGTCTTGAACAGTGGCAAAACATTAAAGCGGCATTGAACAGACAAATATCAGAAGAATAATTTATTATTGATGGTAGCTGCCATTTTTTCTGGATTCATTGACTTGGGAAATTTCCGAAGTGCTAAAAACTTGTTGTGAGATATTTGCGTCTCTACCGCAAGTAAAGTGTTTATATTGGCGTGACGTACGAATTTTTAACCCTTAACCCTTTAACCGCCAAATTATGCAATTGGAATTCTCACTCATTTGAAGTTGTGTCTCGCTGACGCGATCCACAACTTCAAGTGAGTGAAATTTTGCTATGCAGACTTGACAAAATAGAGACCAATTCTTTTCAAATCATGCTGATTGATGTCACATTATGCTTTAACATGTTTAAAAGGCGGTCCTGAATGTGGTAATAATTAAGTGAAAACCCGAATGAATTCGGCACCGGCGGTTAAAGGGTAAAAGTGCTAATGTTGTCTGTAGCCGTTCTCTAACCTTTTTTCTGTTTGTCATTCAAAAACGAAAATTTATCGGAGAAATGCATGAGCATTATATTTGCAAGATTGCCATATAATGTAGAGATGTAAGTAATGTTCACTCACTTTAAGTTGTGGGTCGCGTTAGCGAAACACAAATTCGAGTGGATAAAAAAACACTGAGCCAGCATTGAGTTGGTGAATTGTGTTTGC
The DNA here is from genome assembly GCA_964017125.1 of Flabesymbios commensalis. Classification (NCBI taxonomy): domain Eukaryota; kingdom Metazoa; phylum Annelida; class Polychaeta; order Terebellida; family Flabelligeridae; genus Flabesymbios; species Flabesymbios commensalis. Next base: position 37,094,400 of record OZ024911.1, on the reverse strand, counting down.
AGGGTAGAGGGCGGTGGGATCACAAGCTCTGACGTGACAGGTGGTAGCGATAACTACTATACCATGGCCCCACACCTCTCTGCTAACTAATAGGATTTGTCGCTGTCAACTAAAAAAAAATGGTGGTAAATTTAATACTGCTTTGCAAAGTCAAAATGCAGTATATAGCTACATGTAAAGTAAGCAGATACTGCATCTTGGCAGAGTATCAGCGTTGAGCAGAAAATCGGTGCTGCAGGCAAATTCCCCCAAGCCTTTGTTTTCAGACACCAGTTAACGTCGGTGTCTTTCAAGTGTCCTGGATCTCACATCGCAGACGGTGGGTATTTGTGGTATAAAATGTTGTATAATGCACGCACTGTTGTTTTCATGGCAATATACGACTTAGAAATGAAATAAGTTGAGTTTTTCTCAGTGGTTTTACATTTTTTGATGATTTTGTATTGTTACTCCAGATCAGTTGGCTATATAAATTTACTATTCAAAATTGGCATGTCAATATATGCCTAAATTGGGTATTTTCCAAAACCATTATTTTGCTAGAAATTGGCCAGTTTGTTCAAATTCTTAACCACATTTAGACACTAATTATTATAAACTACGTTATAGGTCTAATCAAGGAATCTATATGGATCTTTATTGAGATTCCTTGGTCTAATTGTTGATTTATTTGTCAAAAAGCCATCTTTAAACCGAAGAAAAGGTACATAATAATTTCCATCTTTATCAAGAAGATGAACAATCAACTGCTTTCATGATGAAGATCATATTCCGAACCCTGTTCTCTAAACATTCTAAGCATACAAACATAGATAATAAGTTGAATACAAACAAATACTGTTATCAAATATAACGCGAATATTGGGAATATTACTGAGAAAATAACAACAGATCATGTTATCGACACCCTGCGGCTGCTGCTGCTATTTCGGGCTGACATCACGAGGCTCATCACGACGCATCACTTGGGGTCCGACAAAAAAACCCACGCGTTTAATTATCCGGCCGGGAAAACCGAGACTTTAACCCTTTCAGCGCGAGGACCGTCTTTAGACGTCAGAATCTGACGTCTGTAGACGTCAGATTCTGACGTCTAAAGACGGTCCCCGCACTGTAAGAGTACAATATATATATTCATAATGGCCGTAGGTATTCAGAATAATCAGAAAGAGCTAACTAAGACATTTATGGCGATTATAAATTGAAAAAAAACACATTTGGTCTTCATGGTTTATACACAAATAATTCAGAGCTTTAATGGTTACCCAATGCTGGTTTGATTTAGGGCCACCGTCTCCTACGCTGCCCCAATTATAAACAGTCATCTGGTTGTATTTATTATATAATCTTGTGCTAGCTGGATCTTGGCAAACGCTCTGATATTTAAAATATTGTATTCCGTGGGCCGCGATTTCACTTTGAAAATGTTAGAATTGTGCTACTGGTATTCTTAAGAATTGTTGAATATTTTATTATTATCGAACGCGGGAGTATTAGATTAATAAAACTGTAGATTCGAATTATTGAGGATTTCCTGGCACATGCGGCGTTGGTTCAACATCGAGTCGACGCTATTCATTTGCTACATCAGGAGACCCTGTATGTGAGATGAACCCGCCATTAAAGTCTCGGGATTTAAAGCGTCAGTCACGTAATTTAAAGATACTAAGGATGTATTTCAAAAGAACCATCTCTGTCCCAACTGACGTCTGAAAAAGTAAAAAAATAGATTATGATTGAATTGATTTAGTTTTGAACACTGTTTGATTTTTCAATTATGTATATATATAATTAAATTTTGACGAATCTCCTGCTGGAGAGGTGGCTAAATTAGCGCAAAATACCATTTAAATATCACCGATATTTGTTCTATTTCGTTTATGCAGTATCCAAAGGGCTAAGATGGGTTTTTCCGCCACAGAAAACTGAGAAGTGCGCCAGACATTAGGACAAGTGCCTTATTTTTCAGCACGTTCTTTGCAAATAGCATGATCACCATTAGCATCCACAAACATTGTCTGACCTGGTGTTGTTTCAATGCTGGTCCAGCATTAAAACAACACCAAGGCTGCGGATGACAAGTGACACTCACTTGAGTGACGCATGCGACGCTCTCATGGCTGCATGTCCAGGGTCAGTATATGGTACATGTGTCCATTTTACTGGACATAAAAAAACATTTAGGAACATCCAGTTCAGTATATAGAATAGATATATGTAACAGTGAGATGGAGTGATGAATTCATGAATAATATTGTATTCTGATTCTTTGTCAGTTTTGAGAAATGTATATAAGGAAACTTGATGATTAAGAAGTTTAGAAGTTTTCGAATAAATGTGAAGACTACATTCTTTCTTAAAAAAACACTAGCACTATAGGATCAGCAGTGACTGTACTCTCGTTACATTGTTGGTGCTGGCATCGACTGACAACGGGCCAATTTTTGAAGAAGAAAAGATAATGAGGTGAGGAGCCACCTTTAAGTAAACTATCACCGTCGCATGAGAAGTGAACATGGTGCCACCCGTGCTATACAAAATGAGCATGGTACCTCTAGCCCTCCACCAATTAGGTGGAATTTTCACCCACCTGAAGTTGTGTCTCGCTGACGCGATTCACAACTTCAAGTGAGTGAAAACAAGTCACATTTTGAGAAAATGGAGGTCAACGATTTTTAAATCCTGCTGATGTCACGTTTTATTATTAAAATGATTGTTAATAAGCTGGTATTTAATTTGCTAATAAATTTAAATGGTATCATTAAGTAAAATAGTACCACCGTATGAGAAGTGCACGCGAGCTGATATGCAGTTGAAATTATATTTCACCCAAAATGAATATTTATCATATAAATATTCACTTTGGGTCTTTTAATTATCGACATGCACACCAGCGTTGTGGCAAAGCTGTAAAATAAACATCTGTCCATATTTTATGTGCCCGAAGATTATTTCGGTAGAAATTTCGGTTATTATTAGATCGTAACTCGCGGGTGGTTTATAATAGGATTACCTGCTCTGTCATGCGAAGGCAAACAGCGGTAACTGTTCACTTGTGAAGTTATCAGTTACTGCTGTTTGCCTCTACACAACAAAGCTCCTGTAGTGGACCTCAAGGTAAGAATTTAATAATAGCCCTTTCAGCTGTGGCGCATGGCGTTTTTATGACAGTGATTGCAGGGATATCCTAGCAGAAACTAGTCGTTGGCCCAATGTTGGGCTGATGTTGTGCCAGCCGCGTAGACGATGGGCCAACATCTGCCCAACATTATTGTCAACGCCTCGTGTTTGCTGGGTATCACCTTCCGCAGACCCTAAAGGTAAGGGCAAAGCTGCTGAGTAGCAATACAAATTATGTAGGCCTACACCAAGGAGGTTATATCCTTGGCCTACACCAAGTGAGAAAAATAATTAAATCTAGCAGCAAATAGGAAATCAAAACAACATGAACAACTATTTTAAAAATACGTCAATCCAATAAATGGTGTTGTCTTCTCCTCGGTAATTATAGGGTCCTGATACTTCTTGGGTCCTGGGGCTGAAAAAGGATTTATTCCCGGATCGATTGATCTCGATAGTGAATTATGGGATGAAGATATCATTCTCATCGCATCAATGTCATCTATTTATGTCATCTATTTATATAATTTATTTGTTTGCTCATTAATATTCTCCTTGGCAGTCGTCCTTCCATAGCCGGGCTTTGTATGTACATTCATAGTAGAAACAAAGCCCGGTGTAAAGTCTGAAAATATAACCCCTCCAATATATACTCGGTAGATTGTGGGCGCCCCAGAATCTACCCCCAGATCCTGAACAATACCTCCAAGATAGATTACGGTGGCTCCCAGAATCTACCCCTCCCGCCCAGGATCTACCCCCATTTATTGTGATTATGTGAAGTGTATTCGGCTCCTAGAATCTACCCCTCCCTCCCAGAATATACCCCCTTTTTCAACAACTATTACGACCGTCTCAGAATCTACACCTCCTTCCCAGAATATAGCCCCCTTTTCAACAACTATAATGCGACCCTCCGAAAAACTACCCCTCCCTCCCAGAATATACCCCCCCCCCTTTGCAACCAATTTAAGCCTATTTGTGCGACCCTAACAAAATCTACCCCTCCCTCCATCCCTCCCATAATATACCCCCTTTTCAACAACTTTAATAATGCGACGCTACCAGAATCTACCCCTCCTTCTCAGAATATACCCCCCTTTTCAACAAATTTATATAATGTGCGACCCTCCCGGAATCTGCTCATCCCTCCCAGAATATAACCTTCTTTTCAACAACTATATGTGACCCTGCCAGAATCTACCCCTCCCTATCAGAATATATCCACCCTTTTCAACAACTATATGCGACCCTGCCAGAATCTACTCCTCCCTCCCAGAATATACCCACCCTTTTCAACAACTATATGCGACCCTGCCATAATTTACCCCTTTTTCCCAGAATATACCCCCTTTTCAACAACTATAAGATCATGCGACCCTCCCAGAATCTGCCCCTCCCTGCCAGAATATCTTTCATTTCTGGGAGCGAGTGGTTGATTCTCTCACATAATTATACATGTATATAATTTCTAGAAAAGGGGGCATAATCAGTAATTGAGAGGTGGATTCTTAGAATATCGCATATACTTGTAGAACGGGGAGGAGGGATATAATTCTGAGAGGGAATATTATATATTACATATTTGTCAAAAAAGGGGGGTGTATTCTCGGAGGGAGGAGTCCTTTCTGGGAGTGTCGCATATAGTTGTTCAAAGAGGTGGGTATATTCTGGGAGGAAGGGATAGATTCTGGGAGCGTCGCATGATGATATAGTTGTTGAAAAGGGGGTATATTCTGGGAGGGAGGGGTCGATTCTGGAAGTGCCGTATATAGTTGTTGAAAGGGGGTATGTATTTGGGAGGGAGGGGTAGATTCTGGGAGCGTAGCATAATATTCTAGTTGTTGAAAAGGGGGGTATATTCTGGGAGAGAGGCGTAAATACTGGGAGGGTAGCATATTGTTGTTGAAAAGGGGGATATATTCAATGTCATCTATTTATGTCATCTATTTATATAATTTATTTGTCTGCTCATTAATATTCTTCTTGGCAGTCGTCCTTCCATCGTCAGGCTTCGTATGTACATTCATAGTAGAAACAAAGCCGGTGTAAAGTCTAAAATATAACCCCTCCCAGATTATACTCGGGTAGATTGTGGGCGCCCCAGAATCCACCCCGGGGTAGATCCTGAACAATACCTCCGAGGTGGACTACGGTGGCTCCAACAATCTACCCCTCCCGCCCAGGATCTATCCCCATTTATTGTGATTATGTGAAGTGTATTCGGCTCTGGGAGCGTCGCATGATGATATAGTTGTTGAAAAGGGGGTATATTCTGGAAGGGAGGGTCGATTCTGGGAGTGCCGCATATAGTTGTTGAAAGGAGAGATGTATTTGGGAGGGAAGGTAGATTCTGGGAGCGTAGCATAATATTCTAGTTGTTGGAAAGTGGGGTATATTCTGGGAGAGAGGCGTAAATACTGGGAGGGTCGCATATGTTTTTGAAAAGCGGGATATATTCTGGGAGGTAGGGGTAGATTCTGGGAGGGTCGTACATATAAATTTGTTGAAAAGGTGGTATAATTTAGGAAGGAAGGGTAGATTCTGGGAGGCTCACTTATAATTGGTGAAAGGGGGGGTATATTCTGGGAGGGAGGGGTAGCTTCTGGGATGGTCGCATATATATAGTTGTTGAAAAATGGTGTATATTTTGGGATAGAGGGGAATAGATTCTGGGAGTGTCGCACAGCGTCGTATAATATTATAGTTGTAGGAGGGTCGAATTTAGTTGGTGAAAAGGAGGGGAGTATTCTGGGCGGGAGGACTAGATTTTGAGAGGGTCGCATCTTCGGGGGGTATCTTCTAGGAGGGGTGGGTAGATTATGGGAGGGTCACATATAGCTGTTGAAAAGTGGGGTATAGTCTGGGAGGGAGGGAGTGGTAGCTTCTGGGAGGGTCGCACATATACATTTATTGAAAAGAGGGGGTATATTCTGCGAGGGAGGAGTAGCTTCTGGGAGGGTCGCATATAGTTGTTGAAAAGAGGGGTGTATTCTGGGATACAATATTCTCATTTGTATGACCAGACTATAATCCTATAAACAAAATGCTGCAGCCTGCTAGATTGTGATTGGATGCATGTGGTTTTAATGTGTGCACTCCCGGCGATTCACCTTCTTTAATCCGGTCTTACGGTACTTAAATGGAATAGGGGTGGTAAATTAAAAGTGAATATTTTCAGTATAAACTACCGGAGGATGTCTCGAAAGGTGCGTATAACTAGAGGAGCTGAGGAACGCTCCATCAGATATCTGGGAAGGAGCTACAGTTTTTACTGGTTGTACATTTTTTTCACCTATGCAAGAAAACTTTCCTTGGCAGTGAACAGGAACTCCTTGGGATGTAAATTTTTCAATGTTGTCAATTTTGAAAATTTAATTCATATGAAGCTATATATCCCACTGATCCTGAATAAAATACTAAAATATTTAAAAAAAACATTTTGAAAGCACTGAAAACCACTAAACTAGTTTTATTTCCAAGACGAATATTGTCATGTCAACAAAACTGCCCCCAGATAACCACCATCTCAGGCGGCATGATCAAAGCAACCACCTGGTTGCATCAATAGCTGCCGCAGTTATTTGGTCTGGGAACGCGATAATCGGGGGGTAGGGGGTCCCTCACAGCACCAATGGTCTGCTCAACGCTGGTCCGACATGATCAACTTGTGGCCCAACGCTGGGCTAGCATTCAACCATCCTATAGGTCAATACACTGTATGTTTGGGTATTTGCTGGATTCTTATAAATATTGTTATATATATTAAAAAATGTTTTTCAAAATCTGAAAATCTGAAAAAAATAAAAGAATTATCTGTGGGATACACTATTTCATTACAAATTTAAAAACGAAAATTGATGTCCTCAAACTTTCAGACAAACTTTTTTTTAATGTGTCGTCGAAGAACGGAAATATCAGATGTTGTCGTATGCCTTCCCTACTGTGTACGATACCATTTGCTGGTTTATTATGGTCAACATACTTTTCATCAATTCCGTCAACAAACTTAATTTTTTGCCACATACAAACTTGTTTTTCGACTTTTGTGGCCACACACATTCTTTTTCATATTTATTCCAGGCCAGACATGAAATTGTATCTCATGTATGTGGGTCACGTATCACTCCCGGGGTAGATGCGCTTTAAAAAAACAGTAGTGTATAGCTGATCATTTCTCTACCCGTATTGTCAATTTTTTTTCATATTATATAAAAAAGCATTGACAACAGTGAAGACAAAATTATCAACGCTGCTAGACTGTTAATAGCACCATCATTCACTTTCCCATATTTGGCGATCTCGACACGCGAAACACATATTACATTCTGTTTTTTGCCCCTCTCCCGCATCAGATTCTAAAATATTTTCCATTTAATAAAGGATGGTAGCCTAATTAGGCTTCTGTACAATTTATTACCCACGTCACATTAGGGGTGTATCCAAGTGAAAACAACCCTCATGCTTGACGTTGTAATTACCACTTGGAGCGCTGAATTTTTTTATGTAAAACATGTAAAAAAAAGGGGTTTTTTTTCAATTTGAAATCATCATAAATGTCTTAGTCAGCTCTTTCCGATTCATTTGAATACCTATATGTTATGGGTCTACAATCATTATAGATAATTGTACTCTTATAGTGCGTAGATTGACTTTAGACGTCAGAATCTGACGTCTACAGACGATGGATTTTAGACGTTTATGGACGTCAGATTGTGCCGTCTGATGTCGATTCCAGCACTGAAAGAGTAAAATATATATAATGGCCGTAGACTCAAAACATAGGTATTCAAATGAAGCGGAAAATTCTAACTAAGACATTTAAGATGATTTCAAATTGAAAAAACCTTTGGTCTCCATGGTTTACACAAAAATATTTCAGCACTTTGAGGGTCATATAACCACATGTCACGGAAACATAAGCAACACTATTATCCGTTCGGCAAACAAACCTTTTGTCCGCCATTTTAGCCTAGATCAAAATTATAATATATATGCTATATCAATTTGCTTGTTATAGAGAGAATTAATGTAGCCCCTGAACACTCATTTAGTAACAGCTACGATCCTTCAATCTTCAGACGATTCCACATATTTTCTACATTTTTTCATATCAGTAATTATATAGCGCCTACACAGTTTATAAAAATGCAGATAATTATAAATGAATTCTCTTTTTTTAAGAAGAGGCAAGAAAACCGCTGACGTACAAAGCAAATAGCAGTTATGTATACTCTCTAGAGGCCAATATAGACCTACTGAGGGATATTAATTTGAAGTAAAAAACGGAATGACATGTGAGAATTAATTAATTCGTTTGTCCGCATAGTCGGCATTACTTACAATCTCATGTATAGATTTCAACACGTGGGTATACTTTTTCCAAAGTCTGGTGATCTAGATCACATCTACTGGAGGGCAATCCTATCCAGGATTGATAATGTACACCACGTCTCATTTTGTGAACGTCTCATTTTGTCATCCCCTTCGGCCAGCTATCCTAATCTGTCTGGGCCCGTATTCTCGCACTGGGAGAGAAATGTCCAAATCATCCTGAAGGAACCCAAGAAATAAGCTGAATTTAAGAACGGCAGCAATATTTGTGTAAGTTGGCCCACCATCTGCGACGCCGGCCCAACTTTAAATCAGCAATGGTTCAACGTCTAATGATCATATAATATTTTTTTATAAACATCAGACCAATTTTCTATTCACATGACGCTAATAGTCATGGCCTTCTCGATATTTCCAAGGTTTTTACATAATGTCCATTGAAGGTTATAGCCGTAGCAAATAGGTTACTTATGGTAAAATATTAGCAAAAAAAGTAGTTTATAACATCGGTACCTTCACTGAAAAGGTTATACAGAAATTTCCATAGCGCCGTAACACCGATGGAAATAGCCTAAAGTCATAGGTCCCTACCATTATTCTCTGTCCCTGAAAATATCGAGTGACATTAAACAAAATGTATAAATATTATTTTTAACTTGCTTGTAAAGAGGCGGATACGGCCCTTTATTACCAAGGTGAATGCATCTTGACCTTCCACTGATCTTCATGTGTGTTGGGCAAAGCCAAATCGCCGAAGCTGCTTACTCGTCAAGTAACAAGCTACTGCCTTTTGGCTTTGCAGAGTAGACCTACATGTGATGTTGAGGAGTGGTTGACGGCCATGTGACGTCATCGGTGTTGCCATGCGACGACGTATCACGTGACGTCTGGAGCACGTGGACAGCGCGTGGACACGCTCGCCTGCTGTCGCCACTTGAAGGGATACCTTTCAGAGACCCTCTGATCGCAAAAAGCGCTGCTTTTCAATAAGAGCTCAATATCTTAGAGTGCTTTTGGTAGTGCTTGTCTACACGGAATCCATAGATCCCGGGTTCGTCGACTTATATAGATGCTACGATGGAAAGCACGTTTTGACAGCAGCTCAGCAAACAAACATTCGCCCAATGCTGTTTCAATGTTCGCCCACCGTCTTCGACGCTGGGCCAAATTGAAACAGCAATGGGCGGATGCCTTGTGTTAGCTGGGAGTGAACTAACTGTAGAAATGTACTAGTGAACTAAGGTATAATAATGTACTTACTAATTAAATATGGTTGAAAATAATCAATAATGGTAACCCTTGGCATTCTAGGTCCAGATAATCCATCAAGTTTTCAGGCAAATTTCAAAGCAATTGAAATGCCACTGAAATTGATAAAGATTCAATAGTTCACCCAGCTAATCACAAAAAACAGCGGGTTTCTGAACAAAAAAATCCACTAAAAGTCACAAGATAATGTTTGTGGTGGATGCGAGTTAGGCCTACATGTAAGTGTACTATTCACAAAAATAATGTAAAAGATGCTTGTTTTTCATTTAAATATAATTTATATCATTTGAAGCTGGAAATTAAATTGCGTTAGAAATTCCAGATTCCAATGTGACAAAAAATAGAAACTGAAACTTCAAATACAAACTGACAATTAATTATTCAGCTGCACAAAGGTTAACCCTTTAACCGCCGGTGCCGCATATATTCGGGTTTTCATTTTTTATTAGCACATTAAGTAGCACCTTTTTAGCATGTTAAAGATAAAATGTGACATCAATCAGCAATATTTGAAAACAGTTGACCTCCATTTTGTCAAATCTGAATAATTTTCACCCACTTGAAGTTGTGGATCGCGTCAGCGAGACACAACTTCAAGTGGGTGAAAATTCAGATTGAATAATTTGGCGGTTAATGGGTTAAATGGGCATTTGACTGAAAACTGTCACCAGGAACCAGAAAAATGAAATAAATGAATGAATGGGGTTTTAGGCCACATTTGTGCACATATAGGCTAATCTGGGCCTGGAGAACCTCCTGAGGATGGTGAGATGAATGAGATGACACTACCCTACGGACTCAGGATTCGAAATTCGAGCCCTGGCAGTCTGAGAAATGCGACCAACATGTGAAATGCGACCAGTAGGCCTATGTGGATTGTGTGATATGTGTGACTACTGCAGAAAGGAGATAATTCTGCATTGGTAATGTATCTAATAAAAAGTAAATCGAAAATGCTGTATTTTATATCACTCGTGAAATGTCGAAGAGATACGTACCATATACGAGACGTTGACTCTATATTCAACCAATGCTGGCTACGATGCTGGCCCAACATACAATCCACATTGCATTGGGTGATCTGTTCGTGTTAGCTGGGACTAATAATATCATCTTTCCGGGCAAAGTCTGCTATTCATCCGGACTAGCGTGATCTATAGCATGTATATATATATATATATATATATATATATATATATATATATATATATATATATATATAAATCCTTACGTCTGTTATGAGCTTATAAGCTTCGATATATATATATAAATCCTTACGTCTGTTATGAGCTTACTTGAATTGAGAAGTAAGCAGTTACTACTGTTTGCCTTTGTACGACTGTAAGTGTAATTGAAATCACCAAAAAAACGCGATCAAGAGGTTGACACTAAAACAAGAGACACAACTATTAATACATGTAATCTGGATGCACATTTTTTAATATAAAAGGTACAAGTCTATCGTGACTGTGCAGTTCAGAATGGGAAGAAACGGCCACAGGATTGATCAAAATAAACATAAAACCATTGATACGTGTGTATGATACAAATGCACGTTTAGCAAAATTATTTAAATAAATCTTATCTAGGCCATAGCTATAAGCACTATAGTCACATCCGTAACGGAAAGCTGGGTTTTACGACAAGGACAAGACTTGCTAAACAAAAAGACTTCATGCATGCGTACATCTTCAACTTGCAGCATCAATAGATCGTATGGATGGGAATGATTTATTGGCTCCACCTGTGAAGAGTTACGTGATGGGGTCCTGAAGTGGATCGGAGACTGTATGAGACGCCTCATGTAAATTACAACAGATACTCTAGACTCCCAGCACCCAGGCAGTTATTCTCATTTTTATTCTCATTTTTATCCATCTTGAGGTGTGAATTGCTATCGCAATTCCCACCTCAAGATGAATAAAAATGTCACGATTTTATGAAATACCCAAGTATATAATACCTCGAATTAAATCTCAGGACGTATGTGATGCATTATACCATTTCTCCCAGGTTTATTTTATTCAAAAGATGGCACCAATTGGTGCATGAATGCGACGAGAGAGCTAAATCCTTACAACGCAGAATTATTGTTTTATAAACCATGGACACCAAAGTGTTTTTTCAATTTTATGTCATCATAAATGTCTTAGTTAGCTCTTTCCGCTTCATTTGAATACCTATGTTATGGGTCTACGGACATTATAAATATTTTAATTCATTCAGTGCGGGGATCGACTTCAGACCTCACAATCTGACGTCTAACAGACCTTAGAATCTGACGTCTACAGATCTCGGATAGTGACGTCTAAAGTTGATCCCCGCGCTGTAAGGTTCAAAGGGTTAATCTAGACATTGTATCCCAGCAAACACGACACATCGAAACAATGTTGGTTTAATGTTGGCCCACCGTCTGCGACGCTGGCCCAACATCAAACCAACATTGTTTCGATGTGTCGTGTTTGCTGGGATAGATGCTGTATCGCCGACTGATAAAGCTCTGAGAAGACGACACCAGGAGTAAACGATGATGAGGGGTCGCGCCATTGTCAAGTGCCATGCACTTTACCAAATTATGCCGAGTCATTCCGCGACCTTCTTCCAGCACAGCCCTGCAAAGCCAAAAGGCAGTAGCTGCTTGCTCACACAAATAAGCAGTTACAGCTTGTTGGTTTGGCACGGCAGAGCAGAAGTGAGTTGTCGTCCTGGATTTTAACACCAGACTATGTATTGTCTATAAAGTCCGGGTCGCTCCGTAACAAATACCCACGATACGACGACCCAGCAACAGAAAGACATTGAACCAGTGTTGATTCAGTGCTGTGCCATCGTCTATAACGCTGTCCATTAACAGTTACAGTTCAAGTGACATAATGACATTTTCAGGCGTTTCAAGTTACCTTTGGGTCTCGCTACCATGAACCAAAACATCATGTGGCTGGAAATGATTTATATTAGTTGTAATTTAAAATGTAATCAAACTTGCAGAAAAAAAGACAATATTCAGGACAAGTCGTCAAAGGGACCACCATTATTGCATGTTTCAATGGCACGCGATAGCTGGAACGCCGTTTGTTGTAGGAAGATGAGGGGAAAATGTGGCGGTGTACCCTCGACTCTACTGTACATTCCTATATCTCAACCAGCCGCTATATCTGTCTTTGCATTATGTTTGAAATTGATTATCTCTGAATGTTTGAAATGGTTTAGGAATGAAAAGAAACTATGCGGTAAAATAGAAAAAAACTACTGAAGAGGTTTTCAAACCGATATACACTAAAATTTACACTTTTACCATTCCCCGCACTGAAGGAATTTAAAAGTTTAAAAGTTATAATGGTTGTAGACCCATAACATAGGTATTCAAGTGAAGCGCAAAGAGCTAACTAAGTCATTATGATGATTTCTAAATTGAAAAAATCCTTTACACAACAATATTTCCGCGTTGTAAGGGTTAATACTAACTTTAACCCTTTAAACCCTCACAATGCATTAAAGCATCATTTTATATCCCTGAAAACAGACTTAATTTTTCAAAAACTAAGGGTTTTGGAACGAAAATTTCCATGAAACTGGTTTACCAATACATGACAATTTATTTTAATTTTCAAACCACATCAAATCATCTTCATCCGCTCCAAGTCGAGAATTGCGACAGCAATTCGCGGCTTGTAGTGGATTAAGATGACAATGGTAAATTCAGGCTTGAAAGGGTTAAGCAGCAGCCTATGAAGGTGAAATGTGTCCTCGATTAGCTAAATATTTGGCCACCATTTTTGCAATTCTAAATAATTTTCAACAGCTTGAAGTTGTGGGTCGCGGAAGGGACAAATTGGTGAAGATAACAATTACAATTAGATATATTGGCAAGTAAAGGGTGAATTATTTTAGTATTTTCTCCTTTATAAATATATAATTGTATCTTGTATATATGGCAACATTGCATTTAAGTCTTGAGAACTGATGCTCAAAATAATATAATTAGCAGTAAAACTTTACGGTGACCATCCAGCCTAAATCCGATGTCCTATATAAAGTCGATGTTCTGGAATTTCGAGTAACCAGTTTATTTGGCATGGCGACACGAAAGACAAATTATGATCGGCTTGGCACAAAAACAAAGCATAACGCAAGTGTGAATGTAAACTCGTGTAAAAGTCACGTAATGGAGCTTATAATTCGACTTCACCGTGGAATGTTGCAGCCATGTGATTGGCCTCCATCTGCGTATCCGGCTGCTACCTGTCCACGTGTCCTTGCCTGTACAAAAATACTCTGTCCCTGGTCTATGTCCAACACTGGCTGCCAATAATATTATTATGTATTATAAGTACTATACGAATGTCGTATTTTTCAATGTACAGGTACCTGGGTGTGGCTTTTTAACTATAGCGTTGACACAATCAAGGGTCAACCTCGCAGAAGTTGGCCTGGCATTGGGCTAATGCTGAACCTATGGCCTCTCTGACTACAGTCATATTTAAATGGGCTACACAGGTGTATACGTGGATATATATAAATATAGGATACTTATAAATTAGAAAAAATAGCAATTTCATTAGTTTTCACTCATTATCATTTTTTTTAATCATGCATCATGGACCACGGTACGTCTGTATTTACGCAGTAAACAGAGATGTATTCTAACAGACTACTACCCAGTGAGCACCATGCAATAACCCAATGATGGATCAATGTTGGAGCACCGTCTACGACGCTGGCCCAACATTGATCCATCATTGGGTTAATATATCATGGTTACTGGGTAGGGATTGATATGTTCCTTGATTTGCTGCACTTGCATCTCTGACACTGCCCAGTGTTTCGTATAATTGCGCAGGTTACATGACTCAATCCTGAAAAAAACAGGTCACCTTAACATCTCGTTCCACGAGGTCATTCAACTCGGCAACTGGCCATCAAACACAATACACACTTACCGGTCAATCAGTCCTTAATACCACTACAATGCCGGGCACTTCTCAAACGTTGACCCACCACTACGCCAGGGAGCGAACTTCTGAGCAGTCGCCCTACATATTATGAGCTGACCGTCCAGGTATGTAACCCTTTCAATGCTGAGCACAGGGTCATATACGCTTTTAATTTGTTTTATTAGCCGATTAAAACTGGTCACATCACTGCCATTGGGAATTAAATGAATGTTTGAACATGAAGATTTCAAATGTTTGATCTTAAATTACACAAATACTGGTGATTTTCACCCACTTGAAGTTGTGGGTCGCTACCGCGACCCACAACTTCAAGTGGGTGAAAATTCAAATTATTTAACGTGGCGCTTAAAGGGTTAACAGTGGACAGTTAGATGTGATCATTGTACGGACAAGGGAATGTGCTATTGTTTTGACTAGGACAAAGCTGGCCAGCACCCAGGGCAGGTGTAAATTGCCGTCTTTTCTGGTTCGAGTCTGACGCCCTTTCTGCAAGGCCAGGTCGCCAGTTGCATCATTAGCTGATGTAATTATCGCTCCAGGGACTGGGGGGGGGGGGGCATTGCCAACTCGGGCGTCAACGCCAATGCCTTCTTGCTATTCGCTCGTGGATGAACTTTACAACAAACGAGAAATGTCAACCCAATGGTGACTTAATGTTGGTCCACCGTCTGCGACGCTGGCCCAACATTAAACAAGGTTGCATGAGTTAATTTGGTGGTATACCTAAAAATAAAAAACTTTTAAAAAACTTTTTTTTCAGATTTTTCAACTTTGTGACTTTTTT
Organism: Flabesymbios commensalis; assembly: GCA_964017125.1. Classification (NCBI taxonomy): domain Eukaryota; kingdom Metazoa; phylum Annelida; class Polychaeta; order Terebellida; family Flabelligeridae; genus Flabesymbios; species Flabesymbios commensalis. Next base: position 37,078,938 of record OZ024911.1, on the reverse strand, counting down.
GTTTTCATAAATTAGCATCAACCACACAATACAAAGCTGTTAATATATATGTTCAACTTACTTAGATTAACATAATTCATGGATTACCATAAATAAAGAAGCCCATTTTGGCATAAACAGTGCAGCATATATGTACATGAACCAACATGCATGGGCACCACGAATGACATTCGTTAAAGAGATCCCAGTGCACCGCCTAGTTTTAGTCAAGTTTTTTAGGTTTATCAACAGTCATTGAATGTTATTTTTTATAGTTGAAATGCTTAAGTCTACTTAAGTTTAATACTGTTCAGTTCCAGTATATGGACGAAGTTTCCAAGTGTTTTTGAAGTGCTTTTTCAAAACAAAAATATTGTCAAAACCACAGTTGATAATCTATTATACTTATTATAGCGAGTTTTAAAGGCAAGTCTCACATTTTGTAAAGCGCGAAACACACCCGCGCGACAAAATTTATAGACATGACAAAGGCAAGCAAAAAAGCGGCATTTACCACAGGACCAGAATTCAAACGGATAACGGATTTCACGCCTTTAAGGTGAATTTAACCAGCTGCGGTGACGTCACCGTGACGCAGCACTCGCCAGGTGGAGCAATCAGATGGCTTCCGGTTAGTGTTATTCCTCTCGCCAGGGGGAGCGCATAAGAATTAACCCTCTGTGTGCTGCAGATTATCAAGGTAGTCATTTTATTAACAAATGTATGAAAAAAATATTATGTACAATCATGTATAGCCAAGCTATACATAAGCCATATGGGGCACTCCGATAAAAGATGCAAATATACACTGTTAAATTCCGTGTGATATAGATTTTACCTAGACGTCAACTCATGAAGTAAATTTTGACTGCATGGGAATCTGAAATCAAACCGTCTCACACGTTAACCCCCTCCTGCTGATTTCTTACTTTGTATTTCTCATTCATTTCAAACTGGGATTACTAAAGCAATTTTTAGTTTCAGATCACGAAATTTATTTCCATTGTAAAATATGGATGTGCTAAATTGAATAGTTTGAGCAAACTATTTACTGTAGTAGGCCATTTCCGTGGCATTTTGTTCGGTGTAAAAATAGTTTGGAAACATATAATTATACGGGCCTAGCAGACCAAGGGTTGAATTGTTATCCGCGGTGTCACGGGACATCTGGTCCAGCTATTGTGTAGTGGACCATGGCTAGTGGAATTACAGGTAGACGTAAAAACGAAAGGGACGTGGCGCTTTGGTAGAGCGTCTGACTGTTTCGCCAGTCACTTAAGCCACTCGGGTTTGAACCCCGCTGATGCTGCGTAGGGTTTTTCAGAGAGAAATATCCTTGTTTCTCCCTCCTCAACGTGACTGAGCGATCACGTTAATAGCGGCTTCCTTGAGTCATGGTTGCGCGCTCCACTTACTCTGTCCCAGGGCGGGGGCCCTAGGGTAGTGGTTAGCACCGCTGCCTTTCACGCCAGAGTCCGGGGTTCGGTTCCCGGTCTCGGCGGTTTGAAAGAAACAAAAATTGTTTCTTCCCCATCCACGTGTGAAAGTTAGTATTGTGGGGAGCCTCCGTGACCGAGAGGTAGCGTGCTCGGCCTCAGACCGCCAGGGCGCGAATTTCGAATCCTGTGTCTGGAGGACAGTGTCATCTCAATCATCTCACCATCCTCAGGAGGTTCTCCTGTCCCAGTTTAGCCTATATGTGCACAAAGGTGGCCTAAAGCCCGATTCATTTCATTTTACTCTGTCCCAAATCCACACATATCATTAAATTTTTGATGCCTGCGTCTTTGAATTTGTCCTGATTTATCCCACGCCTGCATATACACCTATCAACATTAAGCTTTAATAAGCTGCGAAATAGATATAACCGTTGGAAATTTGAGAATCGACGAAAAGTAGAAATATTATTGGTTGACAAAATCAACTGATGCTCACTGAGTTATGCTTGATAAAAGCTGAACACAAACGTAGAAATAATGCGTTACCATTTTGTTTTTACTCACATCTATTGAACACAAAAAAGTGGTTGTGGGCTCTCTTTCCACCTTTGTGCTTAGTAACACCTAAACAGAAACACACTACTATTGTAACAACTAAACAGAAACATAGTGGTAGTGCTTTAAAACGCACGTTTATATCCAGTTGTGTTGTTCTTCTTGTATGGTAACCTGGTCCATGCACACTATACAGCAATACAAGAGAAAAGAACTGAGGACCGTACGTGGATTGTTTTCTCCTCGTCGATAACATGATCTGATCATTGATTAATAACATTTATACTTATTGATCACAATTAGATGACTAGCTAATCAATTATCGGTTCTAATCGATCATGGCTGCAAAGAGTACTTGCATTTGAAGCCAACAACATGATCTGAATGATTATGTGATTATGGTATCATAATGATTGAAGATCCGGTCATGTTTTTAAGTGTCAATTCCCTTTCGATATTTACATGTATAGGCACCACATAATAGGATCCACAGGCGATTATACAGGTTATGTGTATAAATAAATAAAAAATGTCAAATGTCAAATCACCTCTCCAGCATCCTGTTATTGGCAGGTGTAGTTCCCACCTGCCAATAACAGGATACTCTCCAGTTGACTATAGGTACTTATCCACAAAGAGCCTACACATCATGTATAAGCCTAACATGTATTGGTCAAAAGAAAGGACATCACAGCATCTTCCCAAGGCAAGGCAGTCAGTATTGGTTAAAGAGCGACCACAGCAGAGAATTATAAGGCTTAACCCATAAATTCGCCAAATTAGATGGACTCCCATATAGTTCAGAATATGTGGCCGATTAACATATAATTAGGCCTATATGGCTGAGCCCCCACCCCACATCCGTGCACTGTGTAGGCTGAACTGGACCGGGGGCACCTCCTGTGTAACAATACACCAGTCCATAACAACCTCTTTCTCATCATACGTTGTGGGTGACTATAATTGAACCAGCTTATAAATAAATAATTAGAGAAGGGGACGTTGCGCTTTGGTAGCACGCTTGATTGCCTCGCCAGCCCTACTGATCTTGCTTGGGTTCTTCAGATCAAAATCCTTGTTTCTGCCTTCTCAACTTGACTGAACGAGCACGTTAATGACGGCTTCGTCGAGTTAAGGTTGACACCAGTGTATCAACGCTAAGTTCGCGCATGGTCACGCGCTGCGCTCTCCTTCACAAATGAATAATTAACAGGCCCAATTTAACCAACCAAAAAAAAACACATGACAACAATGATTTGTGTCTGGCGCATTGTTTAATGATAAAATTATTCTAGGCCTACATATCAGATATAAGTCTACAATGTGTAAGTCTACAATGGCACTTGAGAAGTCTCGTGCTGACCGTATTTGAAGATAAAAAGTACAATGCATGCCAGACGCACTATATGTATGACCAAGGGTATACTAACCCTTTAACCGCCGGTCCCGAATATATTCGGGGTTATTTTACATTTTTATTAGCACATTAAATACCACCTTTTGAACATGTTAAAGAAAAAAACTTGACATAAATCGACAAGATTTCAATGGCGTAGACCTCCATTTTGTCAAATCTGAATAATTTTCACTCACTTGAAGTTGTGGATCGCGTCAGCGAGACACAAGTTCAAGTGATTGAAAATTACAATTAATTCATTTGGCGGTTAAAGGGTTAAGTTCGTGACATAGTATCACATAGCCCTGCATAGGCAAATAGCAGTAACTGCATACTTTTCAAGTAAACATGTGATGTTGTTCGCCCTTACATGACACTTATGGTACACATGGGAGCATGGGGTGATAAGTTAAGCTTATAGACATCTACATTAGTGAATTGCAAACCTACATTGTGTTACATTGTCGTAATTTGAAGTTGTTAGCATCCTGAACGAATGTTATATACTATTTCGCACGACTATGTCAAGTAATTTCGTTTATTTTTTCAAACAATGCCATATTGTTCGAGATTGGAACTGCATTACTAAAAATTAGGGCTCACACCACATTCTTTATGTGTTTAAAACACTTGCACTTGCAATGCTTAAAACTACGTGCTTGACTGTTCATTAGTTTCATGGGCGGGTCCTGGAGTAGTGGTTACGCCTCGTGCCTGTCAGGCCGAAGCTTGCTGGTTTGTAAGAAACAAAACGTATATTCACACATTGTAAAGATTCAGTATTGAAGGGAGCCTCCGTGACCGAGAGGTAGCGTGCACGGCCACAGACCGCCAAGGCTCTAATTTCGAATACTATATCTGAAGGGGTGTGTCTCATTCATGTCACCATCCTCAGGAGGTTCTCCTGGCCCAGTTTAGCCTACATGTGCACAAAGGTGGCTTAAAGCCTGATTCATCAGTGTTCATTCCCAGTGCTCATTTAACCTTTACAACGCTGAAATACAATTGTATAAACCAAGAGAGCAAAGGGTTTTTTCAATTTGCAACCTGCTTAAATTTTCTTGTTAGCTCTTTCCGCTTCAGTTGAATACCTTTGTTATGGGTCTACGGTCATTATAATAATGTTTTACTCTTTTGGTGCGGGGATCGACTTTAGACGTCAGAATATGACATCTAAAGTCGATCACCGCACTGAAAGGGTTAAAAACCAGATGAGTTCCTTTGCGATAGTTTCGGTTATTGATTTGTTTATCTTCGGTTTGATTTACTCAATATTTATATATTTACTCAATATTTACTCATATTCGACCCGTTACCCGTGTGTTAGAGATTTGAAAACGTTTAGTCTGAAACTAAACAAAATTAGTAAGAGTAGATATTCCCCCACTTGAATTTGTGGGGCACTGTAGCCAGACACAACTTCAAGTGGGTGAACATTTAAATTAGATACCTTTATGGGCAAAGTTGTAGTAATTATTTAAATAAAAGAAATTTTTAGAAAGTCGTCGTGCTAGCTCCATTACGGAGGTTTTCGCCACCATAGTTCAAATCATAATAAATTGCTGATATTCACTTTCAGTTTCAATTAGAGACTTTTCAGTAGCACATAGCTGGAGGAATAATAATTTATTGGTATTCAATGTTATTTTCCTTATGCATCTTCTCACTGGTCCATATATCATAGAAAAATAATGACAAGGCATGTTGTCCGTCATGGTTCGTAACAACTGGTTTCGTCTTAAAAGTTGCCAAAAACATCATGGGATTGTATGCCTATCACTTATTTTCTATGGATAGTTTAGCGGCTATACGGTGTAGCGTTACGATTTATTCCTAATTTCGACCTACTGCTATTCAAAATGTCCAGACACAGGATTCGAAATTCGAGCCCTGGCGGTCTGAGGCCGAGCACGCTACCTCTCGGTCATGGAGGCTCCCCACAATACTGACTTTCACACGTGGATGGGGAAGAAATATTTTTGTTTTTTACAAACCGCCAAGCCTGGGAACAGAACCCCGAACTCTGGCGTGAAAGGCAACGGTGCTAACCACTACCCTAGGGCCCCTGCCCAACTATCCAGAAAGCGTGTACATAAGGCCCAGCAAACACGGACATCGACCCAATGCTGGATCAATGTCGGTTTACTGTCTACACGCTGGACCAACATTGGTCCAGCATTAGGTCGATGTCTCGTGTTTGCTGGGTATAGGTGGGCGTGTCAGGCAATGCGTGAAATGCAGATTACAATGCAAATCAGCTGATTGCACACGGGCGATTGTAGTTCCATCTCCGCGGCAATCGGCGGACCCCTCGACCGTAACAGCTCCTTATCTTAATCGACATGTGAAAAAATAAATATGTCAAACCAGACCTCCATATGACGTAACAAACACATCACAGTCGCGGATTGCATGACGTAATTATGGTAATGTTTCATTATGCGGCGGTGCCCTTAATTGGCTACGTCTGGAAAATTAACATAAGTTGCGTTGGTGTGTATGCAGATGAGGTATGCAGCGCCACCACGTGGATAGATAGGGTAAACAGCGGGAGCGAAGTGTCAGTTTCATTAGGCACCCTTGCATTACCATAGCTAGAATGTTATTGATTTGTTCGTATTCAGTGTCGGTTTCTTCACCATCTATTCAGCATCATCATAAATTAAGTAATAGTAGTTTGTCGGCATTCACGGTGATGTAGTTCTATCACGCATGCATTATCTTCTCTATACTCTATAATAAATTGCTGAAATTCAGTTTAAGTTTCACCAAGCCGCTTTTCAGTACCACGTAATTACAGTACTAATGATTTATCGGTATTTAACGTCATCACGCTATCATAAATTATATATATTATAATATAAATAACGATAAGGTAGTTTTGGTGCGGGAAACAAAATGATAGACCCTATGATATCCTGGCAATGCCTTTCAATTTTATTTTGAGTAGCAGTCATCTGTATTATCAAGGACGTTCTATACAACGTCCTTGGTATTATCGTAATACCCAGTGATTTTTATGGCAATGCCAGTTAACACGTTTTTAGTTATGTATGTCATACTATGTATATTGTCATATGATTTTAACAAATTAACAATGTTGTATATACATGTACATATCTCTCTCTTATTTCTATGACAAATAAGTCTGGATTGACTTTCTTTCTATCAATAAAATATCTGTCTTTCTGTCTGGTAGTGGTTAATTATTACTGCATCAAGGGATATTAAAATAGTAGGAGATGTTTAGATTATAAACTATTTTTAAGGTCTGAGATGTATACTATTCAGAAATAGACATCGAAGCTCACAGCCGAAAACTATTTCTGAAATGAAAAATACAAACAAGTCAAGTCAAGTCAAGTCAAGTCAAGTCAAGTTTATTGCACAACAATATACATCCATTGTATGGCAAACACATATAACATTACGGTACAAAGACAGTACAGACATTTACACATAAACATATACAATTTCAAATGTCCATTGCAATTAATACATATTCCAGGGTATGGATCATACCAGGTCAAAAATTAGTTATTTAATTTATATAGTGTTTCCTTCCTTAATAATTGAGCACGTGTTATATATATAGCCAATTTTCTTAATACACTATCCTCTCTGGATTTGAATATTTGCGAGAAAAAGGTAGTAGGGGATTGCGAAATGTTAGTGTGTGGTAGCAGTTCAGTTCGGAGAATCGTGTATAGAGGACATTCGCTGATAAAATGAGTTTCATCTTCAACTTTATGTATACATTTTTTACAGTAACGTTCGTTTGCTGGTGTAGGTTTAGGTCGATGTCTCCTACCGCGCTCTATCTCAAGGTCGTGAGAACTTGTACGAATTTGCGCTATTGCTCGATTATTTAGAAGAAGACGGGCTAACACCACTTAGAAATGTAGAGAAATATTAAAACCAAATTTATTGCTTTATTGTATTTTTCAGCAAGCAATTTCACCTTGCTTGAATACCAAAAAATTGATTATGACAGGTTCTTCCGGAGGTCACTGGTAAAATCAATCCACAAACTCAGCTCTGCAAGGGTCAATATCAAATTTTCCTGTACAATTAATGTGGTTCTCAAGCTAATGCAGGTACATGTAGTTCCCATTAAAAATTAAAACTGACATCAGTTGAGGTATGATGAATAATTCAGAAGAATCAGAAGCAATTATCTTAATTAATTCATTGATAAGCCATTAATTTTATAATTGCTTATTATATTAATGGTTCCAGACGAAATGAGAATTATGATCTTTCACTTGATTGACTTATTCATATTATCAAGATAATTTCAAATTAAAATATATTTTCTTATCATTTATATTAAGGGACAGCTTTGTCTAGGACATTAAATGCAGGTATTATTGATACCCATTTATAGAGACGCTTAATGTGATTAAATTCACATCAAATAACTCCTCTTGAAATTGGAATGGCTGTTGTTAATTTAATCAACTCAAAGCGAAAGTAATCACATTTCATTGCAAAATCATTCCATTCAATAAATATATTGATGAAGATTCAAGTGTTGGCGACATTTTAAGCGCGCGCATTTGTTTTACCCGGTGAAGATCTTAAATAAAACACTAGAGTTCTCAGTTTTAAAACGAAAGGATATTGTTCATCCAGCTGAACGACGCAGCATTAACATTTCGAGCGCTGAACTACTTTCGTATAAACCATGGAGACCAAAGGGTTTTATTCAATTTGAAATCATCATAAATGTCTTGGTTAGTTCTTTCTGACCCATTTGAATACCTGGTAAGGGTCTACGGCCATTACGTCAGATTCTGACGACTATGGTCGATCCCCGCGCTGTAAGGGTTAGCCCTTTAAACGCTAACTACGACTATATTTTATTCTGTTTCATCAGCAGTTTAAATCAGTGTCATTGGGAATTAAATTAGTGTTTAAACATCCAGACAGGCAAATGTTTGGTCTCAAGTTTTTCAAAAATGAATCATTTTAACCCATTTGAAGTTGTGGGTCGCGGCAGCGAGGCACAATTTCAAGTGGGTGAAAATTTATATAAAATAACCTAGCGAATAAAGGGTTAGAGGAGGGATTAATTATTGTTACATGAATGACGAGAAATATAAATATAATTAGTTTCTATATCTACACGTCGAAATAGTTATGAAATGTGCTTCATGAAGAACGGTTGCTGATTGCATGACACTAAAATTTGATATACAGAAAATACAAGTAGACGCCTTGGCGTGCAAAAGGTCAAGCTGTGAAGTGACAAACCACGAAATGCCGACAAACAAAACACCTGTATGACTGTTTTTTTCCAGCAATGTGCGATACAAACAATCAAACAATTACCCCCAGCAAACTTTTGATGTTGACCCAATGCTAGGTTATCGCATTCGCTGGCCCAGCATTGAAACGGCATTGGCTCAAAGTCTAACTGTGAAGTGTCGCCCTGAACATAAGACATGAAACTGTTAAACCGCTCAGCGTGATTGTATATAGTCGTTTTTGGTCCGTTATATTAGCAGTTTAAATCGCGACGAAATGTGTGTTTTTAAACATCAAGAATTGCAAATGTGTAGTTTTAAACTAAATAAATAATGAGTAATTTTTACCCACTTGAAGTTGTGGGTCGCGGCAGCGAGACACAACTTCAAGTGGGTAAAAATTAGCGGTTTAACGGTTAATCCTCTATCGTCAATGTCATGTTTGCTGATTTGTGATGGCAAACAGTTACTGTAGGTACATATACAACGGCAGAATCTTGAAAAATCTTGCTGATAATGTTACAGTGTTATAATGGCTTTAATAAACTCTCCTTTATCTCATTTATGCTCATTTTAAATCATGTCTCACAAGGCTGACAAATGTGTATGCAATTACCCTGCAAACACAAAACATTTTTATAACATTGGTACAACGTCTGCCCAACGTCTTTGACTTTAGGCCAACATTATACAAATATGATACAAATGTTTTGTGTTTACTGGGTAACTATTTTTTACATGAAACTTTAAATTTAATTCGTGTAAGAGGTATTTTTCGGTATGTTTTTTTATCCCGGGTTGGTGTATTCCACGCTTTATGTTAGCCTATTGAATATGCCTTGCTGGTCGCGACCAGCAAGGCATATTCATTAGGCTAGCTTTATGTGTACTAAGATTTTCCTGAATAATTCAAATCTAAAACAAAATTCAAATAAAATGTCTGATAATTCAAATGGCCTTGAGGACGCTAGCCCTGGTAGAAAGTTAAAAACCTTACAGAACGCGAGGACGCTAGCCCTGGTAGAAAGTTAAAAAAGCGTACAGAACACGGAGACGCTAGCCTTGGCAGAAAGTTAAAAAGTGTACAGAACGCGAGGACGCTAGCCATGACAGAAAGTTAAAAAGCGTACAGGACGCGAAAACGCTAGCCCTGGCAGAAAGTTAAAGAAGCGTACAGAACACGGAGACGCTAGCCTTGGCAGAAAGTTAAAAATTGTACAGAACTCGAAGACGCTAGCCCATGGCAGAAAGCTAATAAGCGTACAGAACGCGAGGACACTAGCCCTGGCAGAAAGCCAAAAAGCATACAGAACGTGAAGACGCTAGCCATGGCAGAAAGTTAAAAAGCGTACAGAACGCGAGGACGCTAGCCCTGGCTGAAAGCTAAAAAGCATACAGAACGCGAGGACGCTAGCCATGACAGAAAGTTAAAAAAGTGTACAGAACGCAGAGACGCTAGCCCTGGCAGAAAGTTAAAAAGTGTACAGAACGCGAGGACGCTAGCCCAGGCAGAAAGTTAAAAAGGGTACAGAACGCGAGGACGCTAGCCCTGGCAGAAAGTTAAAAAGTGTACAAAACGCGAGGACGATAGCCCTGGCAGAAAGTTAAAAAGGGTACAGAACGCGAGGACGCTAGCCCTGGCAAAAGCTAAAAAGTGAACAGAACGTGAAAACGCTAGCCTTAGCAGAAAGTTAAAAAAGTATACAGAACGTGAGGACGCTAGCCCTTGCAGAAAGTTGAAAAGCGTACAGAACGCGAGAACGCTAGCCCTGGCATTAAGTTAAAAAAGCGTACAGACCGCGAGGACGCTAGTCCTGGCAGAAAGCTGAAAAGCGTACGAACGCGAGGACACTAGCCCTGGCAGAAAGCTAAAAAGCGAACAGAACGCGAGGACGCTAGCCATGGCAGAAAGTTAAAAAAGCGTAGAGAACGCGAGGACCCTCGCCCTGGCAGAAAGCTAAAAAACGTACAGAAAGCGAGGATCCTATCCCTGGCAGAAAGCTAAAAAATGTTCAACTTTTGTCGTTTGATGAAAGTAAATATTTGTGTGCAATAATGCCACAATTTGCCAAAAGTACTCACTCACTCAATAACTCATTCACTCACTCAGCTTTCATACGTTTTGCGTGACGCATGTGAAAACCCACCGGCGCTTTGTATCAAAAGTTTTGTCGTCTCAAAAGTGTTTTGCATCGCTTTGCTTCTGAACGTGGTCAGGTGTTCCATAGACTCTTTGTTCATACAGTGGAGATTGTGATCCATCCTTAGCGTTAGGCTACTGAGGGCAGTGTATAGTCTAAACTGGGTCAGGAGAACCTCTTGAGGATGGTCTGAGGTTAAACACGTTCTGTCTCTTGGACATTGAACAACGTTTGCGGTGTTAGCTCTTTTAAAAGGACACAACAGGAGGATAACCTGTTAACCCCCCCCCCCCCCCGTGCACTCTGTTCAATGATCCAATGTACAGTTTGGTTGCAGTGCCACAATACATTATTTCCTACAGGATGGTGTATTTTGAAGCAGCTCCTTAGGATGACATCAATTTTTCGTTTTTAATTCCGTACTGAAGTAGTGTATCCCACGGATCATGTTTTTTATTTTTATTAGAATTTTCATATTTTTACAAAAAATTTTAATCAACATTTCTATGAAAACAGAAGTAACCCAAACAAACTATTTGTATACCTGAAGGACGATTGAATGTTTTCACAGCATTGGGCCACATGCTGATGGTATCGGCCCAGCGTTGGGTAGACAATCAGTGCTGCAGGTGTGTCCTCTCGTGTCCTGACTATAAGACACCAATTAGCGGCGACTGCTCTGATCCTAGCGTCTGATACGTGGGAATATGTGATGTAAAGTGCTGAATATTGCTGACTTGTTTTGTTTAATTGGCAATAAACGACCTCGAAATACAACTATTTCACTCTTTTTCGGTGCTTTAAAATTGTTTTTTGACTTTTTCGTATTTTCAGTTAAGATCAGTAGGCTATATAGCTTCATATAAATAAAATTTTCAAAATTGACAACATTGAAAATGTCTCATATCAAGGGGTCCCTTTAATATCACAATTTTTTTTAAACAAAAACAAATGCTGCTGAATACAACATCATTTCAATCATGTTTTCATTGGCTTGACAATTATAAAACTATTTTAATATTACTGAATGACTCTGGAATAAGGTCAGAAAGGTAAGAGGACTTGAGGAGCGTCATAAAAATGAACGATGAAGATCATGTCAGGTTAATTGATCATTCCAAATTCATAACACAGGTCAATTGGTTGTTCATACCCTAATTAGCATACTAGAAGAGCATCCATAACACAATTTCATGGCTTGCTCATACTAGATTAGCATACTACAAGAGCATACATAACACTTGTTTATATTGATCGTTCATACTAGATTAGCATACTACAAGAGCATACATAACACTTGTTTATATTGCTCATTCATACTAGATTCGCATGGTAGAAGAACGTACATTAATGTTCGCAAGGTTAAAGCAGCTCATTGGGATGACATCAGTTTTCGTTTTTAGTTTTGTGATGAAGTAGTGTATCCCCTAGATCATAATAATTTTTTTCAGTTTTTTCAGATTTTTAAAATATTTTTTATCAACATTTCTATGAATCAGCTTAAAACCCAAACAAACTTCTTGTATACCTAGACACTTGCTAAGGGACGGTTGAATGTTTCTACAGCATTGGGCCTCATGTCCTGACAATAAGACACCAATTACCGGCGATTGCTTTGATCTCACCGTCCGAGACGTGGGAATATGTGTAAAGTGCTGTATATTGCGGACTTGTTTTGTTTACATGGCAATATACGACCTGGAAATATAACTATTTCACTCTTTTTCGGTGCTTTAAAATAGTTTTTTGCCTTTTTTGTATTTTTAGTTAAGATCAGTAGGCTATATAGCTTCATATAAATTAATTTTTCAAAATTGACATAATTGAAAATGTTTTATCCCAAGGACTCCCTTAAATAGCTCGTTGATTTCAAATGAAATGAAATGAATCGGGCTTTAGGCCACCTTTTCGTTGATTTCAAATTACCATACTTTTGACACTTTATTCACAACACATGTTTGCTTATTCATATTAGACAACACTACTAGAAGAGAATAAATTTGACAAGGTTAATTGCTTGTTCATTTCAGATAACCATGCCATCATACATATGGATATGTATCCATAACTGCGGTTAATTGCTTGTTCATATTGAGATATTACATTACCAGAATGATGGCCATACCAGACATCCATTCATGACAACACAGGTTAACCCTTTCAGGCCTGAATTTACCATTGTCATCTTCATCCACTACAAGCCGCGAATTGCTGTCGCAATTCTCGACTTGTAGTGGATGAAGATGACTTGATGTGGTTTAAAAATTAAAGAAAATTGCCATGTATTGGTAAACCATGGTTTCATGGAAATTTTCGTTCTAAAACCCTTTGTTGTAGGAAAATTAAATGTGTTTTCGGGGATGTAAAATGATGCTTTAATGCATCGTGAGGGCTTAAAGGGTTAATTGCTGCTTCAGATCAGATTACCATACCAGAGGAGCAGTCATTTCACAAGGTCAATAGTTTGTTTATTTCAGACTACCATGCTAGCAGACGTCCATTTACAATACTTCTGGCTCGACGCTCACACAAATCTACCATACTAGAAGTCCATTCAAAACGAATCAACTTGATCAGCAGACAAGCAAAATACTTGAAGTGTGACCCTGACATTATATAGCTCCTCACTTCACAATAATATTATTGAAAGGGTGGATCTGGCTCTGCAAAGTGACAGATCCACCCTTTTAATAATATTATTGAAAGGGCTGATCTGCCACTGCAAAGTGGCAGACCCACCCTTTCAATCCCGGAGTGTATCAGGATCTCTCAGACCAAAGTGTTTGCAGCTGCGTGGATAATTTCAAGGATAAAAAAATTCATTAGATATTATAAAGGTTTCAACTAAGAACTTGCTAACTCATATTTTTGGTGGAAATGAGAGAAACGCGTTTCGAGTTTTTCACCTTAGAAATGCTAATTCATGTATAACATTGATTTCGGCATAATCTGAAATAATTGGCAATTTGGATGAGTGAAAATAAGATTGGTGTGTTTTGTAACTTGAAAAAGTTGATCAATTTAGCAATTTATTTGCATTATGCAAGTACCTAAGATGTGATATCTAAACTCTGCTTACTAATTTTCAGAAATTTGTGATGTTTTCATGTTACTTTTGAGCTTTTCTGTACAATGATAAAAATATATGTACGTCACATAACATAATCATGCTTGTACAACAATGAATTTTTGGTGGATTTACAGATACACATTATGTCATATATGTAACTTACACTCAAGTTTCAGAGAACAAAAATATTATGTCAACTTCTTAACTCCATGTGTTTTATCATTAGACCTAAAAAACCCTAATCATGATGGCATTGTTTTCTCGAGATAGCAGGTTCTTACATGGACATACCGTGAGGTCTACGACTGGTGTTGTTCTTGCAGTGTTACAAAATGCGTATTATACAATAATTATTGTATGGTTGTTTTCAGGATGATCGCGTGCATACCAGAAGATAAATCGTGTCCACGCCAGATTGGAACAATTCTCATTCCATTTCTAAGACTGTATTATGTATAGGATAATCCTATACATAATACAGTCTTAGAAATGGAATGAGAATTGTTCCAATCTGGCCGGGGAGTTCTACATGTTTAGCTCTGAAACAGGTAAGAATGTAGAGCCCCGGTGATTTTAAGTGACCATAAGGAGGACCCCTCATAATCAACAGCTCGGTCACACCTGACTCATTATAATACCATAGGCCTGTCATGATAATAATTATTGGTCTGTAACGTTACTTCATCAACAATAACTCCCCATCTTCGGATTAGAATATAGTGGTCGGACAAAGACAATGATGTACTGGTGTATTTTATTAATGTGGATGCATTATTGTGGATATTTATTGATATGAATAATTGTAATTGGATTGAAACATCACTTTGGTATTAAAGGGTATCTGTCACGTCAGACAGTGGCAGATACGACTCTTTAAAACAAAAATAACGAGATGAGCATATTGCCTCTGCACTAATTGGCAGAGGACTTGCTTTGATATGTCAAGGTCTAACAGGTGCTGATTGCGAGTGTCCTCGAACGTGTTTATTTAAAGTATAGTACGTCAGTAAGTAAAAGTAATTTTGTTCAGGCACTATCTCAACGTGGGTCACATATTGTTCACATTGGCTAGGCTTGGAGGCAACATTGTGCTACAGTTTGTTATTAATGAAAACAACATGGTAATAACCTGACGATTTTCTTCCTATGGTAGAGCCTTATTGACGAGCTAGTTTAATCATGCAAACATTAAATTAGCCATGAGTGCTGCTATAAGCATGTGCGCTAACACAGTGATGCGATTTTGCTGTAGCGATAACACAAAATTGGATACGTTTCACAAATAATAACTGTAATAATATTAAATTAAAATGGTTTCCTTCTAAATGCATCATAGTTTGTATTTGTGTTAGATTTGTTGTTGCTATTAGTGTACGACCACCTGACCCTGCTCATACGTGGGAGCTTGAGAACAAACGTTAAAGTACATAGGGAAATCAGCAGTAACTGCTTACTTTTCAAGTGGGCAGTTACTGCTGTTTGCCTTTGCTCGGCATAGTAATAATAAATACTATTACGGCTTGAGTCTATAAGTACGGAGGACGCTATAAGACGATTCTCACTGCAACAATATGAATCGAAATAAATCCAATTTAGTGACAGAAATAAAAAACGCAGCAAATTATAAAAGTTTGGATAATACACGGTGGTAAACATTAATTTGACGCTGAAAATTGCGTGAGCAATGCTAGCCTCAAATGAATAAAGATATATATATTAGTGACGAATGTTGCACTTGAAGAGTCATATTGTTCATGCCTTGCAGATTACCATACCAGACGTTCATTTATTACACAGTATAATGACCACTTCTATCAGATTACCATAAGAAACGTTCATTCATAAGAGAACAACAGCCAATCAAAACACTTCATCTGTTGATTGTGACCCTGAACTTAGTCATATTTGAGCAATAAAAGTGTTGACAGTCGTATTCATGTCTACAAGGTCGAATATAAAACAATGTCGGTGTTATGAAACTTTTTACGTTATTTGTTAAATTATTGTAATTTATATTTATCAAATTTATATTTATCAAGTTGGATTGCTTTATATTAGGTGCTATGATTGCTATAGAGTGCTAATAGTTTCGTTGAGAAAACATGTTCATTCAAGTGAAAAACTGGATTAGATAATAAATTATGTCACATTAATTATAATAATTTTACCTAATAGTGCATGCAAAATATGATTCTCCACAGTTTTGAAAAAGTACAAATATTATCAGATGACAGTTTTATATACAGCCAAACATAAAACAAACACATTTTTCAGTTATATCATTATGGTTGCCCAACGTTCTCATAATGAATTAAAATTAATTTACATTCAATTGAACTAATTCCGTGGCGCGATAGCACAATAGTGCGCACTGCCACGTAACATACAGAGTATACAGAACTAAAGTGACAATAATTATTCTTAAATGAGAACCTTTCTTTAACCATTTAACCGCTAAATTATTCAATTTAAATTTTCACCCACTTGAAGTTGTGTCTCGCTGACGCGATCCACAACCTCAAGTGAGTAAAAATTATTCAGATTTGACAAAATGGAGGTCAAATCTTTTCAAATCTTGCTGATTGATGTCACATTTTATCTTTAACATATTTAAAATGTGGTACTTAATGTGCAAATAAAAAATGAAAACCCGAATATATGCGGCACTGGGTTAAATGATTGTCTGCACTTGTATAGTCTCTGGGTTTGGATAGACAATAGAGAATATTTTTATTGCATTAAACAATGAGCTAAGTTGGCTACATCGTTGTTTTGCATGCATGTAATCTAAAAAAAAACGTTTATAAACCATTTACTAGTCTAGTATTTAAAAACAGCAGGCACATTGTTGACCGAGTAGGGTCAGGCGAAATAAATCAATATGCAGTAAATGCCATGAAACATATTTCATCGCCAACAACAAACAGATTTAATAAAATGTCAATGGTGTTCAATATAATAATATGAGCTAGCACTCTTAAAAGAGTTGATGTTGGTTAGCTCACGGAATGTTGAAGGTGACCTGTTCCAGTGGATAATTCAAGCCTGGCAACACAGCGCCAAGTTGTCTTCTGAAACAACAGTCCTCCATTACGCCATAACCACTTTGTTACGTAACACTCTGCGTCACCTGTGTTGCCACTCTGGCAATGACAAACAGCTGTATCCCAGAAAACATTTGTATCACACTTATACAACGACGGCCCAATGTCATCGACGTTGTTACCGCTGCTAACGTTTGTACGACACTGAATAAGAAATATTTAATTAACCCTTTGCCTGCTGATCACGACAATAGTCGTTTTTAATCCGTTTTATTAGCCATTGTTATATTGGGAATGAAATGATTAATTAATTAATGTCTGGTATCAAATCACATATAAAATATTATTTTAAATACTGAGTTTTACGAGTTGATGGGGAAAGAACATTTGTGTTGCTTTCAAACTGCGAGACCGACAAACGAGCCCCGAACTCCAGCATGAAAGGCAGCGGTGTTAACCACCACCGTGGGTTTCCCGCCCATGTGGATCGCGGTAGCGAGACACAACCCAGTGGAGGAACCGGGACACTGATGTGAGTGGAGTGACCGAACACTGGTTACAGGTATGAGTGGCGTGACTGGTGGAGTGTAGTGAAAGGGACACTTGTATGAGTGGATTGTCTAGGACACAGGTATGAATGAAGTGTCTGGGACACTGATGTCAGTGGAGTGACCAGACCACTGGTATGAATGGAGTGTTTGGGACACTGGTATGAGTGGAGTAGCCGCGACACTGGTATGAGTGGAGTGTATGGGGCACTGGTATGAGTGGAGTGTCCGGGACACTGAAATGAGTGGAGTGTCTGGGACACTGGTATGAGTGGAGTGTCTGGGACACTGATGTGAGTGGAGTGTCTGGGACACTAATGTGAGTGGAGTGGCCGGGACACTGATGTGAGTGGAGTGACCAAGACACTGGTATGAGTGGTGTGCCCGGCAGACTGGTATGAATGGAGTGTCTGAGACACTGATGGGAATGGAGTGACCGGGACACTGGTATGAGTGGAATGACCGGGACATTGATGTGAGTGGAGTGACGAGGACACACACTGGTATGAGTGGTGTGACCGGGAGACTGGTATGAGTGTAGTGAAAGGGAGACTTGTATGAGTGGATTGTCTAGGACACTGGTATGACTGGAGTGTATGATACGCATATATGTGAGTGGAGTATCTGGGACACTGATGTAAGTGGAGTGACCGAGACACTGATGTGAGTGAAGTGACCGGGACACTGATGTGAGTGTAGGGAAAGGGAGAAAGTGGATTGTCTAGGACACTGGTATGAGTGGAGTGTATAATACGCATATGTGAGTGGAGTGTCTGGGACACTGATGTGAGTGGAGTGACCGGAACACTGATGTGAGTGGAGTGACTGGGACACCGATGTAAGTGGAGTGACTAGGACACTGATGTAAGTGGAGTCACTGGGTGAGTGACTGGGACACTAGTGTGAGTGGAGTGACCGGGACACTGATGTAGGTGGAGTGTCCGGGACACTGGTGTGAGTAGAGTGACCCGGACACTGGTGTGAGTGGAGTGTATGGTACGCTGATGTGAGTGGAGTGTCTGGGACACTGATGTGAGTGGAGTGACCGGGAGACTGATGTGAGTGGAGTGACCGGGACACTGATGTGATTGGAGTGTTTGGGATACTGGTGTGAGTGGAGTCACCGGGACACTAGTGTGAGTGGAGTGACCGGGACACTGATGTGAGTGGAATGACCGGGACAACGGTGTGATTGGAGTGACAGGGACACTGATCAATGGGAGTGGAGTGACTGGGACATTGGTGTGAGTGGAGTGACAGGGACACTGATGTGAGTGGAGTGACCAGGTCACTGATGTGAGTGGAGTGACAGGGATACTGATCAATGTGAGTGGAGTGACCGGGACATTGATGTGAGTGGAGTGACCGAGACACTGATGTGAGTGGAGTAACCGGGACACTAGTGTGAGTGGAGTGACCGGGACACTGATGTGAGTGGAATGACCGGAACACTAATGTGAGTGGATTACCGGGACACTGGTGTGAGTGGAGTAACCGGGACACTGATGTGAGTGGAGTCACCGGGACACTAGCGAGAGTGGAGTCACCGGGACACTGATGTGAGTGGAATGACCGGGACACTGGTGTGAGTGGAGTAACCGGGACACTGGTGTGAGTGGAGTGACCGGGACACTGATGTGAGTGGAGTAACCGGGACACTGGTGTGAGTGGAGTGACAGGTACACTGATCAATGGGAGTGGAGTGACCGGGACATTGGTGTGAGTGGAGTGACAGGGACACTGATGTGAGTGGAATGACCGGGACACTGATGTGAGTGGAATGACCGGGACACTGATGTGAGTGGATGACCGGGACACTGGTGTGAGTGGAGTAACCGGGACACTGGTGTGAGTGGAGTGACAGGGACACTGATCGATGGGAGTGGAGTGACCGGGACATTGGTGTGAGTGGAGTGACAGGGACACTGATGTGAGTGGAATGACCGGGACACTGATGTGAGTGGAATGACCGGGACACTGATGTGAGTGGATGACCGGGACACTGGTGTGAGTGGAGTAACCGGGACACTGGTGTGAGTGGAGTGACAGGGACACTGATCGATGGGAGTGGAGTGACCGGGACATTGGTGTGAGTGGAGTGACAGGGACACTGATGTGAGTGGAGTGACCAGGTCACTGATGTGAGTGGAGTGACAGGGATACTGATCAATGTGAGTGGAGTGACCGGGACATTGATGTGAGTGGAGTGACCGGGTCACTGATGTGACTGGAGTGACTGTCATGCCCAGCCAGACACTCGTTGCAGACAGCTGCAAAAGGTGGTCCAGCAATAACTCAACGCCTTGATCCAACATTGGAGCCATGTCCCTATCAGTGGATGGTCAATGCCGCTCTGCCAACGCTGGCCCAATGCTGCACCCATTTCATGTGTTTGCTGAGCCGCATGTGCAGGTCAAGGTGACCTGATGATGTTTGAGGGATGGCCATGTGGCGGAGCATTCATAACTTGTTTGTGAGCCTCTCCAATGACAAGAGTCCGCGGCTGTCCAGCTGTCCACAGTATGATCATATGCTTAATATGCATTGTACCCGCAATTATTCGTCTTGCAGATATAATATTATGCTTTCAAAAGGATTATTTCATTGATTAGTAGTAGGCCTATGTTCAGGTCTTTGAGCTCGTCGCTTTGGTCATAAAGGGCCGCATCTGCCACTGTCCAAAGTGGCTAACAGATACGACCCTTTAATACCTAGGTGCTAATAATATTACAATAAATGCTTGGTAATTTTGTTCTATACTAGGGTCCCTTTAAAGCTAAGTTTACGATATTATTTAATGTGTACTCAAATGTTACAATAAAAACTCATTTAAAACTCAGGTACATATACCTTTATAGTTAACCCTTGAAACGCTAGATTATACAATTTCAATTTTCACCCACCTGAAATAGTGTCTCGCTACCACGACCCACAATAATTATTTCAAGCGAGTAAAAATGGCTATAACTGTACACAATTTGAATCCAAACATGTCAATCTATCAGATGTAGTGTTCATTTATTCTTCAAATGTTGTTTTTTGAAAGACAATAAAAAAGGCTGAACATGGTTATAGATGGGATTGTAGCACTTAACCCTTTAACCGCCGGTGCCGCATATATTCGAGTTTTCATTTTCAAACTTTTTTTCAATTTGAAATCATCATAAATGTTTCCTCTGCATTAGAATACCTATGTTATGGGTCCACGGCTATTATAATTATTTTAGTTCTTTCAGTGCGGGGACTGTCTTTATACGTCAGAATCTGACGTCTACAGACGTCAGATTCTGACGTATAAAGACGGTCCCCGCGCTGAAAGCGTTGTAAGGATTGTTCCGTTGTGTCCTTGAAGTTAAAATTGCCGGCCATGCCCCACCAAATATTATACATGTTGAAACAACGTTGATTTTTTAATGTTAGGTCGACATTGCAGACGATGGTCAAGCATCAAATAAACATTTATTTTCTCTTTTGTGTGGTATCCTTGGTGGTCTAAAGCGTCTTAAACATCTGTTCTGGAAATTGATACACTAAGTATCTGTTCGGTCGTTTGACTGATGAATATAAACCCATCAATCAATAATCTCTCTGCACTTAGGCCCAGTACTGACAATAATTTATTTCCACACGTTCAAGGCCAGCTCTAAAGAAAAAGGGGAGGTGATGCAATGACGTCATTCCACGTGAAAAGTACCACTGTTTTTATTTGCCAAATTAAAATTTGGAACAAGACATTGGTTTATCTTGCAACATATACAAAACATTCATACATGTATTTAGCAGTTATAATAGTTATAAGCAGGACCAAATGAACTTGTTTCTGGTATCTGAACTTTAAAAAAAAAAAAATTGATAGTTCCTTAAATAAAGTAGTTTCCAAATTTGAAAAAAAATGGACATATAGCAAACATAATGATAATCATCTTCTACGAAATTGTTATCACATAATATACATGTTCTATCAGATGCAGGTATACATGCCCTTGTATCTCCCAATTTCTATATTAAGTTTATATGCACTACATCTGAATTTCTCCATTGCACGAATATGTGGTGCATTAGCTAGAACTTTCAAGTAACCGCCCTTAACCCTTTCAAGCCTGAGTTTACCATTGTCATCTTCATCCACTACAAGCCGCGAATTGGTGTCGCAATTCTCGACTTGTAGTGGATGAAGATGATTTGAAGTGTGTGGAAAATTAAAGAAAATTGTCATGTATTGGTAAACCAGTTTCATGAAAATATTCATTATAAAACCCTTAGTTGTTGGAAAATTAAGTCTGTTTTCAGGGATGTAAAATGATGCTTTAATGCATCGTGAGGGTTTAAAGGGTTAAAATGTTCAGTTTTGAATAAAGAATAAGTCCTTAGTTTGCTATTTTCTATACATTTTCCTCTTGCTGTCTTAATATTAGAATAAACATGATAAACCCAGTTTGAGGCATAGTCATCCTTTAACAATAATTTTGTAATATATATTTGAAAGGTATCTGTTAAGTAATGAACCGTAATTTGTAAGCTTTGTCATGGTGATTGAGTATTGTCTAGATTGTTTAATCTGAAATTGGAACCGCAAAAAAATCATTCAGAAACTTCAAAAAAAAGCACAATCATCAGATCTAGCTTTGTTAATAAACAATAAATAAACGTTCTCACAATGCAATAGCAAGTGAATTTCTCAGCACAACACATTGACCCAAAGTTGGATTTATCTTGGACCAACAATGGCCCAACGCCTTATATTGTTATTTCTGGGTTTGCACACCTGAGTGATCTACAAATATTTATTCATCTATTTGTTGCAGACTGTGTTCCTGTGACTCGCTGAATGATGATAATTCCAATGATTTCCGCATGTCTTCACACACTGGGGTCGAAATCACACGCACCGATTTGATCCACTTTATACCATGGCCTCAAGTGAATAAAAATGTAATCTAATGTGTAATGCTCATTGTGTTATTTATGTTTGGTGATCCCGATTTCATTGAGCGATAGTAAAACGATGCGACATCTATAAGGACAGAATAATAACACAAACTATGCTTCAACATAACGTTTACGAGAGAATCAAGTGAAGTACAGGTCCGCAGTCATGTATACATACAATGACTTGAGTCACTTAGCTTATTTATCTATCAATCCACCTCTCTCGTTTCTGTTGAATACTACTTCTTTCGGTGTAGAGAGAGTGCAATTTTATCTGGCGTAAAAAATGCGGAATTTCACGTTGGGCGACACGAAAAAGAGAAAAATTAATCGAACGGAAAAATCATTTGGTACATTTTTACGTCTGGTGGCGCTCAAGCAAACACTATACTTTTATGAGACTGGTGTTGTTTCGAGGCGGGTCAACACCGGCGACGCTGTTCCCGCATGGGAACAACACTGGGCCAATGGTTTGTGTTTCACACTGCGCTGTCTGCCTCGACGGTATGCACTATTAAACTAGGGACAAGAGCTAGCCATTGAGGAGGAAATCCTGAATGAAATTCAATAGCTGCGACGAGACATTCCCGCCATTTGAATGTACTGAACTGACCTGGGATAAGCGTACTATGCTGGCGTACCCCTCTGAATGTAACAATGGAAATTCACCAGGAATTATTGCTGACTAATTATTTTGTGTGAAATCCACCTCTGAATCCACCGTCATTTACACATTCAAAAAGCGTGGTGTAGACCGAAACATCCGTAATTATTCACAAAACAATCACAAGTTTCGGCATAGCGATCTGGCCTCCGGTCAGCGGTTATCTCGAAAACCCCCTCGACCCCCTCAACCCCCTCGCCCCTCGACCCACGACCCTCGACCCTCGACCCACGACCCTCGACCCTCGACTTGATTAAAAAGTTTGTTTATATAATTATAACTTTTGTATAATAACAACATTCAGGGAACTATAGGCCTACTGTGATGCTAACCTGGCTATCTAGTGATGTTGGCTGACCATCTGCTACGCTGGTCCAGCATTCACCCGACGTTAGTTTAATGGCTCTTGTTTACTGGGTGGCCATCGATCCGTAGGCCTACAGCTGGAGAAACACATTTTAATGTTGGGTCACTGTTTACGACGCTCGCCTAACTTTAACCCAAGCATGGGATTGAATGCCTCTTGTTTTTTGGTGCTTAAAAAAACACCTGCCAGTCATATCACCCGCATATCACTTGCCAGCTTCATCCGGTCACACGCATTTGCACCGGCATCGCAAACGGTGGGCCAGCGTTACAGACGTTGGGCCAGCATTAACCAAAAAATTGGTTCAATGCTTCGTGCTTGCTGTGCTATACGCCTAATCAAGTGCCCGTATATTGCGTATCGTGCCTCTCCCTAAAAGATACACGAGGCGTTCAGCCAATGTTATACCAGCGTTGCAGACGGTGAGCGAACATATATATTGACCTGATATTGTTTCACGACTTTTATGAATAGACTATACAAAAAAAATTAAATTCGAGGGTCAAGGGTCGTGGGTCGAGGGTCGTGGGTCGAGGAGCGAGGGGGTCGAAGGGGTTTTCGAGATATCCCCGGTCAACCATAGAGTTAATAAATTTATTAACTATATATGGGTCAACTTAGGGAATTCCCCGCGCTATTATTGTGCCTTGAGGGCGGGGGCCCTGGTGCAGTGATAGAAGCTGCCTGCTTGGAAGTCGAGCCAAAAAAAGAAAATGTTTCTCCCCCACTCACTCGTAAAGATACAATATTGTGGGGAACCTCTGTGACCGAGAGGTAAGGTGCTTGGCCTCAGACCGCCAGGGCTCGAATTTCGAATCCTGTGTCTGGAGGACAGTGTCATCGCATTCATTTCACCATCCTCAGGAGGTTCTCCTGGCTCAGTTTAGCCTATATGTGCACAAAGGTGACCTTTAATCCCAATCATTTCATTTTGTATTGTGCCTTGCCGACGTGAGTCATGAAAATATATTTATAGCGGGGAAAACTTCAAATAAACAAATAGGTGTTCAAGGTAATAACGTTATTTTCGTAATCCAAAGTAATTTTCGAACCTTCCCTCGAAACCATAAACAAAAAACCCATCTAAATATCTGGTTATTTCACTGTGGTATCTTTAACTGAGGTTTTAGGATCAAAACTAATCTGTTCGCATTTTGCCCTTGTCCTATTGATAACTTTATTTCCTCCTTTGGTCTGACAGTTTGTCAACAAGTGTGTTTTTGCCACATTGGCTGAACACCGGTTGCATGTTTTTCTCGTATACCCAGCAATCGACGTATGAGGACCGTGATAATAAATCACTTTATTTAGATTATGAGTGGAGGGGAATTCCCACCAAAAACAACAAATATACATGTAACATGCACAGTGACACATTTAGCGGAGGGTATGCATCATCACCAACGTCACTAACCCTTTAACCGCCAAATTAGTCAATTTCAATTTTCACCCACTTGAAGTTGTGTCTCGCTGACGCGATCCACAACTTCAAGTGAGTGAAAATTATTCAGAATTGACAACCCTTTTCAAATCTTGCTGGTTGATGTCATATTTTGTCTTTAACATACTTAAAATGTGGTACTTAATGTGCTAATAAGAAGTGAAAACCCGAATATATGCGGCACCGGCGGTTAAAGGGTTAACTCTTCATGACCAATCACGTTTAAAATATTTCTCATCATTTTTATAAGCATATTGATTCTTGGGAAGCAAGTTTTTTTATTATTACCATTTTTTATTCAGCAAGAATTGCAAACGATTCTCCGAAAAAAAACTGTACGAGTAATGTTCACCTAGTTGAAGTTATAGGTCGCTGTAAATAGAGAGACGCAACTTCAAGTGGGTTAATATTTGGATTATAATAATTATTATTTGTTGCTTAACCCTTTAACCGTTAAGTTATTTAATTGGAATGTTCGCCCACGTGAGGTTGTGTTTCGCTGACACGATACACAACTTTAAGTGGGTGAAAATTGTTCAGATTTGACAAAATTGAGGTTGTAAAAACTTTTTTCATTTCCTATTTTTATCCTTCAGATAATTTTTTGGCGCTGGAAATAAATGTCACATTGATTTACATATTTCACAGAATAATCATTTCATGTGCGATGTACCACTTCAAAGGGTGGGCATTGCCAATTTTCAATGCAAGAATTTATAAATTCAGTCAATTTTGATGTCAAAACCATGATTGATTGATTGCTTTGAAGATTAATTGTAGAAAAACACCAGGAAATAAAATTAATGTTAGTTTACTTAAAGTTCCCTCAAGGAAGTAAACATGCACTCTAGTTTGATCTATGTACCGTGCCGCGTCAACATCAGTCATAATAAAACCCCTTGCGTGTACAGTGCGTTAGACTTTTAATCGAATTTAAATTTTCACCCACTTGAAGTCGTGTCTCGCTACCGTGACCCACAACTTCGAGTGGGTGGAAATTACTCAATTTGTTCGATTACAGACCCGACTTGACAATTCATCAACTACATTATTTGACCTCCAAACGCGTTTTTGATAAGGATTTCAAACCATTTCAATATAGATTGGCGTCCAAAGGGTTTCAGTACTCGCCTTGTGGAGAAATATTTTACGCGTCAACGCTGACACGGAAAAGTGCATCACTGACAGCCAAAAATTTTACAACAGTTATATATTGCTACACTGTCGCCTTATCTCTGGTGATTAATATTGGGCTATATTTCATGTGTGTTTAGTTTGCAATAGAATACTAGTGTTAGCCCTTTCAGGCCTGAGTTTACCATTGTCATCTTCATCCACTACAAGCCGTGAATTGCTGCCGCAATTCTCGACTTGCAGTGGATGAAAATGACTTGAAGTGGGTGAAAAATTGGAAAAAATTACCATGTATTGGTAAGCCAGTTTCATGGAAATTTTCATTCTAATACCCTTGGTTGTAGGAAAATTAAGTCTGTTTTCAGGGATGTAAAATGATGCTTTACTGCATCGTGAGGGCTTAAAGAGTTAATTCGAGTGGTGTGAGATTATTTGCCATTTTGGGAGAAGCTGACAATTGCGTCAGCAATGCTGGCTTCTATTAAATGGCAAATCACACTCACAAATTATTTTGATTGTGAAAAGCATTTTGAATGCGCGCGAAAGTCCCTCTCGCACTCAACGTGTCACGGTAACATATCATTATCATCATAGCCTTATACATCAGACTGCAATTATAATACTAAAGGTTTGATCGTTCTAATAACAAGTGAAGATTTATTGGATATGCTAGCTATGTAGCGAGGAGCTTGTGCGATATTTGAATGCTGTGTCCGTTGACTTGCAAACGTCATCATGTTCAGTAATGGCAGCATTAGTCTAGTGCTTTACAGTCACGCGATGGTGACGCACTTTCAATGTAGTGACGGATAAACCTGGACAGATTATATGATATACACGAATCGACGTAAACATCCAAAAAGACAAGATTTTCGCCATGTTCTCGGTATAGAGGCCGTCTACGATTAAAATACAAAATTACGTATTGAAAAGAAATTTGTTTTGCTGCAGTATGTGATTAATTTTAATTTATTTTCATTGTTTTATAAAGCTTATAAAAGCATCGCCCGCATTGAAATGGTCGAGGAAGTTATAGAGATAGAAATAGAACTTCCTGGTTAAAAACAACATTGAAAACCCCTACACAACAGTCGTTAACACTGGCTAACACTGATTAATAGTGGAAAGCCCTCTAGCCTGTAATGTAAACAAAACCAAAGCAAGAACCTATACATTTTGTGTCTTAGCTAGCTGTATCATACTATCGGACTGATAATCAGTGTGATGTGTGGACGTTGGGCCAGCATTAAACTAATATTGGCTCAACATCTCGTGGTAGCTTGTGAAGTACAGAACTTATACAATAATGTGATGTTCCAACTGCACCATATTCACGCTAAAGTGTTGTGAATAAAAATCACTGCGATTTTAACAAATGTATTTGTAGGAAAATAATCCATATTTCCTTGTTTAGTACATTTTTATGTTAACTCTTAGTCTGTTAGATCTATTTGGGGCAAATTCTTCCAAAGCTACAAAATTTGGCACAGATATAGAACAGATTAATATACTCTTTCGATTTGCGATGGATGCCAAGACGGGAATCGATCAGAGCCGGTGTATTAGCAAAATCAAAGATGGCCGCCATTCAGATTTGAGGTATACCTTACCAAGGATACCCAAAGGGCTGTGACCATGTGATATATCGCTATGTGTTATATTTATGGTCAACTTAGCTACTTCTGATGTTATTTTATTTAAATAATTGGATTGGCTCACAATTATTGAACAAAAAAGTCATTTTTTCAAAAAAAATGTTTGAAAACATTCTAGACCAGACGTGGCTATGAGTAAGGTGTCACCCGGAAGGGGAATTTAAGGCATTATTATTTTCACATAGCTGGACTACTCAGACGCCAGAATCAATCTGTTGATAAGGTAACTGCCGCTGCTTTACTGAAATATGTCCAAAAATGTACATGACATATATGCGATTTTTATCCGATTTTGAGAAATCGAGCGTTTTACACACTTTTGCCCACTGAGTTGAGCTACATCAATATATTCAATATCAATAGAAAGCTACTGACATAGGCGTTTACAAGGATGTCCCATATTGTGTGTCAGATCATTGAAACATGCGCCAGAGAGCTTTCAGTTGGGATTTTAACCCCTAATTTTACCTATTATATACCAAAATATTTTCGCTCAGCTAATTTTTGTATGGTATAGATGTTTTACAACTATTGTTGACCCAAAATAAACCCATTTGGAATAAAAACAAGGAGTTATGTGAACATAGGCCTATTACATCTTTTTTTGGTTAGAAGTAAAAAATGGCGCGCTCTTCTTCAGACTCGAGAAAATTGACCATTATGTCACATTTGTTCCCAATGAGTAGTCAAATTTTGAGCTATATCAATATATTTGATATCAATGGAAAGTTTCTTTCACATGGATATAATATATTTTGTTTCCGATAGTTGCCAAAAGCACAAGAGAGCTTCAATGTTGGTATTAATTTCATCTATTTTTCATACTTTTTAAGTAAATAGTCAAAATACGTTTCTCTCAGCTGATTGTGTATGTAATAAATGTTTGGTTTTGATTCAAACATGTTCTAGAACTATTGTTGACTCAAAAACACCCATTTTTTATAGCAGTTGAAAGTCACTATCAAGGGCGTTAGCGTGGATACATAATATTTTATTTCTGTTAAATATGAAATGTGCAACAAGACGATAAGTTTGTATTTTATACCTCCCTTTGAATAATTTATAACGTTTTTAGTGAGTACTAGCAGGAATTCATCTCGCTCATGTTAGCTTTTTATGGTATAAATGCTTGTAATTACGTATACATTTTCTGGAGCTATTTTTCAAAAACTGATATTGCCCAGCCACTTTAAAAGTTATCTGAACCACTACATATATGATCTTGACCACTAACAAACTGGTGTCAGCCACCGAAAAAAATTATCTAGGCCATTACAAAGTGATTTTGGCCACTAAAGAAGTGATCTCAGCAACTTTAAAAGCTATCTCAGTCTCTTCAAAATTAATCTTGGCCATAACAATCTTATGTCTGCCCCTAAGAAAGTGATCTCGGTCACTACAAAAGTGATCTTGGCCACTGTCAAAGTGATCACATCCTCTTTAAAATTTATCTCAGCCACTATGAATGTGATTTTGGTCCCTGGGGAAGTGATCGCAGCCACTTTAAAGGATATGTTAGCCATTACAAAAATGGTTTTGGCCTCAAGCAAATTGGTGTCATCAGCCACTGAAAAAATTATCTAAGCCACGACAAAGTGATTTTGGCCAATTAAGAAGTGATCACAGCCACTTTAAAAGTTATCTCAGTCGCTACAAAAGTGATCTTGGCCATAACAATCTTATGTCCGCCCCTAAGAAAGTGATCTCGGTCACTACAAAAGTGATCTTGTCCACTCAAGAAGCCGTCACAACCACTTTAAAAGTCATCTCAGCCACCACGAGGGTGAAAAATTTCAATAAATGAGGATCATCGCGTGGTTCCACTGAAAAGTACTTCCGTATCATATTATTTCTAATTTCAGGTGTCGTATTAACTTTATTGACGTCAAAATCGATCAAGTAGCGTTTTGTCGACATCTGGGCCAAATTTGGTGGCTTTAGAACAATTTGCCCTAAACAGTCCATGTATTGCCCTAACAGTCCTGACTATCTGTCGGCACAAGTATACTGCCGTGCAAAGCCAAAAGCCTTTTTGCTTTGCAGAGAAGTATAGAGATCTACTCCAGACCTCGTCCACACCGCTACTTCGTCATAAGATCGCGATCGTGTCTAAATGACGGTTGTGATTGGCTGGAGGAGAATACTATACTTGGTCAATCTGCCCTACTTATTAATCCTTCTCATTACCAACATCTTTATTATTTATTATAATATAAAAAAGTCACAAAATATCAAATTCTTACATGCATGATTTATTGATGTGTGTACTATCAGCATCAATGGTCTCGTGGTTCAGAACTAATGATCACACCAATGACAATAACATTGACATGGCGAAAGATCTCCCTCTCTCAAGCTCTGACCATATGTACATGTGTGATACACAACCTAACCAATTCGTGTTGTTGGTATGTTCAGCGGCACTGAACGATTTACCCTTCTACTCTTCCCCAAAATATACTGGTGTTCGTATTGTGCAGTATCACATTTTTTTTTAATTTAGGTTTATCTATCATGTATATTTTCATAATAATTGACAAAACTGACACCGTTTTATGTAGGCCTACATAACTATAATATACATGTATGAAAAACTTCTTATGCCAAAAAAACATATGTCTATTATGTACTGTACTGTATTGCATTGATTTTTCATTAACCTAAAAGAATGACAACATGCCATGTGATCACAAAAAAAAACAAAAAAATACCAGATTACTGTAAGTCGTTGACCCAACACCAAAGCTGGGACCAAAGCTGGGGCTGAATTTCGTATCACCTGAGCCACACGCAATGACACTGAACACCAGTGTCATGGCAACGGCTGTCAACAAGGAATGCCCCCCCCCCCCCCGGCGACCGGTGCCGGGAGCCACGTGCCGGACTGTAATCCTGAATTATGGCGGATAAACACAGCGCAGCGTTGACTAATTGAATTTACTCACAAAACACAAATCTCACGTGCGGGCACGATGCCCAGCTCAGTGCCGTGCCGAAGTCACCATTCCTGGGGCGGGTGATATATTATTGGGTGCGAGTTCAAAAACTGGAATCCCCGAGTGCTTACAATAAATATCCCATTTTTTTTGTCAAACAGCGTATAAGCCCCTATATAGTTAACCTTTGAGGCGCTGCAGTCGAAAATTTTCACCCACTTGACACACAACTTCAAGTGGGTGAAAATTACACATATTTGTAATAAATTGAGACCAAACACTATTTAAACACTATTTAAATTCCCAACAACTCTATTTTTAAATGCTAATAATACATTGAAAACGACTACAGTGGTGCCTAGCGATACAAGGGTTAATTATATAACGACGCAAAGATTGATTAGTACATTACCAGCAAACACAAAGGCGTTCACCCAATGTCGGTTTCAAGTTGGCCCGCCGTCTACGACGTCGACCCATACCAATATTGATTCAACCCTCGATTAACGTATCGGTTCGCTGAGTTGATTACGTGATTATAGTGAATAATAAAACGCGACATGTGGTGCCAGTTATTTATCGTATCATCTAAAATTATTTACAGAAAAAAAATAATAGGATTCAGAGAAAAAATCAA
The DNA here is from genome assembly GCA_964017125.1 of Flabesymbios commensalis. Taxonomy (NCBI): domain Eukaryota; kingdom Metazoa; phylum Annelida; class Polychaeta; order Terebellida; family Flabelligeridae; genus Flabesymbios; species Flabesymbios commensalis. Next base: position 37,047,754 of record OZ024911.1, on the reverse strand, counting down.
ATAACATGCTTGTTTGGAAAGTGTATAAGTTCTAAGTTTTGCATTTATAAGTACACTGATTAACATTGTTTACTAACAATCCGTTCATTAGGTTCATTTAGTTTTTATCCTGCTAACGGACAGAGGGAAACACAGACACACAAACAGACAGACAAACAAATACAACCAAAACCTTACCTCCTTTTCATCACAATAACCAATCTACACAGATCTCCTAAGCAGCTTTACTTTTAGATTACAATTGGACCTACCGTTTTTTTTACAAGGACCGTTTTGTATACGGTATACGGAGCGTATATGATGAAAATACCCATTTCGTGACGTCATCAGAGGGTTGCTAGCTTCCGGGGACCCAGATTTAGGCGTCGTGTCGATTGTTTAGGAAGCTAATAAAATAAAATTAATAAAATAAATAAAAAAATAAAAAAATAAAAAATGAATACGCATTACGGAGTACGGACTGAAAATAAACGCACACATGGAAAAGGGCAATACGCATTACGCAATACGGAATACGGTATACGGATTACTCAATACGCGCACATGGGAAGCTAGCTTAACACTGACATCACAGTAAGCACTTCGACGTTGGTCCAACATTGTACAAATGTTATACAAATGTTTTTATTACTGGGATGGCATTTACCTCAAAAAACCACGCAGATAAGAGTCGAAGTGTGGCGTAGAATTTCGGTATAGTATAAAAATAGGAGGATGTGATTCACGTTGGTGTGGCACGCTATATAGGAATGCCTGGCAATTATCTACATCAATATTATTATAAAAACAAAACGCACCAGCATGTGGTTTACGCGGCAGTGCAGCATGTTATCATGATATATTAGGACAAACCCATCAAACAGGAGACATTCGCCCATTTTTGGCTCAATGTTGGGCCAGCGTCGTAGACGATGGACTAACATTGAACCAGCGATGGGTCAGTGAATAAATGGCCCTGACCCATCAAAAGTTAAATGGACTCACTCACGATTTTTAAACTGTACATGTATTTAACATCCAAATGCATCACAGCAAACTCGGTACATTGAAACCATGTTGTTTTAGTGTTGGGCCAGCGTCGCAGACGATACATAAGAATAATGAGGCGTGATCTTATGGTTTGACATATTGGGTACGACATCATACAAAACATATTTGAGCGCAAATGCGACCTGCTATTGACTGCAGTATCACTATGATAAGCCTATCAATGATTACAAAAAATAAAGCAACAGTTTCACATTTCCATTCAAATTTAAAAACATACAAGTCGATGAACTTTAAAGTAGGGCGCTAAATGTATGCCCTATCGTGGACAAACCCGTTGGCTAACCTATGGTACAGAAAGGAACAGAACATGCTATGTTATGTAGCTGCGTTTAAAATGATAAAACATGAGCTGTCTCTATTAAAAGGATGTAACTGATTTAGGGGTCGTTTGAAGTTGATTGTTATGGAATTTGGTATTCATCGATAAAAGTTACAAAATATTGTGTATAAAGATCACTCAATCAGACCATTGTCATATAATATCTATGGGCGTAGAATATATACCAGACATATACCGTGCGATGTGTCATTTCAATGTTATGACATAAGAAATGTCTACTAGGACGCGTAGTCATGGAAACGACACCAGCTCCGGGTGGTTTAATACTGTTTATTCGACTCTTTTCAGAGATCACCGTAATAGGTGTCGTAAGTATAAGAATAGAGTGATCTGAAAGTTAAGACCATAACTTCTCAGAGAATACGACCCTCAATATTAAATAGATCACACTTGAGTGCCAGATACTTTTAACTTCAAATTGATCTTCCTTATATTCCACCGTAATGCACTATATATATGACATAACTGTTATGCTCTCCGATGTAAATATTTACATTTGGCGTTGTTTTTGGCAGCTATGAATATCCGGTTGAACTGAGATAATGGAAATTCAATCGAATATGTATATATTTTATTACTTATACTACTGGGAGGGGGGCTCATTTGATAGCGACATGACAATGGTTTAACCCTTTAACCGCCAAATTATTCAATCTGAATTTTCACCCACTTGAAATTGTGTCTCGCTGACGCGATCCACAACTTCAAGTGAGTGAAAATTGTTCAGATTTGAAAAAATGGAGGTCAACTGTTTTCAAATATTGCTGATTGATGTCATATTTTATCTTTAACATGTTTAAAAGGTGGTACTTAATGTGCTAAAAAAAAATGTAAACCCGAATATATGCGGCACCGGCGGCTAAAGGGTTAAAATGAGTCTCGCCACTATTATGCCATTATGCCAAATTATGCATTTTATGTACTGTGTATTCATATTTGTTTGATAAAATAAACGAATCTGCCTGTGTAGGTCTATACAGTGTGTCTGGCATCCTTCTGCATTCCACTCCTTGCACTCGTTTTGCGGCGTCGTATAATCAGCAGTACCGCAACTCCGCTCTCTCTGCAAAGCCAAAAGGCAGTATCTGCTCACTTGTAAAGTAAGCAGATACTGCCTTATGCCGTTACACGACTGAAATGCATAGACACGAACTAACACTAACCATATTCTCAGACCAGGCGCTTATAAGGTTGAGCCACCGGCTCATTACTACATGTATAATAATATTCAAAATACATTTTGTATTTCGCCATAATAATTATGATCTACTATGGACTCCATAAGTACTCCATCAAAGTTACTCCACAAACATTTATCGCCGAATCCAGGATTCGAGTCTTAAGGCTACTGCATGGTATAATCAGGATAATAGAGAGAGTCTATGTGTGAAATGCTCTATTACCGTATATCATAATATGCAATGAAGATCCTCTGAGAGTAGGCCTAATCGAAGTCAACATTAAATTTTGGCAAGACCAATGATCCCCTAACATTTGAAACAATAATCTACGGAGGCTCAAGTGTATACTCTACTCCACACCACAGCCACTACTTTATTGTATCATAAGGTAACGTGATTAAATAACGACTGTGATTTGTTGAAGTAGAGTACCATGCCTGGTCTGCTACAGCAAACAACTGGGAAATGTCGGGGCGAGAATGGACTAAATGGTTCTTAAAACGTCCCATAGAGTTATTCATCAAATCCTGAGAAATAGTGAGAATATGCTGCCAAAAATAACATTTTAGTGAATCATATCCTGCCAAAACAAAACCACCTCCATTCTCATCCTAGTGAATCACACCCAACATAACACATTCTCCACCAACAGGTGTCGCTCACCCCCGCTGTCGTTGAATACGGCTTTCTAATACAAACTTGTTGAATGTTATTAGATATGGACTTAAAGGTGATATATCACCCTTTATACAGTATGAATAAATTTGTGACAAATAAATCAAAGTTGCCACAAGATGGGACACAAGTGTTCCCTTACATGGGGTGATTGGCTATCATGTGACCCTCTGAGAGGGTCACATGATAGCCAATCACCCCATATAAGGACATAATTATTCATACCATATAAGGGGTGATAGATCACCTTTAATATAAGCACGCTTGTACGTCTTAACCCTTGTCCTGCTAAGCCCGTATATAATTTCAAGTAAAATATAATTCCACTGAAATTAGTTACTATCTACTTCTTGTTCACTGGTACAACACTGAAATATTTTTGTATAAATCATGGAAAAAAGGGTGTTCTTTTCAATTTGAAATCATCACAAATGTCTTAGTTATCTTTTTCCGCTTCATTTGAATACGTTATCACCCTGGTTATGGGTCTACGACCATTGCAAATACAATTATTGCGGGGATCGACTTTGGACGTCAGATTTTGACCTCTAAAGACGGTCCCCGCACTGGAAGGGTTAATTAAAAAAATTGTTTTCAGATATGTCTATTTTTCATATATTGAAATAATTTTCGTCATTTGAAGCAGGAGATTTGGGTTAGAAATGTCAGCTTTAAATTACGAAAAATTTAAACCAACTAGCAAGAAAAGTGTTAGATTGGCACGGATATAGTATAATACACAACTTCTACGGGACTTTAGGGAAATGTTACACTAAATGATATGACATTTTATACTAATACTGAAATTCAAGGGTTTTAGTTCAACACCCTTACTACAATGGTTAAAAGTGTATTTATTGTCGCTTATGACGATACAAAGGCGGTCTCTAAAATCTGGGTTTAATGTTCAATATTGGAGAGAGATACATTTGTTTACGAACCGGTGGTGTTTGTCAACACAAAGTCACGTGACGCAAAAATGTAAATATTTACAAAAATGGATGCTGACCGCTGGCGAAAAGCGTTGGCCCAGTACTGGCTCACAGATGGGCCAGCGTCGCCGCCGTTGACCCGCCTGTGAGCCAGCGTTGGACTAGTATGGGGAGCCGGAGGGGGGGGGGGGGATGAGGGGCGCATCTGTCACAAAAACATGCAACCATGTGATAGACACACGTGACACACACACGTACACCAGATGCTGTGACGTAAGCGAAATATGTGTCTACGGTACATAAAAATGTCACCGGAGGTCCAGAAGACATATCTCAGAAATCCGGACACGCCCCACCCTGTCACTGGTACGTCACCCCCGCCCTCCAGCAAACACGAGATATTGAACCTATGTTGGGTTGATGGTGGGCCGACGTCGTAGACGGTGGGCCAACATCAACACAACATTGGTTCACTGTCTCGTGTTTGATGGTTGTCTGAGATGGCTGTCTGAGGATCACCTGCCCCCCCCCCCCCCGCCAACGCTGAGCCAACATTAAACCAGCGCTGCATGTCAGCCTGCGAATTCGAATTTCGTCTCGCAAGTGAAAAATGATCCTCGACATGAATCGTGCCCTTGGAATGAACGGGTACATCTCAAAATTAAACCCTTCCTTCCACTAATCGTGCACCATTGGAATGAAAGGGTACATCTCATGAGTTAAACCCTTGCGTCTCCATGAGTGCACATGGCACCCGAGTATTCATGGTCGATGAGAAGTTTCACATCCTGGTATGGTTTGAAACTGTTTGAAACAGTAACATATACATCATTTTGGGATCGCAATAATAATTATGCAGACAGGGCTGTGATATTTTTATTTTTTATCCGGAATTCCGTTTTAAGGAATGAATGTCACATCTGCGAAAAATATATATTTAGAGATATATGGAGATGCATGATTAGTCCATATTATTTAGAGATATAGAGAAATGCACGATAAGTCCATATATTTAGAGATATAGAAAAATGCACGATAAGTCCATATTATATTTAGAGATATAGGGAGATGCCTGATTAGTTCGCGAACATCTCAGGTTCTCTGAAATGCTATCAAACCCGAAAAGTCACATGTCATCCCTGATAACACTGTTTAGGCATATACTGTCACCCGTTTCCATTTGTAAGGTTTAACCCGCGCCGGTGGACCCGCGCGGGTACCCGCGCGGGTGCCATATTATCCAGCCTTCTTTAAATCCATGTATCATTTCCATACACGCGGAACCCGCGCGGGTGATTTGCCGCGCGGGGAGAAAATCGAACAATGTTCGATTTTTTCCGCACCGCATGGCAAAAAACGCATGGGGAATTCCAGAAAATGACGTCACATAGATGGGCTTTCCCGTGTATCGCCGCGTGTTTTGTAAAATTTGTGAGGATGAACCTAACTTGGACATATATAATCACCTGATAATCTGAAAATATGACAAACGAAACCCCATATTTAACACCATTGAAGGTGGACAAGAAATGTGTGGCAGAAAATGTCTAAGAAACTAGACGTAGAAAGAATGACAGGTAGGACTATTTATATAGCAAACCCTAGTGGGCAGGTGTCAAAATTAACGATATACTGTGGCTGAAGTGCTATTCTCGCTACAAGCCTATTGCAGATAATCTGACACAGTATCCAGACAGGGGCGGATCCAGTATTGAGAAAATATATATTTTGACGAATTTAGCAGACTTTTAAAACTACTTGGCAGAAATAAAAGAACGTGCACCCACACTACCAGAGACTTGCATGGCCCCAGTTAAGGGCACCTCAACCAATATCATCATCATCATCATCGCCAACAACATCACCATCAATGGCATCATCACCAACCGTTATTGGCATCATCACCACTACCACCACCACCATCATCACCACCACCACCACCAGCAGCAGCAGCAGCAGCAGCACAACAACCACCACCAGCACAATCATCACCACCATAATCATAATCATCACCACCATCATCACCACCAACACAACCACCATCACATCACCATCATCGCCAACATCGTCATCACCACCATCACAACCACCATCACTATCATCACCATCATCATCAACATCGACACCAACAACACTACCACCACCACCGACACCGCTTACACCACTATCACCATCACCATCATCACCACTACCACACCACCAACACTACCACCACCAACACCCCCCCCCCAACACCACCAGCACCACTACCACCAACACCACCATCACAACCACCAGCACCACCACCACCAATACAATCACCATCACCACCACCACTACTGCTACCACATTACCAACAAAACCACCACCAACACCATGCATCATCACGATTACCACCAGCACCACCATCGCAACCACCATCACCAACACCATCACTACCGCCATCATCATCATCGCCACCTGGTCGATCACCAAGGAGATGACTATTATCCGCGCGGGTGTCACATGCGGATTTATATAAAAAACGCACCAATGGAAACAGACGACCCGCGCGGGTCCACCCGCACTGGACCCGCGCGGCTAAAAAACCTTACCTATGGAAACGTAGCCTCATAAAAGTCTTTTGTGCTGGAGTTTTTTGTGTGATTGCAGATATTGTTTCAACATAAAGCCCAAAACACACAGCTCGCGTATCTCACGCGTATGCGTACGCGGACGTAAGCGTAGAAAATCTAATCCATACATTTGTCATAACTGAAACACACAGCTCGCGGACGTAAAACGTACACCAAACGTAACGCGTAACCGATCGCTCCTGGAGCGATTTTTTACGCTTACTCGTCTGTGCGCGTGGGGAATTCCGAATTTATGACGTCATTTAGTGGGATGGATGTGAATATTAGGGCATATTCCAGCAAACACAACACATTGAACCAATGTTGGCTTAATGTTGGCCCACCTTCTTCGACACAGATCCAACATTTAACCATCATTGTTCCAATGTGTCGTGTCTGCAGAGATAACAAATGGTTGTATGCTCTATATAGACAGCTGACACTGAACATGTTGTCGAAAAAATCATCAAAGAAAAATTCATCAAACCATATCAGCGTTGAACATCTGATTATTGAGGTGCAACAGCGGAAATGCCTGTATGACACAGAGCATCGATGATACCGAGATGCCCAAAAACAAGCGAACATTTGGTCGGATATCGCGGTCATCTTAATTTGGACACTGGTAATGATTCGTCATGGTCATAGACATTATCGTGATGATAATAAAATAAGATGATAAATAACAAGAACGCAGTCGACAATGGCCCGCCACTATTATTGAACTTGAAGTTATACCGTCCACAAGGTCAAATTATTGACGTAAATTGCGAAAAATTGAAATAAATCGTTCATTTATTTTTTTAAGCCATTATTGAACTTGTCCGAGAACTTGTTATTAGCAACATGCAGTTTCACAAAATCACAAAGAATCGGCCATTTTTTTTCAGCCAGTATCGAACTTGTCGGAGAGCTGGTCATTAGTAGGCCTAACATGCATAACAAATTTGGAAAGGATACATGGAAAACTTTTCAAGTTTTCGTGCCCACAAGTGATTCATGTTAACGCTGACGCCGATGCCGACGACGCCGAACTTCAATTGCAATAGCCAACCTGTTTTAATTAAAAAATTTAAGGCAGGCCAAAAGGACGAGTATATTGGTTTGAATTATATTTTTAACATCTACTTCAGCAATTTTAAATAATTTTAATGGGTCAAAATATCAACAAGGTAATAGTCTTCCATGCACGCTAATATCAGATCATAATTTTCTTCTCTTCAGTTTTAAACATGTTTAAACAAGATATGGTTAACCTCCATCTCCATACTATTTAATAATTTTCACTTGCTTGAAAGTTGTGAATGGCGTCAGCGAGACACAACTTCAAGTGGGTGAAAATTATCAGGCCAAAAATCTTCCAAAAGTCAAAATTGTATTTTCTCTTCTTTTTTCAAATATATGTCCATAATTATTATCTCAACATGTCTATAAACTAGAATTGTGGAAGTCGTTTAAATTTGAGTAGCTGTATCAACGTAGCAAGTGTGCCTATTTATCAGTTTGTCCCGTATTTCTTATATTTTGGACATGCATGTCCGAAATGAAATTTCATCCTTATTTCTCGCTTAACTGGTAAACGGGCAACACCAAATTCAAGTAACTTACACAATTCTAGTCTATGGACATGTTGACATATTATGGACATATCAAGGAGCCAAAATAAAATGATGATTTTGGCCTCATTATGTCGATTTAAAGCGACTCATCATGATGACATCAATTTTCGTTTTTAATTTTGTAATGAAGTAGTGTATCTCACACGTAATTAGTTCATTTTTTTTAGATTTTTCAGATTTTCAAAATTATTTCCTAATATATATAACAATATTTATAAGAATTCGTGAATAACCCAAACATTGAGTGTATTGATCATTATGTCGATTTAAAGCGACTCATCATGATGACATCAATTTTCGTTTTTAATTTTGTAATGAAGTAGTGTATCTCACACGTAATTAGTTCATTTTTTTTAGATTTTTCAGATTTTCAAAAACATTTCCTAATATATATAACAATATTTATAAGAATTCGTGAATAACCCAAACATTGAGTGTATTGACCTAAAGGATGGTTGAATGCTAGCACAGCATTGGGCTACAAGTTGATGCCGTCGGCCCAGCGTTGAGCAGACCATCGGTGCTGTGGGGGGACCCCGCCGACCATAGCGTTCCCAGGCCAATTAAGCAGGTGTTAAGGGCGGCAGCTATTGATTCAACCAGGTAGTTGCTTTGATCATGTCGTCTGAGATGGTGGTTATCCAGGGCAGTTTTGTTGACATGACAATATACGTCTTGGAAATAAGTTTAGCTTAGTTTAGTCGTTTTCAGTGTTTTAAAATTGTTTTTGTTATGTTTTTGTATTTTATTCAGGATCAGTAGGCTATATAGTCTCACATAAATTACATTTTCAAAATTGACAACATTGAAAATATCTCATCCCAAGGGGTCCCTTTAATTGTCACTGTAGAACAATGACCGTGTTCACCGGGATCAACACTGCATGTGACCAAGATGCGAAATCAAGAGCTGTTCCGCTCGTTACGTTACGCTTGTCTTCCGCGTATGTGTATTTTGATTTTACGCGCCTCTTCTGTCCGTAAAACGTGCGCGCCAGTACGTACGCGAGCTGTGTGTTTTGGGCTTCACATTGGCTCAGGTTTGGGTTAATATTGGCCCATCGTCGAGCTTGTGACATTATAGCTAAACCAATATTTTCCTTTTTTTAAATGTGTTTGTTCTTTTTCTTACCATTACTAGCAGAAGTAAATCCATTATTGTAAAATTGAAAAAAGTATAATTTTTTCGATGGCACCTTTACCATCTCTTGCGGGGGTTCACTTGATCCAAATGCAAGCAATTATGACTCCTTGTACGAGCATGCGCTAGATAATAATAATAATAACATAAATATGTATGTATACATTTAGCGTTAACTACATATGTCTACTGATGTCATTATGTTCCTTACATTACCGTCGCAGTATCATAATACCGTTGTGGGGCTCTGTAAATATCAACATTCGGCTTGTTGATATTGGCGTCAGTAGGAAATAGCAATAGGTGACACCGTATTCTTCACTAAAGATGAATGTATATATCGTCGCCTCGGAGCTAAAGGATCCTATCTGCCACTCTAACGAGTGTCAGATAGGATCCTTTAGCTCCGAGGCGACGATATCTGCACGCAATATATAAAACCACGGATATTACAGATTAAACGTAGCCTTGCCGAGCGCTACTATGTATAGGCGACTCAATGCAATAATTATTGCAAATAGCAATAACTGCTTACTTGTGTTACTAGGGCCTACTGTTTGTTTTTTCTACACCAGCATATGGAGGTTACAGATGAATAATTACTATAAAAAAAACTTATTGCAGTCATCGTAGTTACTTTAAATCATTATAGTGCTTGTACATATAGGCATACGTTTATTTGGTTAAATTACCTCGTAAGTTTCGTATTGTAATATATTCACATGCTCTTTTTATATAATGTGATCTTCGGTAATGAACTGAAGACAATTTTATTATCATCATTGAAAAAACAATTGACTTTTTCTGTGCGGGGATCGACTTTAGACGTCAGAATCATTCTGACGTCTAAAGTCGATCTCCGCAAGCGGGAAGAGTCAGCTGAGACATTAATGATGATTTTAAATTGAAAAAAAACGTTGCTCTATTTTATAAAATATATATATATAAATATGTCAACTGTTGTTGAAGTAATCAGTAATTACACCATACGTTAAAAGAACATATTATTATTATTATTATTATTATTATTATTATTATTATTATTATTATTATTATTATTAATTTTATTATTATTGGTGGTTATGCCTAAAATAATTGAAGCATCGTTGTTGGCCGATGTGGGCAACAGCAGTAATTAATTGAACAGAGCCATTATATAAATTGTATCTGTCAAAGTATATAACATTCTAGAAATAACCCTGGCCCAGAAATAGTAATTACCTAACGTATAATGACAATGCGTTACGTCTTGGTTATACCTGGGAAAATAAAATTACCATCTGTCCAGGCGAGGAAAATTATATTTCCTTGGTCCAAGGCAAGACTTCGCTTGCCGTCTGTGAGGGTGTGAGCATGGAGTTTGAAAAGGCTTTACTAACACACATCTTACCTATAGCAAGGCTTGGATTCTCGATGTCGCAACTCCAGGGTGTGAGTGAATGCATCTTCATCTATCAAGTTGTCTGCTACGGGCAGACCAGTGGTCTGACTGTCAGACGTGATACGGCAAGATGGAGTGAATGTGACTTCTGCATTTTTGTAACAATATCTCGACAGAAGGGAGCCAGAAGTCGGAATGGTCTTTATACCACATTTGAAAGACCTTAATGTTTCTTCATTATATAGTACCATGGGCAGATACATGGGAAATGTTGTTCAGTATCGCGTAGCCAAAAGCCAAGCAATTCTGCCCATTTGCTAATCAAACTTGAAATTAATTAGCGAATATGTATTCATCCGTTGTAAGGATGTAATGCGGGTAACAACTTTAAGGAGAAAATCGCTGATCAATGAGTTTCAAAAAATTTAATGCACACACTGATACACAACGTTGTATAACATATGCTGACTCATGCTGGCATAACGCATGAGCGTTGGCCCAGCATTAGAGCAGCATTTCACCAGCCTCTCCGGTCTATTCTCTCCCCGTTAATAAGATGCACAAAGCACAGAATGCCAGCCTGCCCTACAATCAGGTCGTAATATCAAGGAGTGCATCATTCTATATTTGTAGTTTTTGACATTATACTCATATAAATCACATAAATTAAATTATTACTGTATTTCAAGTTGAATATGTTTTATAGATTCACTATAAATGTATTTGGTCGCACTCCCCGGGAGGAGGAGAAGGAGGAGGAAGTGGATGATGAGAAGTGGGAGAAGGATGAGGAAGAGGAGGGGGAGTGGAAGAGAAGAAGTTGGAGGATAAATTGAAGGGGGTGATGAATGTGAATAAGAAGTAGGTGGAAGTTGATGAGGAAAAGTGGGAAGAGGATGAAGGGGATGTAGAAGAGAAGGAGGGGGAGGGGAGGAGGAGGATAAGTTGGAGAACAGAGTGAAGGAGGAGACGGATTTGAATGAGGAGGTGAAGGATGATGAGAAGGAGTAGAATAAGGAGAAGACGAAGAGGAGGCGGATAATGTATCCTACTCCACCTTCTTCTTCTCCTCCTCTTTGTTTTCTCTTTACTCCTATTCCTAATGTTCTCCTTTTCTTCCTCCTCTTCCCTCCTGCTCATCTCCCTCCTCTTCTTACTCTACCATAACTCCCTCCTTGTTCTCCTCTTCTTCCACCTCCTCCTCTACCTTCTCCTCTTCCTCATTCACCTACTCCTCGTACATTTCGTCCTTCTTTTCCTCTTCCTCGTCTTCCGCCTGTTCTCCGTCCTCCTCCTCTCTGTCCTCCTCTTATATCAGTTATTTCTCATCCTCCTCTTTCTCACCTCCCTCCTTCTCCGCCTTCACTTCATGCTCTTTTCTCTCCTCCATCCTCCCGCTCGTCCTAGTCCTCCTCCTCCTTCTCACACTCCTTCTTTTCCTACTTCTTCTTATCGACATACTCCTTTTTCCCCTCCGTCTCCTTCCTTCTTCTCCTCTACGTACTCCTCTACCATCTCATCCTCGTGGACTGTGTGATGTGGCTTGTGAGATCTTGGTTGTGGGTTGTCGTGGGGTAATACTACTATCCACCCATTCGGTGCAAATGAAACGTCGATGAAGTATTTCTCAGTGGTTCCACCATTCTCATAATAATATTCTCGACGATCACGTCAACCCTATGTAACCAATGAAATTATATCTGTTAGAACTGTTAAAAATGTGAATGGAATATCAGTTTGTTCCTAGTCCTGTATAAATCGCTTCGTAATGGAGAATATAATGAACATAGAATTTTCTAGATTGTTTTGATTCAAATTGTTCATTATTTAAGGGGACCCCGTGGGATGAGACATTTTCAATTTTGTCAATTTTGAAAATGTAATATATATGAAGCTATATAACCTACTGATTTTAACTAAATATACAAAAAAAGGCAAAAAACAATTGTAAAGCACCGAAAAAGGGTGAAATAGCTATATTTCCAGGTCGTATATTGCCATGTAAACAAAACAAGTCAGCAATAGGCAGCACTTTACACCACATATTCCCACGTCTTGGACGGTGAGATCAAAGTAATCGCCGCAAATTGGTGTCTTATAGTCAGGACATGAGGGGATACACCTGCAACACTGATCATCTGCCCAACGCTGGGCCGACGGCATCAACATGTGGCCCAATGCTGTAGGAACATTCAACCGCAAGCAAGTGTTTAGGTATACAAAAAGCTTGTTTGGATTTTTAAGTGGATTCATAGAAATGTTCATAAAAAATATTTGTTTTAATCTAAAAACTCTGAAAAAAATAAAATCATGAATTGAGGGATACACTACTTCATTAAAAAACTAAAAACGAAAATTGATGTCATCCCAAGGAGCTGCTTTAAGCAACTCAAACCCGCTTGAAATTGTGGGGTGTAGTAGCAATATACACCTTCAAGTTGGACCAACGTCGAAGGCGTTGGGTAGGCGTTGCATAAATGTTATAGAAATGTTTTGTGTTTGCTGGGTTATCGCTTCAAGAGTGAATTTAAGGATGTTTATTTAAACAGATTCAGTATCTCGAAACACGAACACTCTCAAAACCTCTCATAAACTATAGGGTTCCCCTTATCAGCCCCTCGAGCCACCTGAAACCAGGCCTGGTACAGCTGAACCCGAGTGACCTTGAACCCTGGGCGATATACTGACCTCTGAGTGACCGTGACCCAGACTCGGCCGGATGGTCGAGTGGGGGGGGGGGGGTTGTTAATTGATCCGGTGTCTTGTCGTACCCAATTTGGTCCATTAGTTCTGGCTATAGAAGCGCCCCTGCTGAGTTTACAACCATACTAATCAACCCCTCTCGGACACGAGATCCTGCCGCACAGTTGGGTCGATGTTGGGCCTGCAAGCCCAACATCGACCCAACAGTGGGCCAGTGTCCCGCTTGCGCACCTTTGCCACGCGGCGGTGATACGAATTTGGCGCAAAACGATACGGGAAATCTCACGTCATATCAGAATGGAAGTGAGCTCTTATTTGGACAGTCCACCCAAGGGTCTACCAATTTTCAGTGTCATTGTCACTGTCGCGTCATTGTCGGTGTCTGGCTGGGGTGACCCCGAGGGGTTGAAGTGTCCTGCCCTTGTAAGAAGACAGGCCAGATTACCCTAATGGGCCATTTGTCCCCCACCTGTAGCTCCCTCTGGGAACAGCACGGCCCGTCATCTGCCCGGGTGACGAGTACTTATTGCCGTCTAACAACGCCCCCTGGCGATTAATGTAGATAACCCGGCCGACCCTGCGCGATCCGAGGCGGTACCGTACACGGTACCGCGTACCGCAACATCCTCCCGTCAACTTTAATTTATTTGCGGGTAATTTATTGACGCGCGCGTCAATAAATTACCCGTAAATAAATTAAAGTGCACGTCAGTAAATTACCTGTAAATAAATTAAAGTTTGACGGGAGGTTGCTATTACGGTACAACGTAATTTGTAGTTTTCGTGTGTACGCCAGATGTCTTCGACCAAGGTGGAAGAGGTATATGAACCAACAACAAAGCGTTCAGACAAAACACTGATTATTGTAACCTGGACACTGGTGTTGATGTGGTTTGCTAAACAGCCTGTCGCCACTGCCAAATTTGATGAGCATAAATCTTGGAAAAAGTGTTAGGCCTGTAAATTATCCATGGCATAAATCAGACCGAAAAGGTGTCACGGTGGAGACCTCTGGCGATTCACGAGTTAATCGCATGGGCTGTCCGACAAGGGGGTGCGTGGTCAAGGTTGAGCCGACGTCTGCCACGATGGCCAGCGCTGCGCCGGTGGTGATCCGGTTGTAGGAATCACTTGTCTGGGAAGACCCCAGATGAGTGTTAGATGATAGGGCGGCGAGAGTATTGATACGAGATAGCGCCGGCAGGTGTGGGGTGGAGAGTAGAGAAAGGCCCTGGGGTAATTTACTCTTTACACCCTGTCCGTGTGTCTGCAAACACCAGATATCACCCAATGTTGTTTTAATGTTGGACCACCGTCGCAGACGGTGGTCCAACATTAAAACAACACTGGATCAGCGTCTAATATACCCTGTCACTCCTGAGTGGAGGGGAATGGTGGGGAAAAGTGAACCTGGGGCCATGGTCTGTTCACCACCAGACACCATCTGTGGGCCTCTCACACACCGCGCTATATTTAGACCCCTCTATACTCAATCTCGTTCCGCCACCCTCCCTTCTCATTGGTCTGCAACCCAAACTGGCGTGGTGCCCACTCATCCGTGACGGGGCTTCAGTCTGCGACAGCGCCACCTATCCCACCCCGGTACCCCGTCTTCCCTCTTCCTTCCCCTGAAGGTCAGTCACCCCTTCTCTTACCAAGTGGAATTTTCCCAATGTGACCCTTTAGTCCAATTGTATCAAGAAAAAAATATTTCAGTTTTTATCGGTAACTGTTTTAGAACTTCTCAGCCATTATTGAACTTCAATAATGGCTGAAAAAAAACAAGTTGAATAATGGCCGGAAAAATTCAAAATAGCCGATTTATAGCGATTTTTCAAATTTTACTTCACTAATTTGACCTTGTGGGCGCGATAATATAAAAAAAAAAATATTTATACATTTCAAACTTGTTATGCGTGCTGCAAATCAGTAGTTCTCGGACAGGGGTCGATAACGGTGGAAAAAAAATCAAAATGGCTGATTTTTGCGATTTTTCCCACTTTACGTCAATAATTTGACCTTGTGGGCGCAATAACTTTAATCAATAATGGCGGCAGGCTATTGTCGAGTGTGCCCTTGTTTTATATTATTTAGTTCATGGTTGGATAAACAAATAGCCACAGAGCTCGTTCTCAACAGATTATATTTAAAATTAAGCAACATAGTTTTGTCTTTATGGTAAATATATCATTACATGTACAAATATTTGTATCTAGGTTTGTCATCATTCTATAATCAACCAATTATGAAATTTCTGACGCACATAGCTCTTTTAAAGCAACGAGCTCAGAGGCGCACTTATACACAAATTCATTATGATTTTAATATACCAAATTATAACATTATAAATATTTTCGAACATACGCAGGCTACCCCAACCCTTCATCGTCCCGTTTCCTGTTGTGAACTTTATGACATGACCATTTTTCTCAAGGACCAGCTAACCTCCCTGTAAATTATTCAAGTTGGAATACTTTTTTCAGTGTGTCATCATTACTATGAGTGCAGTCCACGCAATTATGGTGATTTCCAGCGTTTCCGACGGTAATTATACACCGTTCACGAGAAGCATGAGCGCCAGAACTTTTTAATCACCCTGAAAGTATTTTAATGAGCTTGGCCCAGTGACACTGGGGCAGCATTTTGAGCAGTTTTGATGGAACGATGAGAGCGAGACTCTGACCGAGGCAGCCTTGACCTTACTTCCAAGGTCGGATTGATGCTGGGCCACTGTCCGCGTTGGTTTGCCGGCGCTCAGCCAGGGTTTCCCATCCGCCTGTCGTCTGGCCCTCTCTATCGCTGTGGAGGGTTGTTAGGTGCACTCGTCTGGCCCGAGGGAGGCAGACACCGGTCTACCATCTGGTGTCTGGCGTGAGGGGTAGCCACCCCCTACCCTGAGACCCCCGGTGTCCCGGTTCTCTACCTCACCGGGTCACTGGGCCACCGACGTGTCAACAGTTGACAGGCCCCCGGTCCCAAAGTGCACCGGCGGCCATCAGCAACACGTGGTCGGGCGCAAAACTCGGCGGCCCGCTCTCTCTAAAGCAAACACGTTACCTTCACCCAATGACGGATTGATGCTGGGCCAGCGTCTACGACGCTGACCCAACAATAATCCAACATCGGGTGACGTCTCGCGTTCGCTGAGCTGCGTTCGTGGCCTCTCAGCGCCACGCTGAAAAAGTAAACTACCTGGAAAAGTGTCACTTCAGACATTATGATATCGCCACATTGATATATTATCACCACTTCGGAAAGTGGTATAGATGCGATCCTTTGCTACAAAAGTGAACATATATTTGCATTTATTGTTTATGCAAAAGACAATTCTTTAGCCTTTTGGTTACCATTTCTTTTTAGTTCAATAAACGCCAAATATTTTAATTATTATGACATAATTCCTAAAACTGGTTGTCAAAGCCCTCAAGAGCATACCATGTGGTGGTAGACTGGAATATAGCCCTCTCACTCAGCTCGCATGAACAGATGACTCTGCTGTAACCACGTGGTTGTCTATGCCGAAGAGAACTAAACCCTCGTGTAAGCGGCAGTAAAATATCACGGGGTTTTTTCTGGGGGGGGGGGGGCTGTAGACATGGCAGATTACTTCCCCCTCCAAACTTAACCCTTTAACCGCCAAATTATTCAAGCTGAATTTTCACCCACTTGAAGTTGTGTCTCGCTGACGCGATCCACAACTTCAAGTGAGTGAAAATTATTCAGATTTGACAAAATGGAGGTCAGCTGTTTTCAAATCTTGCTGTTTGATGTCACATTTTATCTTTAACATGTTTAAAAGGTGGTACTTAATGTGCTAATAAAAAATAAAAACCCGAATATATGCGGCACCGGCGGTTAAAGGGTTAAGCCATTTTTTTAGAAAACTTTGTGTCCAAATTATTAAAGCATCACCGGTTGATCGTGTCGTGTTTGCTGGGCGATGGTTTGTTTACACTCGTCACTCGTGTTTTTCCCTAATGCTCTTGCACTATATATCACTATGACTGTACCAATCATACACTAAACTTGATGTTTGAGCCAATGATGTTTTGAGGCTGGGCCAGCGTCGTAGACGATGGACCGGAAAAAAACACCATTGACGTAACGTTTTGCAACTGTCTTTAAAACAGGGTCTGCATCTTGAGCGCTCTCCCAGCATTGTAACACAAACAATTCAGCAGTTACTGCTGTTTGCCTTTGCACCTCAGTGCCCGTATTCTCGTACAAGTTACGATATATATTGGTCGAGATGACAAATCCGAAGCCCACGATATATCGTAACTTGTACAAGTATGCGGACCCAGTGTTATATCAGCTATTATAATTGATATGTTTTATTAATTAATTATTAAGCTGCTCTGATCCAGGCGGTATTTTCGCTAGTCAACTCTTCAATCCTTAGAACTAAACTCCTATAGGATATAAATTTTCAACCTTTTGAAGTTGTGCTTCGCTACCGCGATCCACAACAAGTGGGAGGAAATTAAGGATGTTTTTTTTAAAGGGACTGCATAAGTTGACATGTCAATTTTGAAAAATGAATTTAGATGAAGCTATATAGCCTGCTGGCCATAACTAAAAATATTAATCATCAAAAAATAAAACAAAACAGCAGCAATGATTGTCTGCCCAACGCTGGGCTGACGGCATCAACATGTGGCCCAATTATGTGCTAACATTCAACCATCTGTTAGGTGTACAAATAGTTTGTTTGGGTTATCATTGGATTCTTAGACATGTTGATAAAAATTGTTTTTTTCAAAAATGAAAGTGAAAAACTTGAAATCATGACCTGCGGGATAGATACACTGCTTTATACAAAACAAAGTATCAAAATTGATGTCATCCCGCAGTATCCATTTAACCCTTTAACCGCCAAATTATTCAATCTGAATATTCACCCACTTGAAGTTGTGTCTCGCTGACGCGATCCACAACTTCAAGTGAGTGAAAATGATTCAGATTTGACAAAATGGAGATCAACTGTTTTCAAATATTGCTGATTGATGTCACATTTTATCTTTAACATGTTTAAAAGGTGTACTTAATGTGCTAATAAAAAATGAAAACCCGAATATATTCGGCACCGGCGGTTAATAATTTAAGATTACACATTTGCACATATTGACGTTTAAACACTCATTCAATTCCCAATGAGAGTGGTTTGATCGGCTAATAATACTAATAACAAATCATTATCGTGGTGCTTAGTGACGTTGCGAAAGTCTCAATATCTGTGAATAATAATAACTTTTTATTCAGACAAAATATCAGACAAAATATAATCACATGTTGAGCGATAATCGAATTTTCAACTGTGGGGTGCATGTAAATTTCGAAACAAAAAGATAAAACGTAAAGTCATCAGTCCATTCTCCCCTTCATCGACAGACATACTGTCGATAAATTATAGAAAAACAAGTTTAATTACTTAAACATACGCCGTCGAGCAAACATAACTTATTCACGGCTCTAGTGAACACAGTTTGTCCCACTTTCACCTTCACAACACGGACATGTCCATCTTGTCCAGGACAAGTCTCTACGACACGCCCAAGAGGCCAGTGACCACGTGGAGAGGAGGGGGTAATCACAAGCACAATGTCACCGATGATTAAATCCTTTTTGGGTTGATTCCATTTTTTCCGAGCGTTTAATCCTGGGAGCCACTCACGCATCCAGCGATGCCAAAAATGTTTTATAATTTCCTGAAGGCGTCTCCACCTTCGCTTTATATTGAATTCACCAGAATCGACGGAGTCCGGTGCAAATTGTCCTCCTGCTTGACCATGCAGGAAATGGTTGGGAGTGAGTGGTGGGTCATCCTCTGGCGACGCCGATTGATATGTGAGGGGACGCGAGTTCACCAACGCTTCAGCACCAGTGGCGACTGTTATCAATTCTTCGTCTGTTATATCCGCATTCCCTATTACGGCATTCATTGCCCGTTTAGCTGCTTTAATCATTGTTTCATGCACACCACCAAAATGTGGTGACAAAGGAGGTGTAAAATTCCACTTCACTCCTCTATTTGCACTAACACGCTGAATCTGCTTATTGTCCAGCTTACTGACTAGTTCTTTGAGTTCTTTATTTGCAGCGACAAAGTTTCCAGCATTATCTGATAATACTTCTAAAGGTACGCCTCGCCTATTCACCATGCGGTTAAAGCAATTAAGGAAAGAGTCCGTATCTAATCCAAACGATATCTCCAGATGCACTGCGCGACACAACAGACATGTAAATAAACACAAATATCGTTTTTGACGTGCACGCCCGCGACCTTGTATAGTTAGAAAAGGCCCTGCATAATCCACAGCTATGCGAGCAAAAGCACGTAAGGGTGTATTTAGTCTTATTTTAGGCAGTGGCGCCATCAGTTGACACGCCGAATTTGCTTTTAACTTGACACATTTGCAACATTCTCTCTCCCATTGTCTAATAACTTCACGAGCTGACTCAATCCAATATTGAGATGAAAGAGAGGCTAATGTCTGATTGGTTCCACATTTATGGTTACCCAATTCATGATGATGCTTGACTATTAATTTTGTCACCCAGCTTTTTCGAGGTAAGATGACTGGATATTTTACATCATGTGGCAAGAAATCCGCATTTTCCAGTCGCCCACGACATCTAAGTATTTCATTTTCATCAATTGTCGGATAAAGGTTTACTAGCTTGCTGTGTGGCGGGAGTTCATTTTGTTTTTTCAAAGCTGACCACTCGCTAGCAAAATAATGTTTTTGTGTGGATTTAATGACATAAATTTCAGCTTCGTGTATTTCCAGCACAGACAATTCACCACTAGAACGATTTTCTTTATCAGCACGACAATTATCCACGAATCGTTTTATCCACGAATATACACGAATTAATTTCATCCAATTTGAATAGCGTTCAAATTCAGCTAGTTCAGTTTGTGATACAGTCATCATAACAACATTTTTATTAGCTTTGCAGAGTTCCTTTTTAATTTCAAGCGGTTCTGTTTCTATGCTAACTTTATCTGTTGGCCAACTTTCTTCAGGTGATTGAAGGAAAGATGGGCCTGACCACCACTTTATGTCCGTAGCCATTTCTATTATTGTTCTCCCCCTCGTGGGTATGTCTGCCGGGTTTTCAGCAGTTGAAATATATCTCCACTGTTCTGGGCTCGTCACACTCTGAATTTCTCCCACTCGATGTGAAACAAATGGCTTCCACTTGCGACTGCAGCTTTTAATCCAGTAAAGGACATTGGTGCTGTCCGACCAGAGTGTAACACTGTTTATTGATATTTCCAGAGCTTCAGACACCGCTTTTGTTAATCGTGTACCAAGAACTGCCGCCATTAACTCCATTCTTGGTATAGATATAGCTTTAAGTGGCGCGACTCGTGTTTTCGAAGCAACAATCCGGCAAGATACAGATTCATCAGTATACGTATTTCTTGCATATATAACAGCTGCATATGCGTCTTTTGATGCGTCAACAAAAGTATGAAGATTGAAGGAAACTAATGTTTTGTGCTGGGAACAAAGTGACCTCGGTATTTGAATTTTTGGTAGATCGATCAACTCTGAGACCCATATTTTGGCTTTATTCACAAGTTGTTCATTTGGTGTTTCATCCCAATCAATACCTGCTAGCCAGGCCTCTTGTAACAGCACCTTACCACGAATAGTAAATGGTGCTAAGAAACCCAGTGGGTCAAACAGAGAAGCAACTGTTTTTAACAAAACACGCTTTGTACAAATATCATTAGTTTCACAAGCAGGTTGAAATGTCAATATATCCTCTTCAGCTTTCCATAATATGCCCAATGCTTTTACTGATGGCAGAGACCCGTCCGATAATGTTAATTGAGTTGCTCTGTCTTCATCGGGTATATTTTCTAATACTTTTTGACTATTAGACAGCCATTTTCTTGCTCTCATGCCTGCCTTTTTCCATAATTTTGATAATTCTTCATACAGTTTAATACCAGCTGCATTATCTGGCACCGAGTCCATACTATCATCCATGTATGTTGATCTAAGAATAGTTTTTGCTGCTTGTGGAAATTCCTCTTCATTATTCCTTGCATGCTCTTGAGCAACATATTGAGCCATGAAAGGAGAAGAATTTACACCAAAGACTACACGACTAAATTCGTATACATCTGGGCTCTTATTTTGATTTAGATCACGCCACAAGAATCGATGAAATGGTCTATCTTTTTCAGGTATTTTAATTCTAAGGTACATTTCTTCAATGTCACACACTAGAGCTATGGGGTGTTTTCTATATCTGAGTAACACATCAAATAGTTCTCGCTGTAGTTTCGGTCCCTGGTAGATTATATCATTTAACGAGACTCCACCACATTTTGCTGAGGCATCAAAGACGATTCGAGTTTTTGTAGTAGCTTTATCTTCCCTAATCACAGGAAAATGAGGAAGATACCATTTTTGTTTAGGTGGTAACTCATCAGCAGGCACTTTACGAATATAGCCTTTCTCAACATATTTTATTATACAATCTGAATAGGCTGAAGCTATTTTTGGATTTTTCAACAGTTTTTTCTCTGTGTTCACAAGTCTGTTGCGCGCCATAGAATAATTATCAGGCAATTCAGGAATCACCTGATGCCATGGTACACCAATTTGATACTGCTCACCATGCAATGTTAATGATGCATTTGCACTATTCAAAATTGTCTCATCATGCAGAGTGTTTTTGTTAGCACCTGGCATAGTCCCCATGGCTTCTATGTCCCAAAATTGTTGTAAGGTTTTGTTAATGTCTTCCACACCATTACATCTATCATTCACAAAATAAGTATGTGCGAAGTTGGTATGCAATGTATCAAGTGAGTCACTGAAATTGCCTATGCATGTCCATCCTAATGGAGTACGCCTTGCTACTGGTTCGCCAGGCTGGCCTCTAACTTCACCTTGTGAAGAATGTAACTCGAGATGATCAATGCCGATTAAAATGTCTATCGTAGGTCGTCTGCCCAATTTTGGAAATTGTATGCCGCCAAGGTGTGGCCATTTTTGTTTATGTGAATTCCAGTTTACTGCCCTCATATTCCCGGTGACTCGGTTAGTAGTTAATGCGCTCATTTTGATATTGATAGAGCCGTCAACACTGAGCAGATTCAGCTCAACTGTTGTTGTTGGAAATGTTTCTGTTCGCCCATTTAGAACACTAACACTTATAGTTTCTGAAATTCCTTGCACACCGAGCTCCGCTACTACATCTGAATTAACATATGTGCGTGTACTGGCATCATCAAGTAAAGCGTTCACTACTAATTCTTTATTCCCATTTTTCAAAATTACAGGAACTGTACGTAATGCTAAATAGCTATGTATGTCGCTTCTTTCTGATGTCAGTGTTGTGGTAAGGGAATGTTCTGTTAATTTTAACTGTGTGTCTGTCTCTTCAGGAGCAGCATTTTCACATTCTTTCGATTTGTTTTTACTTTCCTGTGTTTTATGAGTAGTTTGGTGTAGGAGCCTATTATGAGATTTTGTACATTTATGAATTCCGCATGGTCTACTTCTGGGACAATCAATACCTCTGTGATTGTCGCTTAGGCATCGAAAGCATAACTTTTTTTCTTTAGCGAGATCCCATCGTTGGTGCAATGTTTTTTGTTTAAAATTTTCACATCGCCACACTCCATGGTTACCGCCACATACACAGCAATTATTATCAAATTGTGATGTGGACCTATTTTCCTGTTCTGCAAACATTGTGCGACCTCTTTTGCTATCAGCATTTTTTACACCTCTGACAGCTTCATAGGCCTGAGTGCGAAACTCAGTTTCTCTATTCACCCATTCACGAAGGGTTTGGACTGATTCTTCTTGAGATTTGTCAAATATGTATCTATGATAATTTGTTACCATTGATTCTGGCATTTTGCTCAGCAATCTAGCATAAAGTGATTTACTAGACAACTCTGTTTTTAGTCCAAATTCAGCAAAGTTTATTATTGTTACATCGAGAAGCTCTGAGAATTTCTCTAGCTCTTGTGGACTATTTGTTCTGATCGGTGGAAAATTCTCAAGCTCGTCTAATTGTAAAGCAACTTGACGTCTTGCTCCGCCATATTTACGATCGAGTCTGTCTTTGGCCGCCTGGTAAGCTGCACCAGAATGACCTAATTTCTCTATAGTTTTTAATGCTTCACCAGCTAGATACTGTCTAAGCTGCAAAAGTTTATATTCTGGCGTAGCCGGCGCTTGATCAATGCATGCTGTGAAGGCTGCATTCCAATTAGCATAATTTGCTTTATTCCCAGAAAATACAGGAATGGACACGCGCTTTAATTGTTTCCACATGTCTTGGCCTAGCAAAGTTTGATTATCACATTTATTCGGTGACGAACGATGGGGATGTTGACTGCCATCTGGTGACTGATTAGAACAATGGGTATGTTGACTGCCAATTGGTGACTGATTAGGTATAGATGCAGCATTACATTGGGCACCAGCACCAGCAGGAGGAGGTACCGGTAGAGGGATATGATTACATGATTTTTTCAGCCTTTCTAATCTCCCGTTCAAATCAAAGTCTATGCGGGCAGAATCTGATACTACCCTTTTTGATAGCGATTGCTCCTGTACAGACTGTTGGCCATGGGCCGATTGGCCATTATGATTGCTTTTCACAGAATCATGAGTGGTTGGCCCGGTAGGACTATTATTATTAGCATTAAGCAACGGTGGAGGTGTCCTGTCTGTAGGCCTAGGACTATTATAATTGGCATCAAACTGCACAGGTGTCTGGTCGGGCGGTTTTAATTCAGGCGATTTTACAGTAGTCAATTTGATCGAAGCTTCAGAATTAGATTGATGCATTGCTTGGAATTTCATTGCAGTGGTATCAAATTGTTCCTCTAATGTTTCCATTTCATCTATGATTTTAATACAATTATCATCATCAAGTTGACCTGTGTATTCAGCAGCTAATAACTCCATGACTTGCATGGCAGCTGTCTGAGCATTTTGAAACTTTTCATAAGCAGCAATTATTAGAGCCTGTCTTTGGGCTGGACTAGTATCAGTATTGGCTGAAACATTGCTTAATAAATCTGTAATGCGATGTTTTGATTTAGTGAATGCAGACTTTGTCTTAGCTTTTTGCAAACGATAGTTTGTTATGACGCGATTTCGGGGAAGACCTGAGGTTGTAGGCCTAGGCGCACTGCCAGGCCCAGGGGCAGTGGTGGCAGTACTGGGACCGGGTGTGGGTTCATTTTTATCAGGCTGGGGATGTTGGTTGATCGATGTTTCACCACTTTTATGGCTGGAAGTATTATCATCGTTGACTATGCCGGCTTGGCCGTTGACATCAGGCACTGGAACTGACACTGACTGTGAGTGTGACAGGGACTGAATCTGAGCCGTGACTGGCTCCGAGTGAGCGATATTAGCGTGATCGCCGACATCGGCGATTACGTTGTTGTTTGAACTCATTTTTACACGATATTTCTGAATAAAAACAACAAGTTTTCAAAGTCTATATACAACCACGCTCTGCTACCATTTTTGACGTTGCGAAAGTCTCAATATCTGTGAATAATAATAACTTTTTATTCAGACAAAATATCAGACAAAATATAATCACATGTTGAGCGATAATCGAATTTTCAACTGTGGGGTGCATGTAAATTTCGAAACAAAAAGATAAAACGTAAAGTCATCAGTCCACTTAGAGCGTAAAGGGTTTATGGCTACTTAATTCAGTGACATTTTTTTCAATTATTGTTTGCATTGCTGGTGCAATGCCGACTTGAAAAAGACGAACAAATTGCTTCGTTTAAAACCTGACACTCGCATAATTTACAATGATTTATTAGTTTTATTTCGGGTTCGAGCCTGTACACCTGTATTGACAAATTCTTGCAGATTGTGTTTTTTGAAAAAAAAAAGTACAAAATTATTTCAAAAGTGTTTGTCGTACTAAAATGGTTAATCATTTGTGTGATTATCTAAACAAATGATCCCCTTGGAGCTGTGGGTATCACTACAAATCGTCAAACTAATTCACAATTTTCTTTATAAATTGATATATTTGAGGTATTCCTGACTTGACACATAAAATAAAATACTAATAACTGTTATTTGTATTTGCTAATATATTGTTATTTGCTAACGAAACGGAATAAAATGATCATATTCATGATTTGTCCTTAAAGGGTTAGTGGGATAATACCAAACCGAAACCACTGAACGAACGAACCATAGCGTCTATTCTACTAGTAAATCACCGTCTGTGACGTGTGACAACAATAACAAAAGGACTGGTTCATCATTCGTGTTTGCTGGTTGTTATTCAGCCACGCCAAACTGTTTCGCTATCGCGACTCACAATGTTCATGAACCAGACAAAAACTGAAGATAATATTTTGAGTCACATGACACTCTTTTCAGTAAAACTTCTAAGAATGCATGCAACCATTCGAAATAAGGATTACTAACTCTAAGTCCACTGTGTACGAACAGTGGGACACATCTGTACCCAGAAAGCACCACGCTGATTACAGAGATAGAGGAAACTGGGGTACATTTCACTGAAACCAGAAACATACATAGTGTTCTATAGTTTTTTTTCACGTATCGTCTTAGCTCTGAATACAAGGCTATTACAGCTCGGGTAGAATAGCTTTGTATTCAGGGCTAGCATCATCTGGCCTTAAAATTATACATGAATAATTTTAAAAACGTTAAAAACACAATTTTGTCAATGGGAGAAATACTTAAATACACCAATGAAGTTTTCATCTATATACATGTACAATAAAATAATTTGCAATTTTCTCCTGTACTATCTTAGCTATTGATAACTAACCAGGCGATGAGCTGCTTGGAGAGGATGGAAATTTCCAGCGACGCCGCGTAATCATGGGAACTCGTCCCAGTTCCACGTAACCAATTATAGTACAGCGCGGAAGACTTACACTTTCATAATGATAATAATTGACAAATTTACGGTGAATTATGCCTAACATCTGTTCTTGTGTAATTTTACTGGGAGACCTAAAGACACAAACTGAACCCTTGTTGCCCTGGGACGACTAATTTATTAGTTTGCTCCCTCTTAATACCCATCAAAAAGGATCCAACATGAAAAGGAAGAATTAGCGAGTTGACGGAACATAGAAAATACGATTTGTATAAAAAGGAGTTACATGGTATTACATTTTTTTGTGAAAGACCTGTTGCATAAAAGTATCGCCAAATGAATATTTTTAAAAATGATTTTAAATGTTACCTTTAAAGCCTTGAATGTTTCTGTGATTAATCTATTTATAGGACATTATTTTACTACATACGTACATTTACACAATAATCTTTAAAGTAAAAAAAATGAAAAGTGATTATCGGGCAGCAATGTGAAAGTGGAACGATAATACATCAGTTTAACGATGTTTGGACTAATGAGGTCCAAATGTAGGCCTACTAAATGATAAATCCATAGTTTCCGTGCCAAAACTGTCATGCAGACTGGTTTCCCTTTCGACAAGCTCCTTTTGCACCCGTTGACACGAGCTTTAGGACGCCAAAGCCTAGGTGTTCCCTGCACATGAACCCCACACCCTCTGGCGACCTCACGTCTTACTATAGAAGCAAACCCTCGCTGGATGTTGGGCCAGCGTACATAATGCTGTCCCAACATCCAGCCGGCCTTGGACAAGAGTTGAACTGTTTGTCCGGACCCAGACAGCGTAGGTAATGTGTCGACTCGACAAATTGGAAAAGTGACGCCCAGAAAAAGGGAAAAGAAAATACGGGAGACCCCCACACCCCACTCCAGCGCAATGAATCATGGAGGGTGATGTCAAGTGACAATATCCACATCAGCCCCCTTCTGTGCAGGGATACCCTTAAACAAGTTCCCAAGTTCCGAAGTTCCCAAGTTCCGATTTCCCAAGTTCCGGGAGCTTGAAGTTCCGAAATTCTGAAAAAAAGTTACCAAAAAATTGTTTTTCCCTATTTTAACAAAAAAAAACATTTTAGATACTGCCTTTTGCCTTTCCACGCATTATAGTATTGCCAAGCTGCGAGCATGAATGGAATTAAATGTGGTTTTCTAGACTAGGCCACCTGGCCACCTGTGCACATGGGCCTATATGCCAGCGGAGGGTTCGAACCAGCGGTCTCTGATTTCCAGGCTTTAACCACTGCACCAGAGACCGCTCAACCTCATTTTTATGTTCAAATGACGAATTAGGCCTCTATGTGTAGGCCCGACGTTGACCCAAAGTTGAGTTTAGGTTTGCCCAACGTCTATGACCTTACAGCAGCATTAATCCAACATAGAGTCAATGTCTGTTTGATGGGGAGATTTAGGCCTACATCTGGTATTAGGCAGCCATCCACAGAAGTGCTAATCTGAGTAGGCCCAGTTGTTTTTCAAGTTCAAAGACTATTATATCATCGATCATACCGCTATATAGCAAAATATAATAATGATATAGGGCTACAAATCACACCTCGCAAATAACAACCCAACAAACACGACGCATTGACCCAATGTTGGTTTTATGTTGGACCACCGTCTGCAACGCTGGCCCAACGTAAAACCAGCATTGGGTTAATGCGTGGTGTTTGTTGGGTAGTCTCAACGTTGGTCCTTAAAATATCATCGACACTGTTTTCACTGTTATTAAGTAGGCCTACTGGTACATGTCATAATTTTCTCACGGGTCGAGATGCTTGTTGATTGCCGGGGGGGGGGGGGGGCGGTGCAAACAGCGTCACGCGTGGAGGAAAGACCTCAAAAGCTCTACAGGGTATTAAATAATATACCCCATCAAACACGAGAGATTCAATGCTAGTATTAAATCGTTTAATAATGTTGTTCTGTCGTCTGCGACCACCACTCGAACATAATTAGGCCTATATCTTGGAAAATATCATAGGCCTGTTGTAATAGGGCCTACTCTTCATTTTAGATTTTGTATAATAAATTTGCTGTTTTATTAAAAAATTTACTTCATACCTGTAGGCATATATATAATATTTAATTTCTCATAGTCAAATGTTTGCCAAGATCGCCTATAAACAAAATATAAATATGTGAAAAACTAACTTTAGTCTACAGCACTTAAAATTAATATTGGGTACCAAACTGTTTTTCCGATCAAAAACGATTTTTACAAATAATGTTTTGTTACATTTTCTCAATTATTTTGGAATCTCGGAGCTTGAAGTTCCCGGAACTTGAAAATTGGGAACTTGAAGTTCCCGGAACTTGGGAACTTCGGAACTTGGGAACTTCGGAACTTGGGAACTTGTTTAAGGGTATCCCTTCTGTGCACGTGCTCTATACACCATATAGAGCACATGGTTTAATGTTTTGTGAGCTTTTTTGTAACATATATTTTAAAGATATTTTGGCACAAAAAAACGAATAATTATGTAAACAGCACCCTCCCACTGTACTCTGACGATACATGCGTACTAGAATTTAAAAAAAACAGTAAAATGACTGTGAAATAAACTGATTGTGATATCATTATTATCGCGCCTCTGATCTCAGAACGTTCCGGATTTATGCTGTGTCTATGCTTCTTATAGTGCTATATGTCTTATATGTACACAACTGTTACATGCCCGAGATAAAGATGTTGCTATACATTTCGGTTTTAATCGACTTGTCGTCTCTCGGTTGTGTCCAATGAGTGAGTGAGTGAGTGAGTGAGTGAGTGAGTGAGTGAGTGAGTGAGTGAGTGAGTGAGTGAGTGAGTGAGTGAGTGAGTGAGTGAGTGAGTGAGTGAGTGAGTGAGTGAGTGAGTGAGTGAGTGAGTGAGTGAGTGAGTAAGTGAGTGAGTGAGTGAGTGAGTGAGTGAGTGAGTGAGTGAGTGAGTGAGTGAGTGAGTGAGTGAGTGAGTGAGTGAGTGAGTGAGTGGGATGGAGACATACCCTCGATCTTCGACTTGACAGACAGGCAGCTTTAACCAATACACCAGGGTACCCATGAACGTAATAAGAGGATACAACACGAGATGTTGAACCAACACTAGCCTGATGTTGGTCCACCGCTTACGACGCTGGCTCAACCTTTATACCAGCATTGGTTTGCTCAAGGATACTGTGGCATTTCTGACCCCAGGTTAGATAGCCCACCTATTGATGTAGCGAACAATACCTTTCCTTTTTCCCCGAGGATCGTATTCGTTATTCAAATATGCAAATTTGTTGAGGTTTTCGCGGGTTCAGATAGGTCAAGGTTATTTGACACCAATTTTCTAGCTCAATGGAATGATGGTCGTAATTCTCCCATCCAATGGTAACCAGGTGACCTGGTGATTGTAACAAAACGCCATTATACATCTTTAATTCTTTCAGTGTGGGTGAGACTGATCGAGTGAGTGAGTGAGTGAGTGAGTGAGTGAGTGAGTGAGTGAGTGAGTGAGTGAGTGAGTGAGTGAGTGAGTGAGTGAGTGAGTGAGTGAGTGAGTGAGTGAGTGAGTGAGTGAGTGAGTGAGTGAGTGAGTGAGTGAGTGAGTGAGTGAGTGAGTGAGTGAGTGAGTGAGTGAGTGAGTAAGTGAGTGAGTGAGTGAGATTGACGTCTATAGACATCAGATTCTGACGTCTAAAGTCGATCCCCGCGCTGGAAGTGTTAAGCACTTTACAATAATTACTGTAGTTTAAAGAATAGTATCTGCTTACTTAAAATTAACTTCATATTTCTCAGCTGTTATAATATTACATTGGTACAACTATAATAATTCAGTCAACATTATCGTATCTGTTTCTTTTAATACTTTTTTCACAGTTTAAATATTTCTCACCATGTTTCTAACTAAAATACTTTTTCACATAATTACAATCCCAGCAAACAAGAGACATTCACCCAATGTTGGTTTAATGTTGCGTCAGCGTCGTAGAAATCAGCATCAAAGCAAATGAGCATTGGGTTGATATTTCTTTTTTGCTGAGATGTTTGACTCCTTTTCCATTCTGACGACACTGTAAATATTGCGAAGATGACTTTGCTAATTACTTATACAAATCTGAAAATGTTTTCGCGTAGAAAAAAAATTAATTTTATTTTTAAACTTTGCGTGCAAAGGGCAGCAATAAAAAAACATTGATCTGTCTATATTTGGCAAAATTCGATCGAACGCAAGAGCAAAAACCGTTGTTCGATCATGCGCAGATGCCACATCCGGCTTGTTTGTTTGTACATTATTGATTAGAATAAGCATATATCCACCCCCCCCCCCCCCCCACACACACACACACCATCAACACAAGCTGTGCAACAAGGATACATAATTCTTTCCACCTCTAATAATATCGATTCAACTCGTTTTCTAGTTAAAACTATCCTTGCAAGATGTTAGACGGCAATTTGATAGGCCGTGCTTTGTTGGGAATATGAAAAAATAAAAGAGTGTGGCTTAAAAAATCGACACCAACACAGCTGCAGATTTAAAGCTTCTGACACTGCTATGTGCACCCAAAAGACACCATGGAAATCACATTATAAGTGTTGGCTTCCTCTTTCTGTCTCTCGTAAAATTATATATGGTTTTTATATGTGACGCGAAAACTATAGTCACTCGTTTTAAACACTTTCATTCATTCATTCATTCATTCATTCATTCATTCATTCATTCATTCATTCATTCATTCATTCATTCAAGCAATTTTTTCTTTAATTCATTCGTGTATTTTATACATTTTGTTCATTATATTTTTTTTATTCATTTATTTATTTATTCAGTTACCACAAATACCCACCGTCTCAAACAGTGGGATCAAAGCCTACTCCAGGACACATCGAAGCCGTCGCCGCTAATTGATGTCCTAAAATGAGGACATGGGAGATTCGCCTGCAGCACCGATGTTAGGCCGCCATTCCTGGTCCGACAATTAAACGGATCCGACAATCGTATGCAATTGGCATTCCATGTGTCCGACAACTCGGGTGGCCTGGTCCGACAAACTTGTAACCAGAACTGGGACTCCTTCCTCCGTCATTATGTGTACTGAGGGGTTTTACCAGAACTCAGCGGGAATTCTTTGTGCAAAGAAAAAAATGTGGATCGCCTCAAAATGTCACCTTTAGATTATTTGTTAGAAAATCATCCCACGTATTGTTAATTGACTGTCGGTCACTGTAACCAGCCAAAGTGGCATTGTACAAACACGGTTCTCCACGAACCAGTTCAATCAACTCCTCCATCTTGGATAGTACCACAGATCTAATTGCATCAGTTTTACGGCTTTTCGGTATTATTATATCGAAAAGTGTGTAATTTTGTGTTGTGCCGTTGGTCAGTGGCTGCAACAACACGTGGAAATTAGGGTAAGACCTCAATGAATGACGTCACAAGCGAAATTCCATCCGACAAAACGGGTGTCCGTTCTAGAAAAAAAATTCAAACGGATGTCCGTTTTGTCGGATGACAAACCCAATTTATCGGATTGTATGATATTTTTATCTTGATTGAAAGTAACTCAAGCATCTCACAATATAACATGCGGTGGTGTACTTGCGCCCTCGTGAGATTAGGGTTAAATCACGATAGTTTAGCATCGATGAAATTAATCGAAGCACAAAGAATGAAAATATTTCAACATCCCGTGGGCGAAAGATCGAACATTGTTCGCCCACGCGTCCAACAGCCACATCCGCGTGGCGAGTGAGATGCAACTGGACAGTTGGTTATTAGCACTCGTAATTCTTCTGGACCAAGACGTCTATGGAATGCCGGGTCAACGTATTAGACGCTGCCCCGGCATTCAACCAACGTGGTGACGTTGTTAGACATTTGCTGAAATATTGTTGACGTCATCGGATGCTCTATATGGGTGACACCACTCCAATAAAGAAAGGAACGTATAAGCATAGTATAAGGGGGCGTTCCTTAACCTTTTCAAGCCTGACTTTACCATTGCCATCTTCACCCACTACAAGCCGCGAATTGCTGTCGCAATTCTCGACTTGCAGTGGATGAAGATGTCTTAAAGTGGGTGGCATACGAAAAAAAAGTATTGTTTTAATTTAAAAAAATCCAGGAAAATTTTCGTTATAAAACCCCTAGGTTATAAAATTAAATCATTTTTCAGAAATGCAAAATGATGCTTTAATGCATCGTGAGGGCTGAAAAGGTTAAACCTTTCACCTCTGAGATCGACTATAATCGTTTATAATCCGTGCTATTAACCGACCAAATCACTGGTATTCGGAATAAATGAGTGTTTTAACATCAAAATTTGTTAATGTTTGGTCTAAAATTAGTTGTGTGTCACGGTATAGCGAGACACAAACTCAAGTGGGTGAAAATTTAAATACGCTATTTAGCGTTTAACCCTTTAACCGCCGGTGTCGCATATATTCAGTTTTCCACTCAATTATCACTGCATTCAGTACCATATTTTAAGCATGTTAAAGCCATATTGTGACATCAATCAGCACCATTTCAAAAGAGTTGACCTCCATTTTGTCAAATCTGAATAATTTTACTCACTTTAAGTTGTGGATCGCGTCAGCGAGACACAACTTCAAGTGGGTGAAAAGTCCAATTGGATAATTTTGCGGTTAAAGGGTTAAAGTGCTAAGTGAAGTGCAATCTTCTCATAATTCTACACGGTGACAATCCCCTGCCACAAAAAACAGACAATTTTTTATAAATGCCAGTATGGGACATTGATCATGTCGATGTCCGTAAATTTACTGTAATTAGATGCGGTTTTTTTCTATTTCCAGCGAGTGGGTGAATACAAATGAATAAAATGAATCGGGCTTTAGACCACTTTTGTGCACATATAGGCTAAATCGGGCCAGGAGAACCTTCTGAGGATGGTGAGATGAGTGAGATGACACTGCCCTCCAAACACAGTGGGTGAATACACCAGACAGTGCTGAAAATAATAATAATTTATTACAGTTATATTATTTTCTGAATATAATTCACGGCCTTCATGTCTCCCCGGGGAACTGATTTCTTCATGATATGAAGGCCTCTAGGGTGGGTGTACAGAACACTGCCATCTGTCTCTTTTCTTACCATTGATCTATAAAGGTACATGTATATTATATATATATATATTAATGCTGAGTCTACATTTCTCCGTCAGCTTCATTGATTTGTTCTGTCAATCATATCCACACTTTCCAAGGTTTTTCGCAGCCTGTACCCAGTAAACACGGCACATCTACCCAATGTTTGACCAATGCTGGATCAACGTCGTGCAAAGTCAAACAGCAGTAACTCTACTTTTCAAGTAAGCAGTTACTGCTGTTTGCCTTCGCACAGCAGTATTATCTTGCTGTCCGAGATGAGACATGCGTTGTTGTAGTTGATCCTCTACTTTACATAACATAAGTTGCATGCAGCATCATTGGCCTCGCAGGTCATAGAAAAAGTATGGAATTATAATGCATGTAGTACGGTGTATCATTGTTTAGTTGATAGCGTACCAGTAAATAAACATATTGAAATAATATTTAGGAGAGTTGTGGGAGTACTGTCGCCTCCCTAGCACGCCCTCAATGGCAGTTCCAGGAGGTGTTCCGGACCCTACTATTTTTGAAAAATAAACTGTAGAAAAATAGTTCTCAAATCGTCGCCTCGGAGCTAAAGGATCCTATCTGCCACTCTAACGAGTGTCAGATAGGATCCTTTAGCTCCGAGGCGACGAAATATTGTTAGTTGAATCACAAAATTTTCTCCCATTTATCAGCTCAGGCGACTAAAAATTCTTTGTTTGGCGCTTAACCTCCACAGCGCGGAGATCAACGTTAGACGTCAGAATATGACGTTTGTAGACGATCCCGGACTGTAAGAGTGAAAATATTTCTAATGTCCGGATACCCATAACATAAGTACTCAAATGAATCGGGAAAAGCTAACTAAGCCGTTTATGATGATTTCGAATTGGAAAAAAAGCTTTGGTTTTTATGGTTTATACAACAATTGTCTCTTTAAGAAAAACGCCTTAAAAATGTGAGAGGCCAAACTCAATTCCCGTCAGACCCCCGTCCCTGCCCCTAGCTACTCAAATGGGTCTCCGCCTTGAGTGGGCATATATACGAGAGGCGTGGAGTCCTTCAAGATGCGGCTCAGAAGGCGGATCAGCAGTGATAAGACCTGAGACGTCCGCAGCCGATCCCTGTGATCCGGAATCATCTGACACGAGTCACAAGTGTGGGATAAGAGCCGCGGATTGTCAGGTGGGCAGGCCATACCTCTACCTTACATACAGACGATTAGATCCACTTAACCCTTTAACCGCCGGTGTCGCATACATTCGGGTTTTCATTTTTTATTTGCACATTAAGTACTACCTTTTAAACATGTTAAAGATAAAATATGACATCAATCAGCAAGATTTAAAAACAGTTGACCTCCATTTGGTCAAATCTGAATAATGTTCACTCACTTGAAGTTGTGGATCGCGTCAGCGAGACACAACTTCAAGTGGGTGAAAATTCCGATTGAATAATTTGGCGGTTAAAGGGTTAAGGACGTCACTTACCCTCCGTAATATAAATAGAAGGATTTTTTTCTATTCCGTCGAACCCTCATCTCGCTTATCAAGTGAGCCATTTGAACGACTGATATACCAGAAGACATCAGGCAATGTTGTTTTAATGTTGGGCCAGCATTGAAACAATATCGGGTCAACGTTTCGTATCTCTTTGGATATGATATCTTCATGCATGTGGATCGAGGTCACTGGAGCAGACACCCCTTTACTTAATATACACCTCTTTAAGATAAAAAAAAGCTATAAATAAGTACATATTAAAGTGGGCATAATATCCACGAATAAATTAATTTCTTATAATTTAAATGTATACATAGATATATACATAGAGAAACCTTACAACAGTTATCAATGTACATGTATATCACAGTTTCATTCTGTGGCAATAATCATTTACGGCGTTTAATTATTCTACATAGAGCGTCCCGCGTGGATACCAATTTTGTAAGTGCAACTTCACAAAGATATAGTTCCTGATATTTTGTTTTTGGCTTAATTGAGTAGGTAATTATACTATTGTCGAAAACAACGAAGCGGATTAGGCCTTGGATCTTAGAACAATAACATATTATTTTGTACTATACTTTCTTCACTATTCTGCCGCCGTATGAATAAATAACTTCCGCAAATATTTTCCTTGCAGTGAATATCAGTTTTCACAGTATTAATTCATAAAATCTGCAACCAGGTTTCTATGTCCACGTATATATTTCGCATGCTTAAAATTTTCAGACGCTTGAAGTTGTATCTCGCTACCGCGATCCACTACTTCAAGTCACTGAAAATTACTCATCCGTATCCGTAAATGCGTAAATCATCCGTATTTAAAAAAAATCTCCACTTGTAACGATTGTAAAATATACGGACGATTTACAGATACGCTTGTTCACATCTTACGTTTTGTTAACGACGTTGAATACAGTTTAGTCAACAAAAACTCGAAAGGGTAACTAATATTAAACCATTGATATTATTCACCATGTATGTGGTTGTACAACAATAAATATTTAACAACATCTGTAACAAAGTAGCAATAAGTCAATGTGATAATCGTTAATTGGAAAATCTTAAAACTGCGATTGTAACTGTCAATCTGATACAAACTTATCTAAAATTCTCCCTGTAAAGTTGTCATTTTTAAAATATGAATCATTTGTTTCCTGAGTAGTTATATGACTCAAAATGACTCAAAATGCGGCAAACGTTCCAAGAAAAGACACTCATGTTCTATTTTTACCCTATATTTATTAATGCATTGTTTCGCCTCAGATGTAAATACGGACGCCACGTATTTGGCAGTTTGCCAGCGATGACGTCAGTGCTAGGCGGGAGCACGTGATCCGTGAGTTTTGGACTTGGTGTCAGGCGGAGCCTATGACGTCAGCGTGTGATCTGATTACACGTCTCCTTGATCCGGATAGCGAGCGGGACGCCCCGGGATCACTCAGGATCGTGTGCATCTGACCATTCCAGCAAACATGGCACGTTTAACCAATGTTGTTTTGATGTTGGCCTAGCGTCGTAGATGATGGGCCAACAGCAAAACAACATTGGATAAACGTCCCGTGTTTGCTGGGATCCCACTTCTGACACCAAGAAACACCAGACATTATTGTCGTGTCAATGCTATGCCAGCGTTGTAGACTGTGAAACAACATTGATCCAATATTTAGGTACCAGATATTGATCTAATGCTGGATCAATGCTGGGCCAGCGGTTGTCCAACAATGATCGTTGTCTTGTGATTGCTGGGTCGATGCTGTGTCTATGCTGGCCCAATGTATCTCAAGCAATGAATTTCTATTTTAAGCATTTCCCTATCTATAGAACTTTACACCTGTCCCGCCAAAAGACGTCTACCTGGCACTCCCCTAGGCATTATTAAAAGGCTATGGGATAATGGTGTGCCAATGCTGGGCTAACAGTTTATACGTTGAACCAGAATTGTCCCTCTCATATATAGCCACCTTTGGAAATACATTCCTTTTGCATCGTTGTTTGGTTTATTTATAACTTTTCGAAAAAAATTTTACTACCACTCAAATTAACCAAGCCTACATTTTATATTATATGCTGTGGTAATGATTGTTTTGGGCTTTTATTTATATCGCCCCTTTTGGGACACAACATATCGTTTCTCAGTTTAAAACTATTATTGTAAGTGCAGTTTCACAAAGTGACACTGACGATGTTAAGAGATACAAAAAAAACCCTGAGATATTCAACATTACACCTCAACCTTCAGGACAATGATAAAAAAGGTGTCAAAACAAAATCAAAAATGACATTAAATTTAATTATGCCAAGAGTTATTTGCGTAGGCATTGAATTCTTTGGTCAGGTGAACTTTGGCTGTCACAGTAAACATTAAAAAAGATATAGAAAGGGTTCTCAATGTATTTACGAGAATACATACCTTTGTAGGATTTTTTGTGGAAATATACGTATGTAATTACGTCTATGTGTAACTGTAATTTTTATAATCATGGTGACCACAAAATATAGAAAGATTACTGAATAAGCCCATATTTTTGACTCGTGTATACTATACTAGATCGTATAAAAACCATCCAGGGAAGCTAAAGACACTGAACCATAGTTAGTTTAATGGTTTGGTCAACCTCTGTCACGCTGGCCCGACATTCAATCAACATTGGTTCGATATTTCGTGTGTGTTGGGAAAAGGGCCGAGGGTGGAACGTCATTTTATTGCTATGTGGCACATAGCCCACTCTGGTCTGGCACTGTTTTGAATGATATAATTTTTGACACAAACTCAACAATGCACTAAGTATTCACACTCCTCCTTTATACATCCTCAATAAATATGAACGATACGACCAGATAAGTAGAAACACTCCAAGTACCGCAGACGACTGAATTGCTACCCACTCAAATCTTTCACCGCCGATTGTTTTTACTCCTTTTTATTATCACATCAAATCACGTTTGCTGGTGTGAATGTGTGTTTGATCATAGACTTCGCAAATGTGGTGTCACGAATTAAGCAAAAATGGGGCATTTTAAACAGCTTGAGGTTGTGGATCGCGGTAGCGAGACACAACTTCAAGCGACTGAAAAATTAAATTCGATAACTTTGTGGGTAAAATTAATG
This sequence comes from Flabesymbios commensalis, assembly GCA_964017125.1. Classification (NCBI taxonomy): domain Eukaryota; kingdom Metazoa; phylum Annelida; class Polychaeta; order Terebellida; family Flabelligeridae; genus Flabesymbios; species Flabesymbios commensalis. The sequence goes on along the minus strand of OZ024911.1, from coordinate 37,009,536 downwards.
GTTAATATTCACACGAGTTAAAGTAATGAACACTTTGGATCAAAGCAGGCGCGATGTTTTCTCGCTGGAAGTAATTTAACTATAAACATGGTGAAAATACAAATTTAAAAGACAGTATACTTTTTGGATAACTTTTTGATGACAAATAGCCTATTAACTCACATTACTAGCTTGATAATGCCAGTGATTATTAAAACCACCTACTTGAAAATTAATCTCGCGCTTCTGAAAGCGTACATCGTGTGTCACTGGCGCAAAATTACGCAGTTGATCATGGGTTATCAGATTGGGGCCTAATGTTTACATAACGTTAGTTCTTCAGTGGAGACGCTGGAGTCTGAGCAAGCTGGCTAAAAATACCAGAGGTCACCTTACTGGGCAGGGTGGTCATTCCAAACAAACACGATAGGTTTGACCAATGTTGGTTAAAAGCTGGGCCAGCGTCGAAGACGATGGACCAGTATTAAGCTACCAATTACTGGACGTATCGTGTGTGCTGGGCTATGATGACAACGGTTCACTTCTTGTCTGTTTATTTATTTTTTTCCCTCACAAGTCGAGTGGGTCATCCAGAGTGTCTGTAGAAAGGTCTGAGCGATGTACAACGAAGTGCTAATACTTTTTAAATTACATTAAATATTTTTTTGAACTCAATTTGAAATCACCAGTAGTCTGCTGGTGTTACTGTACTTGATAATAGTAGGCGTATCTTATCTAGTCATAAGATTTGGCCTTTTCTATTTTTAGCGGTGATTCAACGGTGTGTGATAAAAAAAATCGGCAAACTGAATGAGGTTGTCCTCAATAGGACCTGTACGCGTCTTAAATTCCAATCTTGTGCAATGGTAATGATAACATTGCTTATCACATGGGGTTCATAATATGAAGTAAGTATATCCTCACCTAGCAGGCAAAGTGTTGTATGTGCCACTCATTTGAGTGGCACATACAACACTTTGTCTGCTAGGGGATGATATACCTGATTATCAATGTCACCCCACGAGCTGTGAAATTATTTTTTGAAAAAGCACCGCACTCCCTGTATCTTATGTGGGCTTTCTTATTGTTTAATACATTAAAATATACAATAATTATATCTGCCCAATTGTGGTCCACTATTTACTGGAGTGGTGTTTATGTGAGGCGCTGTTGTTGATATTGGTTACGGCGCATTAAGATACGGTGTCCATGTATTGAAGAAATAAGGTGTCCATGTATTAAGGCATTGGCATAGTATATAGTGCATAGTGATATTTATAGTTAGAAAGGAATGATCTAAAGGACAGAAAAAATTATTCGGAAGCAACAACAAAAACAATATTGGTAAAAAATTGGCATCTGTTATAGTGATAATAATTATTATTATTGGATTTATAAAGCTCCCTGTTTCAATGATTAGGACGATGATCCCAGGGTGCTGTGTTATAAACGTACACCTATTTGTTTGCGCATATCGTCGCCTCGGAGCTAAAGGATCCTATCTGCCACTCTAACGAGTGTCAGATAGGATCCTTTAGCTCCGAGGCGACGATATCCTTCATTGGCTACAGGTAAATATCGGCACACGGAATTTTAATAATACCGTCGTCACAGGATCGTATGGAATATTGGATGATAAGGACATGCCCTTATACAGGTGACAAGACACGAGTTCTACATACGTGCATGCGTCACGATGGTCACGAGCCAGATCTACTATTAAAAAGCAAACAGCAGTAGCTCCTGGGATTTCAAGCAAGTAGTTACCACCTTTTGTGTTTGATGACATAGCAGATAGCTCGTGTCCACGACCGGGGGGGGGGGCGGAATAGGCTGCCAAATCCGTATTTTTAAGCACATAGTTGGTACATGAGTGGGGTGAGCCTTTTACTACGCCTTATAAATGTCTGCCAGACAGCATGCATACTCAGAGAGCGTACGACATTGCATCGACATTGATGCAACGTCAATATAACGTCGTATGTCGGAAGCATAAATAAATGCAGCCAGTCCATTGCGAGGTCGTCTCCGTGTCGCCCTCTAGTCCATTGTCACATAAGCCTAAATATGTTGCCTTCACAAGGTCATGAAGTAACAAAATTTGTCAGTCATATTATTTTATATCCCCCTCGTGGGATTAAAGGGCGTATCTGTCACTTCACAATGAGCCAGATACTACCCTTTGATATCATGTTCTGCTATCGGCTGGACTTAACTGAGGCATGTGCCAAAATAATATTTATTATGGGAATTCCCAACACCGACCTTTGACGTGGTTGTGGACTGCAAAAATAACAAGTGCCCTTCAAAATGCTTACCGTTTTAAATTTTTTTAATAAGGGTTATTATGTATCATAATATCGAAGTAGACCCTACTTACACTATAAATTCCTTCCACTGACAATACTTAGTTAAAGATACAGACTGAATGATGAGCATAATTATAATATAATTATTTCTAAGGACTTGTTGACCTATATATACTGTGTTTGGATCGAAAATTCCAACATAGTGACACATTATTCAGTTATAAATGTGACTCATAAACAAGGCATAAGCAAAGCAAGCTACATTGTATTGAGTAAATGCGATTCGCAGATTAAAAAGCATAAATAATAAAAACAATTGTTTTATTCAGAGCTGCTTGAACATTGGCATTTTCGAAAGAGCTAGAATCGTATTACCAGAAGCTGTCTATGCCATCATTGGGCAACAATGCTACCAGTATTGTCTTTACAATTTAATTATTTTTCGTAAACTTCGCAAACAACATTCACTCGAAGCTTCAAAATGAAGGTCAGCAATTTTAAAATCTTGTTGATTTGATATCACGTTTTATCTTTGCCATGTTCAAGAGCGGATATGTATAATGCGCTAATAAAAAATGAAAACTAAAATAACGTACCACAAGCAATACCGTTTTGAATCAAGATAGGATATAATGTCCCCAGTAAAGTCACCATCTTAATTGAATATTGAACGACTGCACCCTCTAACCGCCAAACTATTCAATTGGAATTTTCACCCACTTGAAAGTTATGTCTCGCTGACGCGATTCACAACTTCAAGTGAGTGAAAATTATGCAGTTTGACAAAATGGAGATCAACTCTTTTCAAATCGTGCTGATTGATGTCACATCATGCCTTTAACATGTTTAAAAGGCGGTACTGAATGTGGTAATGATTAAGTTAAAAACCGAATAAATTCAGCACAGGCGGTTAAAGGGTTAACGATAATGTGATATGTGTAGTAAACGTGTGCCTCTTCTGATTAGATCTTTTTAAATAGTTTCCCGTTGTTGCTGTTTCAAGCTATATTTTTTCAGTACAAGGCTGTGTTCAAGCTAAGCTGTTGTGAATTTAGTGACTCGTATGATAAACCAAGGAATATAGAAAAGCCCTTTTAAATTCCTTGAATCAACAGAACATTCTGTTATAGCTCGTGTATACTGCTCTGCAAAGGCATAAGGCGGTAACTGCATACTTGTTCAGTGAATAGTTACTGCTTTTTGACTCTGCAAGGCGTAATGCAAACCCATCATGTCATACATCATTAGTAAACGTCACTTACGAAACATATAATAGTGGATGTATCGAGATATCCTATATATATGTACATATAGCTAATCATACAGTGGTACTACATGTATGTAACCATACAATCATCTGCATGCCAAGACGATTAAAACCAGTCAACCATTTCTAGTCATCATAAATAAACAACAGTATTATCTATGTGCGTGGCTCTTTGTATATTCTGTGTAGAATTACATTGTTAGCAAAGTCATTGCCAGCGTCGTCAAAGACCATGAATGGACCAGAGATGAGGGACCACCCTGTAACAATAGTAGTAGCTATAGGCATGTGTGCTTTTTGAATGCGGGTACATAATGCGCATGCGTATGTTCATAGATCATAGTCTTAATTTAAGCATGTTACAACGTCATAGCGCCGCAATAATGAGCAAAACAGCAGTCACTGCTTATTTAAAAAGTAAGCAGTTACTGCTGTTTGTCTTTGCAGACACACTGCAGATCGATGTATAGTTTTATAGTCATTAATAACATACGCCGCTCGACATTGTCCTATATATTGGACTGAAGAACATCAATCCTTTGGGCCCTTAGTGCATTTAAATAATGTCAAACATTCGTCTTATATCATACATTTTAATGATACTTACAAATGCTAGACTAAACGTCCCACAATGTGTGTAAAAAAATATTAATATGCAAAACATCTGTAAAAAAAACGTTTTAAAAACATTGTTTTATAACATGTTTTATAACATCTGTTGATCCGATCTTTTAATGTTGTAAAATATTTCCATGTAACTTTCCCAAAATGTTGGACAAAATGTTTTGTGTTAACTTTGCTGGGTAAAACGTACTTACTTGTGAGGTACTTTTTATCTAGACCACTGTACACACTTCTGGCTGGTCATTACATTGCACACTTTGACCTTAAACATACTGATTTTAATTTGACAACTAATTTTATAAGTTAAATTCTGAGCCTTTCGATTATGTTTCGCCGCGACGCACATATTTAAGCAGATGAAAACTATTCATATTTTTTTTATTTTTTATTTTTAATTTGGGACAGTGCATTGACGAATAAATATAAATTACACTCACAATCTTGAGGCGTTATTTGATGTGATGATAAAAAGTAATAGAAACAAGTATAATAGTGGTGATCAGTGATAACAAATGTTAGGAATGTTTTGTCTGAATATAAGGTATGCAAATCTCTGTGAGTTACGTTACTGGTTTTATAGAAAATAAATATTATCGTCATATTAGTAGGAATTGTGTGAAAATAAAAAATAATTTATTTACACATTTGGGACAACAATGTAGTATGATTGATGTATTAGCATAGTATTTTTTTGAAGAGAAACATAATAAGGTGTGGTATAAAAAATAACATAGAATGCATCATCAATACTTTAACATGTTTAGTATTAAGATGTATTTAAATATTGATTATAATCTTGATATGAATACTATCATCATCAAAAATGCAGAATCTGGTATCATGCATGTCTGATACTAGTATACTCAGCACCACACTTTACCACACCCATCTGTGCCATCATCATCTAATGTTACCATGTCTGCTACATGTTACAAGATGGAATCAGTCAATTGCTATCTACTATTAAAGCGGTTTGTCTTTGCACGGAATATATCGTCGCTTCGGAGCTAAAGGATCCTATTTGCCACTCTGACGAGTGTCAGATAGGATCCTATAGCTCCGAGGCGACGATATTTTGTTATGACATTTTAGATAGACGTGAACGGTCATGCAAATAACAGCCGAGAAATATCGAACCGGGCCGCACAACCTACACCAGTCAGGGGCATGTGGTCCAGGTCACGCTGACCAGTTGACCAGTGGGCAGCGACACTGGCTTCACACGTGAACAGTGGGTGTCACAGCTGGAGCAACGCATGGCATGGAGTGTGATGTTAGTCCGGCACCCAATGCCGGTTCAATGTTGGGTCAACATTGAGCCAGCATCGGAACAACTACTAGTGTTTGCAGAAAATGTAGTGTGAAGATGGCCTTTATTATTACCATTTAACATATTAACCCTGAATACGTTTATTTTAGAATTTACACCCACTTGAAGTTGTGTCTCGCTGCCGCGACACACAACTTCAGGAGGGTGAAAAATATTTGGTTTATTTGAGTCCAAACATTTGCAAATCTTGATGTTTAAACATACATTTATTCCCAATACCAGTGCTTTAATCGGCTGATAAAATGGATTAAACACTACTTTAATCGTGTTTTGCACTTAAGGGGTTGATACCATCTGATGTATTTAGCCATCTAAAACTCAACCAGTCAATCAATCAGTTCAATCGTGTATCAATACCACGGGGACTAAAACTTATTCATGGTATTATTCATAGAAAAACATTTCTGAAAGTTATTTGATTTGTAGTGCTGTGCTCTGTGGAATGAAGTAGTGTATTCTGCAGATAATGAAATCATTTTTATTCAGAATTTTCCGCTTTTTAATAACATTTCTATAAACATTTCTAAGCATCCAGACAAAACCCAAACAAAATATATGTACACCTTTAGGATGGTTGAATGTAAGCACAACATTGGGCCACATGTTGATGCCGCCGGCCCAGCGCTGGGCAGACAATCCGTGCTGAAGGCGAATGCACCCCCCCCCCCTTCCATGTCCTCAGCTCAAGACACAATGTTGGACCAACGTCGAAGTGTTTAATGTGATAGGCAGTGGGTATCTACTGCAATATAAAGACGAACGGTTTTATAAAAAAAAATACAACCAAAAATGAATGTTGCCTTTTTACGCCACATGTGGCGCCTCTGGGGCCTTCCAGGGCGAACATTTGACAGTCGGGAGCGGTGTAGACTGGACAGCCGATGACCGGTGGCGAGTAGTCCAACAGGTGTCCATCTAGCCTATTATCGCTCGCTGATTGGAGGCGCATTCCAAGGCCAGACGGAATGCAGTCTGGCATGTCAATTCAAGGCCTGAACGCCGTGGTGTTTCAACGCTGTGTCCGACTCTCCATGTATAGCGGTGACGCCTTCTCCGAAGCCGTGGATTGGTGTATTCGTTTCACCCGAATTCTTTTTTCAACGTAGCAGTGACCTGGTGACTGGGAGCTATCTCGAGGGCGGGGGCCCTGGTAGAGGTTAGCACCGCTGCCTTTCACGCTAGAGTTCGGTTCGGTTCCCGGTCTCGGCGGTTTGAAAGAAACAAAATGTTTCTTCCCCATCCACGTGTAAAACTCAGTATTTTGGGGAGCCTCCGTGACCGAGAGGTAGCGTGCTCGGCCTCAGACCACCAGGGTTCGAATTTCGAATCCTGTGTCTGGAGGACAGTGTCATCTCATTCATCTCATTATCCTCAGGAGGTTCTCCTGGCCCAGTTTAGCCTATATGTGCACAAAGGTGGCCTAAAGCCCGCTTCATTTCATTTTTTATCTCGACCCCAAGGTGCGGACAATAAACTGGTTATGCGATCTTGTATCTGAAATGTTACTGATTCTGATAAACCTATATTATTTTCGAACTGAATTATCGAGGCCAAGTCTGAGATATGACCGTCCAAATAAATGTTCCACGATTTTTTATGGGCTCAATCTGTGGCTGAAACCTTCCCTTTACAAATTATGTTTCAACCACATTGGTACTAGGTGGGTGTTGGGTCAATCAGTGATACAACAATGGGTCATATGCCTAGACTAGTCGTTTTAGCCTATTATATACTAAGGTGGACATTTGGGTGTCAGTCCAGTGAACTACCCCCGGAGGACTAAAATATTATCAATTAAATTTACCACTTCACAATATACTTCATCCATACCGAGCAACAACAAAATTAAAGGGACCCCGTGGGATGAGACATTTTCAATTGTGTCAATTTTGCAAATTTGATTTATATGAAGCTATATAGCCTACTGATCTTAACTAAAAATACAAAAAAGTCAAAAAACTATTTTAAAGCATCGAAAAAGAGAGAAATAGTTATATTTCCAGGTCGTATATTGCCATGTAAACAAAACAAGTCAGCAATATACAGCACTTTACACCATTTATTCCTACGTCTTGGACGGCGAGGTCAAAGCAATCGCCGCCAATGGTGTCTTATAGTCAGGACATGGGGGATAGACCTGCAGCACTGATTGTCTGCCCAACGCTGGGCCGACAGTATCAACAAGTGGTCCAATACTGTAGGAACATTCAACCGTCGTTTAGCAAGTGTTTAGGTATACAAAAAGTTTGTTTGGCTTTTAAGCAGATTCATAGAAATGTTTATAAAAAATATTTAAACAAATCTAAAAACTCCGAAAAAAAAAGAAATTATGATCTGGGGGATACAAAAATAATAAGAAAATTGATGTCATCCCAAGAAGCCGCTTTAATGTCTTCGTCCACCATTTTGCCGCACCCTTAAAGCGCTATAATCTGAAATTTAATTTTTCATCCTCTTGAAGTTGTGTCTCGCTACACTCACATTTGCAAAATTTATATTGATGCTTAAACACACACCTCGTTCCAAATATCAGCGACTCAAGAGGCTAATAAAACAGAAAAAACCCGATTATCCGTGTTTAGCGTTTTAAAAGTTATATAATACTGCTTCTATAGTAACTAGGTAACACAGAGCCAACGTTGACAAAGCGTTCTTCTCTAGCTGCTGCACGGAGCACTGCCGTTCAAAACAAGAATGCGGTAATTGTTCACCTAACAAGTGAGCAGTTACCGCATTTTGGTTTAGCACAGCAGTGTATACTACGCATGCAATAAACATTGTTTGTCTGGATTGTTGTGCGTGGACGAAAGCTGTTATGAAACATTAATTACGTCACCTAGCCCGTGAGAATGTGCCTGAGTCTAGTCTGCGGTGCCGAGCCAAATTAGGCAGTACCTACTTACTTTACATGTAAGCAGATACTGCCCTTTGTCTTTGTAGAGTAGTATTGCGTATGTCCGTCATGTCAGGATAATTATTAGACAATCTCTGATCAATCTTTCCATTACATGGCGGCCGGCCAATAATGAACCATCCTAAATGTAGTCAGTGATTCCTCTGTTAAAAACACAGTAAGGAGGTGTCAACAAACTGTGGGATATATTTATTTTGAATCCTCCAGGCATTAAAACCCAATTAAGCCTGAATTTACCATTGTCATCTCCATCCACTACAAGCCGCGAATTGCTGTCGCAATTCTCGACTTGTAGTGGATGAAGATGATCTGATATGGTTTTAAAATTAAAGAAAATTGCCAGGTGTTGGTAAACCAGTTTCATGGAAATTTCCATTCTAAAAGCCTTTGTTGTAGTCTATTTTCAGGGATGTAAAATGATGCTTTAATGCATCGTGAGGGCTTAAAGGGTTCACTGTCCTCAACCCTTAAAGCGCTGAAATATTGTTGTATAAACTATAGATACCAAAGGGTTCTTTCAATTTGAAATCATCGGAAATGTCTTAGTTAGCTTTTTCCGATTCAGGCCATTAGACAACTTTTTACTCTTACTGTGCGGGGATCGACTTTAGACGGCAAAATCTTTATTTGTTTCGTCTTAGTTTATTGAAGATAATTGCGTGGATAATAGAATTATTATTATTTATCATGTTATACTTTGTTCAAGTGTACATATCATATCTACATCTTTATGTAATTTTACCAAACTAACTCACTACTCGGCTCGGAATTAAAGAGAAGAAACTACCACTTAAAAAGATGGAGATCCATCCCTTTAATTCCAGAAAAATGATACAGTGCAGTGTGTTGAAAGCTGATTATAATTCTGTATTCTAAAGGCAAATAACAGTAACTTCTTACTTGACAGGTGAGCAGCCACTGCATTTTGCCTTTGCAAGTTACGACATAATCGAGGCTGCGGATTGGTCGAGACGGCTATCTTGACCAATCCGCTGCCTACGATATATATCGTAACTTGGGCGAGAATAAGGGCCCCCCAGTTTGCCCGGAAATGGTCAGGAGAAATATTAATTACGTCACCACCCTCCTCTCAGCAAACGCTGGACGCAAACCAATGTTGTTTTAATGTTGGCCCGCCGTCTTCGACGTCGGACCAACATTAAAACATCATTGCCTCAACGACCCGTGTTTGCTGGACTCCTATGTATTTTTTCGACAGCGGCGTGAGAAATGCTTGGGTGAATATATAATTAACCCCTGTACTAAAACACTAATGAGCACGTAATGAGCTAATTAAACAATGCGCCCAATATAGTATTGCGAGTGGCGGCCACGAGTGTAATGGAACTGCTGCTGGCCCAACTTTGTGAGACGTTGAGCCTATGATAAGCAGTGATTAGGTTCGATGTGAATGCTTGATTTACCTGGAATTGCTATAAAGAGCATTATTGGGTCAGCGTCTTAGACTCCCGCTATAGAGTTTTATGAGGTGTGCACTCTATACCCCACTTGCGCACAATCGGACCGATATTTTATTTTCTTACGAGTAACAATACAGATAAGATTTGTGTGAGTCGCCCATATTACATCAGTGTGCGTGTATCAGTAGGCTCCTCTCCTTTACATACGATAATATCATGTATATCTTCATTTAATTTGTACATTCGCTTGTATATACATTTATGCATATATGTACATATCTACGGCAAAAAAAAAGGAATTTGTTTTATGTCAATAAAACATCTGAAAAATATTATGTATCGCAGCAAAAAGGTCCCTTTGGTGTATGAATTTTAGTTCTGCTTTTTTATCAACTGAGCTATAGTTGGGTGGTATTCAATGATAGGAAGATAAATGATGTAAAACTTCTATGGAATGACAGAGCAGATGGAATGGGACAAAACTATATGTGGCCCACGTATGTAGACAGGAATCGTTCCAAAAGCGTCCAAATCTGTTGGAACTTGTCCATTTGGACGGCTTTCAGGCTGATGTACTTATTCAGTCTGGGACTGCCTCGCCCAGGAAGCATTGCATTGGCAGAACGCTGGTTGAAGATTTGGTTTGTGCTAAGCACCAACAAACAGTATAATATATACACGGTGCTTGTTGAATGTCGGGCCAGTATGACAGACGCCGGCTCAACATTTACCCAGTATTTGGTTAAACTCTTGTACTGTACGTTCTATGGCTGCTGCGGTTACATCACATGCAACATGAGACGTTGACCCAAGGTTGGTTTACTGTTGGACCAGCGTCGTAGACGATGGGCCAACAGTAAACCAACGTTGGGCCAACGTTTCATGCTTGGTGACATACCAGACTGATGTAGTGGGTATCCCGATGGCTCAACGGCTAAAGGCTCATACATGGATAGCGTTGTTGCACAGGTAATGCGTGCCCGTGTAGCGGCGCGGGCCAATTGCGGTGTCGTGGCTCTTTTCTGTGCATAGCCTTGTTAAAGGGGTTACATCGTTTCGAGCCACTAATGACAGAAATAATACAACCAAACAAGGCGAAGGATTCACCCCCTTTGAGATTTCTCTATAATGTGTGACACTGATATGTTTCATTTATCCCGGCGTTCAGCTTCTGTTGGAAATTCTGTCTATATCGTAACGCTTGATTGCATAATATCTGAAAATAAAGAGCCATTTAAAACCTAGCCCATTTAAAACCACTTTCACGCAATAAAGAGACAAGTATTTTTGTAGCACAATAGGCGTAGTAATTTTACAACGTAATGTGCTTTTCTCATTTACTTGGAGCCAGCCCCAAGTAAATGAGGAGAATCAGGTGGATGGCATCATTCACAAGTGGGCTAACCCATATTTTGACGATTTTGATAAAAAATCGCACTGCAACATGAAGTACAGGATAAAACGAAAAAATACAAATTGACACAATAAGGTAACAAAATCAGTGACCAAATGGTCTAAACCTGAATGTGAAAATCGTATATATTGATCAAGTTGTTGATATCAATGACATTTATATTCATTTCTTTTAATGTGGGTTAGCCCACTTGTGCATGATGCCATCCAAGTGATAATTCAGCACTCCATGAGTTCAGATATGAGATGGCGATTGATTCAGTCGTTATTATGAGTGCACATGCAAATGAAATGAAATGAAATGGAATAGGCCAGGGGAACCTCCTGAGGATGGTGAGATGAATGAGATGACACTGCCCTCCAGACACAAGATTCAAAATTGGAGCCCTGGCGGTCTGAGGCCGAGCACGTCACCTCTTGGTCACAGGGGCTCCCCACAATATCGAGTCTTTACGAGTAAGAAGAAACATTTTTGTTTCTTTGAAACTTAAAAGCCAGAGTGAGGTTAGAATCAGTGATCTTCGACTTTCCAAGTCGACAGCTTTAACCACTGCACCAAGGCCCCCGCGTGGGAGCACATGCAGCAATACAATGCATCATTGTGATAAATAATCATTTTTTCCAATAAGGCGTAATAATTCCCCAGATTGCAGGTCTCATTGACCGATAATATGACGGTACAGCTAAAGGCTTTTTATACAGCGCCGGTAGTATAGTGGTGAAACGGTGAAGCATTTGTATTAGCAATTAAAATTGTATTTTTGCAGATGAAACATGTCTGCGGTCAACAAGATTGAAAAAACACTAAGTTGATGCAACGTCAATTGGGGTAAAATTCAAAGAGATTAAAGCAGCCCCTTGGGATGACATCAATTTTCGTTTTTAATTCCGTACTGAAGTAGTGTTTCCCACGGATCATGTTTTTATTTTTTTCAAAATTTTCATATTTTTACAAATATTTTTACAATATTTTCCATGAAACCAGAAGTAACCCAAACAAACTATTTGTTTACCTGAAGGACGATTGAATGTTTTCACAGCATTGGGCCACATGCTGATGGCATCGGCCCAGCGTTGGTTAGACAATCAGTGCTGCAGGTGTGTCCTCCCGTGTCCTGACTATAAGACACCAATTAGCGGCGAATGCTCTGATCTTACCGTCTGATACGTAGGAATATGTGATGTAAAGTGCTGAATATTGCTGACTTGTTTTGTTTACATGGCAATATACGACCTGGAAATACAACTATTTCAGTCTTTTTCGGTGCATTAAAATTGTTTTTTGACTTTTTCGTATTTTCAGTTAAGATCAGTAGGCTATATAGCTCTATATAAATTACATTTTCAAAATTAACAACATTGAAAATGTCTCATCCCAAGGGGTCATTGTTAATGATAATGGTATTCGTATTGTAAACATCATAAATTATACCCAGCGTTAACCAAATCAAAACTCAAAATTAAAAGCATACCCGTCCTGTCACTGGCAGGGGCAGTCGAAAATACCCCCTCCTCTCCTACCTGATAAATTATTGGAAGATCAAGCAAAATGTAGAAACGAGATGATATCAACAACCAGGTCTGCTCGTTTTGGTACAAAGTCTCAGGGGCGGGGGCCCTAGGGTAGTGGTTAGCACCGCTGCCTTTCACGCCAGAGTTCGGGGTTCGGTTTCCGGTCTCGGCAGTTTGAAAGAAACAAAAAATGTTTCTTTCCCCATTCACGTGTGAAAGTTAGTATCGTGGGGAGCCTCCGTGACCGGGAGGTAGCGTGCTCGGCCTCAGACCGCCAGGGCTCGAATTTCGAATCCTGTGTCTGAAGACAGTGTCATCTCAATCATCTCACCATCCTCAGGAGGTTCTCCCGGCCCAGTTTAGCCTATATGTGCACAAAGGTGGCCTAAAGCCCGATTCATTTCATTTTTCATTTACCCAATGCTGGGCTGACGTTGGCCCATCGTCTACGACGCTGGCCCAACATCAGCCCAACATTGGGCCAACGCCTTGTGTTTGCTGGGTTACTTGAAAAGTTACCAGTTACTGCTGTTTGAACGATATCTTGAGCTGGTTCAGACAATGATGTATCTAGTCATTCACCTGTTTTATCTGTTGAAGGCCATGCCCCATCAGGTCGCGAAGCTGCCTCCCATAAACATCATCTCCAAGGCTACTGGTTTCTCAGCAAACTAAGCACACTGGTTCAATGGTGGCTGTCGCAGACGCTGTCCCAACATTCAGCAAGCATGGAACTAATACCCCGCGTTCCCTTGGTGTACACGGTGATATGTTGTGATACCTGATAGGCTCTGTCCATGTACTCCTTGTGCAAAGCAGAAAAGCAGTAACTGCTTAAAGCAGCTCCTTGGGATGACATCAATTTTTGCTTTTAGTTTTGTAATGAAGTAGTGTATCCCCCAGATCATGATTTTATTTTTTTCAGAGTTTTTAGATTTTAAAAAATATTTTTTATCAACATTTCTATGAATCCGCTTAAAACCCAAGCAAACTTTTTATATACCTAAACACTTGCTAAAGGACGGTTGAATGTTCCTACAGCATTGGGCCACATGGTGATGCCGTCGTTCCAGCGTTAGGCAGATGATCAGTGTTGCAGGTGTATCCCCTTATGTCCTGACTATAAGACACCAATTAGCGGCGATTGCTTTGATCTCACCGTCCAAGACGTGGGAATATGTGGTGTACAGTGCTGTATATTGCCGACTTGTTGTGTTTACATGGCAATATACGACCTGGAAATATAACTATTTCACCCTTTTTCGGTGCTTTGAAATTGTTTTTTGACTTTTTTGTATTTTTAGTTAAAATCAGTAGGTTATATAGCTTCATATATAATATATTAAATTTTCAAAATTGACAAAATTGAAAATGTCTAATTCCACGGGGTCCCTTTAATCTACAAGTAAGCGGCTACAGTGTTTTTTGCTTTGCCGAGAACTGACTTCTTCCATGTGGATACTGTTAAAATAGTGTTGAAGCCACGTTAAATTGATAAATGAAGCTGATAGCATGATATTGTTGAAATCCAAAAACATAATGTAATAGCCATTTCATTAAGGCGCAATAAATATAAGATTTCTTCAAAATCAATCCTCAGGCTAATCGATCCAGAAAAAAATCCTTGAAGAATAGGAAACGATAAAATATAGTTTTCGTGTGGATAAACACAATCATTAAAGGGGTCCACAATTTTACATAAATTATCAGACCATCAGTTTAAGATCCAGGAACGTCATAAATAGGCGTCGTCATTCGTCAATGCAAGGAATATAGAAAGTATTTCTATATTTCTCGGTCAATGTACGTAGCCAAACATGAAGGAAATTTCCGTCGAATTTACTATAGTTACACCAGGATCCCTGGATCCTGGCATGCATTTCGGCGTGGAAGTGAAGGCGTTGAATAATATTATACCCAAAGGTACATTTTCAGTCGTAGAAAAAATGGGGCTTTAAACCGTAATATTGACCGCCATATTTTTCGATCATATGAATAATAAACTACAATCATCGCGAACCCCACTCTGGCCTTCAAGTTTCAAATAAACAAAATGTTTCTTCTCCGCTCAGTCGTAAAGATTCAATATTGTGGGGAACCTCCGTGACCGAGAGGTAGCGTGCTCGGCCTCATACCTTCAGGACACGTATTTCGAATACTATGTCTGAAGGGCGGGGTCATCTCATTCATCTCACCATTCCCAGGAGGTTTTCCTGGCCCAGTTTAGACTATTTGGCACAAAGGTAGCCTAAAACCCCATTCATTCCTTCATTCCTTCATTCATTCATTCATTCATTCATTCATTCATTCATTCATTCATTCATTCATTCATTCATTCATTCATTCATTCATTCATTCATTCATTCATTCATTAGAAGCTGGCATTGTTCATGTGATTACCAGGTTCAAACATCTGTACAGCAAACTGGACTTATTATAATTATACAGTATTAAACAGTATTGAACTTGCACTGCCGCTGCTAGAGGTGACATGGGTCTCATACCACCTTTATGTAAACAACGCGTGGAGATGACAAGACAGTACCATCGATTAATTATTATGTCAGATAATAGGCTAAATAAAAGTGTTTTTATTTGGGCAGGCACGTCATCAGGTATAAAACAAAAGAGCTGGCCTGGTCGCGTAGGTAAATTTCTTAAAGAGTTAGGAATAGAGAAGGAGATAGAGTGTTGTAATAGCAAGCAAGAAATGATCAGCCTCGTGAGGAATAATTGTATCTGTAAATGTGTAAGTGACTGGCATAGTACGATCAACAGGGAAACGGGAAGAAGAGGTGTCGGTGGAAATAAGTTAAGGACATATAGGCAGTTGAAAGATGAATATGGTGTAGAACAGTATGTGATCAAGATAAAATCTGTTAAAGAGCGGAGTGCGCTTAGCAAGTTCAGAAGTGGTGTAGCGCCTATTAATTTAGTGCTGGGTCGCTACCTCGGTATACCTGTAAATAACAGATTTTGTAATTTTTGTGAAAATTGTGTTGAGGATGAAAAACATGTTTTATTGAGTTGTCCTATGTATAATGGTGTACGGCAAGCTTTGTTCACGCAGGCGTGTTATATTAACTCTGATTTTATGTCTTATGACGAAGACGCTAAGCTACGGTTTTTATTTAATGATGATGCTATAGTTTCAAAATGTGCCAAAACCTGCCTTAAAATTATTAATATAAGGAGCAATGTGATAAATTATGTAAGATAATACATGAATATAATTAGGTATGGGAATATATGTATTTATGTATGTATGTATTTAAGTATGTATGTAAGTATGCACAACGTTTTACTCGCCTTTCATAACTTTTATCTCTTATTACTATGTTTTTATGTATGTCTTGAATATTTTAGTATGTGTCTCTCGCAACTCAAACTCTGAGTGATCTTTGTGAAATAAGAGTGAGACTTTAATAAATGATTTACTACTACTACTGCACATTAATTTCAGTTATTATCACTGTTGATGTACAAACCTCCGGTCCAGCTTTCAACCAGCATTGGCTCAACGTCTGCTGAAAATAATACAAACAAACTTATTGTTATAAAATTAAATATGGCAGACAGCTCGTTGTGAATCCCATCATCCCCCCCCCCCCACCTACCCCCCATTGATTCGCCGGGTAAGTGTAGATGGTCGCCTGCACTTTTTTCGGCGAGCAATATGAGATCTATGATACATAGAAATAACTCTTAAACAAAAATATTGCTGACATGACATTAACCCTTTAACCGCCGGTGCCGCATATCTTCGGGTTTTCATTTTTTATTAGCACATTAAGTATCACCTTCTAAACATGTTGAAGATTAAATGTGACATCAATCAGCAATCAAATCTGAATAATTTTCACTCACTTGAAGTTGTGGATCGCGTCAGCGAGATACAACTTCAAGTGGGTGAAAATTCAGATTGAATAATTTGGCGGTTAAAGGGTTAACGGCGTGGCATTTGGCGCTCTCATAAAACTGAATGATTGTCGTATTATTATCAGAGCTCCAGACAGCTAGCATGACAAAATGCCGACAGACCGGTTGACATTGTCATTATCGGGTTACATGTCTGGATCCACGGATGCCGGATAATACAGCATCAGGAATACCCTTTGGAAGCTATAGGCTCACATAGTTTCACAATTTCAAGCCAAAGCGATGCACCCCTTCGCATGGATGGAAATAAAGCAGGCTGCACTCGGACGTGTATCCTTCCTTTTACTATGTGAACAATTTCCGCATAAAACCACGTCTAAATGACACAACAGTACTGTATACTGTAGTAATATTCGCGAGGTTTCCATTTTCGCGAATTTCGCTATAGCAGGACAGATTCACGAATTCAAGAATCCCGCAAAAATTATTATTATGATAGCACTACTAAAGAAAAAGAAAAATTAGCGAATCCTAATATTTGAGAAAAGTCCCAAAATCAGAAATTCGCGAAAATTTAAACCCGCAAAAATTACCAGATCTACAGTGTTTGTATAAAACAGTAAAAAAACATTCCTGGTTTGAAAAAAGAATGCCTTGATATTTCTAATTGATCAGAAGCTAACACAGATGACGGAATTGTGCAAGGTCAAATTTAAAATTACAGCTGAATTACATTATATCGACACGCTTTATTGTGTCACTTGTGCGCGAAAGGGTCGGCTAGAATGTCACGCCGACCTTCTGGCCGGGGTGATGACCGCCACTGTGCAGTCGTGGCAATAATTTCCACATAGCGACGTGGGCTATAAAATTAACTGTGCAATTAAAAATAAGTACTGTTGATCCTCATCCAATATAACGCGCCTCCACAGTGTCACGATGCAATACCTTCTGCATCAATAGCAAATACATCTGAAACATCACTTTGGTTTTAATATATTTTGGCAAGAAAGACAAACTAAGCTACTAGTAGGGAGGACAAACTTATTATAACGGCGTACGCTTGAGTACATTTTAATATTCGACTGCTATGTTCAGCATTGCAATAATATGCACAATCGACTCTCTATGAGTATCTTGTGTGGAGGGCAGTGCCATTTTACAATTTTCGGGAGGTCCTCCACTCCTCCTGCATGGCCCAGTTTAGCCTGTTCGTGCACAAAGGTGGCATAAAGCCGCATTCAATCAGTCATGTATTCATTGATTCCTTCATTGATTCATGCGTTCGTTCGTTCGTTCGTTCGTTCGTTCGTTCGTTCGTTCGTTCGTTCGTTCGCTCGTTCGTTCGTTCGTTCGTTCGTTCGTTCGTTCGTTCGTTCGTTCGTTCGTTTTTTCGTTCGTCCGTTCATTCATTCATTCATTTATTCGATCCTTCGTGTGTTGGTTCATTTGTTCCTTCGTTCGTTAAGGAGCACAATCATCCTGTGGATTTGAGGATAAAAGCATTACCGCAGCAGAGTAGCCGGCGGTGCATAGCCATTATCAATATATAGCACATACACTGTCGAGTAACTTGAGTAATTACTATTGTACAGTAAACTATCATGTATCGCATACATGGTATGTGAACATCAGTCAAATTTTTTATGTGAAAGAAAGTGAAGCCGCAGACGCATCAGAACCTGTAATTAATATAAATAACTATTTGCAAAACATTGCTCGTGATTGCAATATATGACCCGGTGATTGATTCATTTTGCATGAATGACATTGCGAAATAGTGCCATTCAAAGCCAAAAGGCAGTAACTAATTATATTTCCAGTAAGCAGTTATTGCCATTAGGCTTTGCAGATCAGTTTTTTGCTTGAAATTAACCCTTACAGTGCAGGGATCAACTTTAGTCGTCAGAAGTTGACGTCTGTAGACGTCAGATTCTAACGTCTAAAGTCGATCCCCACACTGTAAGAATAAAAATAGTTCTAATGGCCGTAGACTCACAACATAGGTATTCAAATGAATTAGAAAGAGCTAACAAAGACATTTGTGACGATTTCAAATTGAAAAAAACCTTTGGTCGCGATATTTTTTGCGAATTCATTCAGCGCTTTAAGGGTTAATAATATTGTGTTGTTTCTACAGTTACATAGTTATACAAATATTGCCTTCTGGTATCTCCGCTCCCCCCGATTTAAATTTATTTTTGAATGTTTGTGGATGATCCGAGCCTCATGTGTGCAGACTTCCGTCGGTGAGAATTAAAGGGGTGTAACAGCCACTTGTTAAAGTGGCGGTTACACCCCTTTAAAGGGATGACATCAATTTTCGTTTTTAGTTTTGTAATGAAGTATTGCAGCCCCCAGATCATGATTTTATTTTTTTCAGAGTTCTAAGATTTTAAAAAATATTTTTCATCAACATTTCTATGAATCCGCTTAAAACCTTAACAAACTTTTTGTATACCTAAACACTTTCTAAAGGACGGTTAAATGTTCCTACAGCATTGGGCCACATGTTGATGCCGTCGGCCCAGCGTTGGGCAGACAATCAGTGTTGCAGGTGTATCCCCCCCATGTCCTGACTTTAAGACATCAATAGCTGCGACTGCTTTGATCTCACCATCCAAGACGTGGGAATATGTGGTGTACAGTGCTGTATATTGCCGAATTGTTGTGTTTACATGGCAATATACGACCTGGAATTATAACTATTTCACTATTTTTCTGTGCTTTAAAATTGTTTTTTTTTACTTGTATTTTGACTTGTATTTTTAGTTAAGATCAGTAGGCTATATAGCTTGATATAAATTAAATTTTCAAAATTGACAAAATTGAAAATGTCTCATCCCAAGGAGCAGCTTTAATTCCCACAGGGAAAAATATGCAGGCCAAGCTGCGGCAAGTGGATAGATATCCTGCGAGAAAGCTGAAACCTATACCCCTAAACGCAAAAATTTAACGCATAGGTCAGGTCAGCGTAATGCTGCTAAACGCAAAGTATTACTAAGTTATACATAGGCCTAACTGTTTTGCCAAGCCAAAAGACAGTGTCTGCTTACTTGTAAAGTAAGCAGACAGTAAAGTAAGACAGAAAGTAAGTTGTGTTAGCTGCTAAATAACTGAAAGCAGCAGGTTGCGAACCCACTAATATTATGTGTTAGTGCAATAGGCCTATATGCAACAAAATGGGAAACGTTATAAACTTAATAATAAGTGACATAGATTAGATATTTTGGGATGAAAGGGCGCTCTTCTGTCACCATAGTAAAAATATGAAAATAAACCTGTTAATCCAAATAGGACACTGAATGGCGGACCAGAATAGCAGACAGATAAATCGTATAAATGTCACTGTGGAATGTGTTTGTCTCTCCATACATACCCATAACGACTGTCACAGCGACACAGTGGTGTTTGATGACCGTGTATGTAACCAGTTGGTACCAGAGGCAAATAACAGCGGGACAAATAACAGATAGTAGAGATTACAAAAATCACTTCTGTAATGCATACAGCTGAATACATTGAAGTGGATCAAGTGGTATCACCACTCTTTGTGAGTTTTCGATTGCAATGGGGTATACAACTATGCACGTATGTACTTTATAAAGAGATGCTGGTGCCTAAAGGGTGCCATGGGAGTAATGGATATTTGTTTCTCTCAAGGTCTCCTCTGCTAGTAACCATGAGACAGGGACGTTTTAAGATCTAGAGCTTCTGGTAGTGGTAGTTAAGCGTGTTATTGAAGGTTATTAACCATTATCCTGCTAAGTTATTTTATTTAACCCTTTAACCGCCAAATTATTCAATTGGAATTTTTACCCACTTTAAGTTGTGTCTCGCTGACGCGATTCACAACTTCAAGTGAGTGAAAATTATGCAGATTTGACAAAATGGAGGTCAACTCTTTTCAAATCGTGCTGATTTATGTCATATTTTGCCTTCAACATGTTTAAAATGCTGTACTGAATGTGGTGATAAATGAGTGGAAAACCGAATAAATTCGGCACCGGCGGTCAAAGGGTTAAATTTTCACCCAATTGAAGTTGTGTCTCGCTTCCGCGACCCACAACTTCAAGTGGGTGGAAAATACTCAGATTTGTTTAATTTAAGTACAAATATTTACAAATCTTGCTGTTTAGACACACATTTCATTCCCAATAACAGTGATTTGGTCGAACAATAAAACAGATTGAAAACAACAATAGTCATGATCAGCAGGACAAGGGTTAAAGTTATTTTCTTTATGGAATAACAGAGAAAGATTCCACATGCATGTGGAATTGTTTTCAGTTATTCCATACAGAAAAGAACCTTTGAAAACATAGTGAAGTATGCAGAGAGACATTCCATAGTGTTGTTTGGAGTATCAAGAATAGGGGTAACTATGATTCAGAAGTGAAAAGGTTTGTAACCAAGGAATCTCACTATAACTTACTGCATTTGTAAGAAACAGTCTACTCTCAGACTTCCATTTTGAATTGCAAATGCATTTGTTTGTTTTCTCATTAATTATCAGTCCGATTTTAATAAATTTATAATAAAATTATCAGGGTAATATGTTATTTTTCTGGAATGGGAAAATAACAAAAGAATGTCAGTGTGATTTCACTGAGTCATGTAATGTGTGCTACATATGTCTAATGTGTCAAAATAGTGGATACCCTTCAAAAAAGTTCTAAGCGTGTAAATGGTGATCCACTGTAAGGAAAGGGTCAACTAGCTGACTAACCACCCAACTGCAGGTCAGCCACATATCGTCCTCTCGGAGCTAAAGGGTAATATCTGCCACTCTAGTGAGTGGAGAAAAGTGACCTCCCTAACATTTTGCGTACCAGGCCTATTGTATTTACCTGTTAGCCAACACACCTTTGCCTGCAGGTGATGGGCCCACAAGGGTTAACGTATCCTGTTCGCTGGATACCCAGTCCATTGCATCCCGGCAAACACAAGATGTCCACCCAACGTTGCTGTAATATGAGCTACTATCTTCCACGTTGACCGACCACTACGCTTGAGTTGTCTATAAATTACCTGACACAAGGACACATAACCCTTTAACCGCCGGTGCCGCATACATTCAGGTTTTCATTTTTTATTAGCACATTAGGTACCACCTTTTAAACATGTTTTAAAGATAAAATGTGACATCAATCAGCAATATTTGAAAACAGTTGACCTCCATTTTGTCAAATCTGAATAATTTTCACTCACTTGAAGTTGTGGATCGCGCCAGCGAGACACAACTTCAAGTGGGTGAAAATTCAGATTGAATAATTTGGCAGCTAAAAGGTTAACAAACAGTTTGCACATTGTCTGACTGTGATATGATCATATTAAATCATTTTAGTTTGTTAAAGTCGTACCTCTCGTGTCGACGTGACCTTTTGATCAAGACATTTACGTCAACGTGAACAGCCTTTTTCCCCCTGCTCCTGAAGCATGACACGCCTTTGAGAAAGTGTGGTGCCAATATTTGATTTCCTCCCAATAACCCAGTGGCAGTGGAAAAACCTCGAGAATCATTATATGATACTAACCCTTTCAGCGCGGGGACCGTCTTTAGACGTCAGAAATTGACATCACGTCACAATCTAACGTTTAACCCTTTAACCGCCGGTGTCGCATATATATTCAGTTTTTGTGTTTTTTTAGCACATTAAGTACCACATTTTAAATATGTTAAAGATAAAATATGACATCAACCAGCAAGATTTGAAAAGAGATGACCTCCATTTTGTCAAATCTGAATAATTTTCACTCACTTGAAGTTGTGGATCGCGTCAGCGAGACACAACTTACGGTGGGTGAAAATTCAAATTGTATAATTTGGCGGTTGAAGGGTTGAAGACGTCAGATTCTGACGTCTAATGCTATGGTCCCAGAAATGCCAAAATGTCTGGCAATGAAAAAGACGTGTTCTGATGCATGATGTCGAACTTATACGTGGTCCCAAAAATGTATAAAAGCCGTCAGTCGGATGAAGTGGAGAGAGTAATAAGGCATTTATGACGATTTTAAATTGAAAAAACCCTTTGGTCTCCATGGCTTATACAAAAATATATCAGCGCTTTGAGGGTTAATATTTAGCAGTTTTTTAATGGCCTAATACTGACCGCCCAATTGGATCAGCACATATATTGTCTAATTGGCTATTATGTGGAGAAAAGCATCTATATGTAACTACTCACCTTTTAAGTGTTATACTGCTATATTTGTCTTCGCATTAATTTTTTACATGCGGTTTTTTTCTTGGATGTGTGTGACACCCTCCCTCTGTGCGACAAGGGTGCCCCCCGGAAGTTTCGCTCACTTCCTGTCACCTCCTTCAAAGTATCAGGATCAGTGTCCGACATGGTACCGGGATCAATCAGCCATGGATACGGCACACCTCGGCCTAGTCCAAACGGCCGGCGATGGCGCGGGCATGGCCGAGCGGTGCACCGAGACGTCTGCCCGGCGCCGGCACAATGCCGGATGCCAGGCATCTTGCATGGGGTGCATGCATAAGTCAAATTTCAATTTGAACCTTCTGCTGAGTGAACTTCTCCCCACATCTTACTCCCTGAACCCATTAATTACCACGCATGGCCAGAAACTAAACTATAGTCCCACTTCAAATTGGCCCTTAACCCTTTAACCGCCGCTGCCGCATATATTCGGTTTTTCATTTTTCTCAGCACATCAAGTACCACTTTTCAAACATGTAACATCAATCAGCAATATTTGAAAACAGTTGACCACCATTTTGTCAAATCTGAATAATTTTCACGCACTTGAAGTTGTGGATCGCGTCAGCGAGACACAATTTCAAGTGGGTGAAAATTCAGATTGAATAATTTGGCGGTTAAAGGGTTAAACCGCTGAAATACTTTCGTATGAGCCGTGGGGACCATAGGGTTTTTTCAATTTGAAATCATCATAATTTGAATACCTATGTTATGGGTCTATGGTCATTATAAATATTTGTACTCTTCCAGTGCGGAGATCGACTTTAGACGTCAGAATCTGACGTCTACAGATTCTGACGTCCAAAGTCAATCCCCGCACTGTGGAGGTTATATTGGATTACAATAGGCCTATGCCGCCACAGTTTCGTCTTTCAATTCGACTGGACTGCAACACCTTTATGTTTAGTAGGCCTACGTCATGAGATTACTTTTTTTATCATTATTTTCAGATAATTGGTGTTTTTAATAATTTGATATTAATTTTATTCCTTACGTATAATAATTGTGTGTGTATATAATATCATATAATAATATAATGTTTGTATTTATGATGGGGGGGGGGGGGTCGTTTAAATAAAACATTTCTAATTTATAGGATAATATCAGAAATACATATCTTATGTATTTCTGATAATATGCATATTAATCTTATAATAATCATCCATAATGTGATCATGTACATTTTATATTTAAAATGTCGCATATTTTAGAGTGTCGCCAAACAAGTCGCAAATTCAACATCAGACGTCATTAGGTCGATGCCTCTTTGTTCGTGGGATGCATGCGTTGTTGTAGCGAGACATCACTTCAATGGGGGGAGAGGGGATTTGGACTATACATTAATTTTATCAGACAATGGAGGGGGAGAAGGTTGTCAAACGACCTTTCGTCTCTCAAATAACTACTGATAACGACAGAAATGAAATTTAAATCTCTCGCTCCGGGGTGAAATATATATCTCAGCTTCCTGGATCGCCTACGCAGACTTCCTTCAGACTTCAGTTCCACTTGCAGATTTGCGTTGACGCTTTCATGCCTTAACGACGTGATTTGCATCCTTTTTCTCCCAGTTCTTGAAACGTTTTACTTTGTCTGGTCAAGGAAAATAGACCATTCTATTCTCCTAGGCCTGATGTGGGAATAAATAGTCTAAAAACGACAGAAACATTTCACAAAATTGCAACATGCAGGGTTGTACATTAACTTTCAATATTTTGGAACCCCATACATAAAGGGAATATTACTGCAGAGGGGTCACCCAGCAAACACAAGACGTTGACCCAATGTTGGGTTTATGTTGGTCCAGCGTCGAAAACGGTGGACCAGCATAAACCCAACATTGGTTTAACGTCTTGTGTTTGCTGGGCAGTGCTTAGGGGTCATTTTTCACACTGCTTCCCTCCCCCTCGTGGACATGTCCCCAGCAAACACAAGATGTGCCGTTGATGGGCCAACAATAGATCAACGTTAAGGCAATTTTCGCTCGAATTTAAGGTTAGCGGCAGTGTAAGGGTGAGTGACCACACCTGAAAGAGACCCCCCCCCCCCCCTAGCAAGCAGGAGTTTCGTGTTTGCGGGGATATTACATCCAGATTTAACAAGGAATCTATAAATTTCTTGGTTTAACTTTGTTCTTGATTTCTCCAGACTACAATGGCTTCTAATGGTCGTGTCACCCGTAGCGTGCAAAGAGTGTGCGGGCAGCGTGTCCCTCTCTCAGCAAACACGAGGCGTTGACCCAATGTCGGTTTAATGATGGGCCAGCGTCGCAGACGCCGGCCTAACATTAAACCGGCATTGGGGCAATGCCTCGTGTTTGGTGACTGGTACAGACCGTCACAACCCCAGCCTCCCAGCAAACCCGAGAGATATAAACGCTGGCTCAGTATCGCGCCAACTGCTCAAACGCTGGCCCGTCATTCAACCGACGTTTGTATAGCCCACCCCCCCCCCCCTCCATTCTGCGACTCATTATCCGTCATTCAGCAAAGGTCAGGGGCGTAAATCAAGGTCGTACTGTGAAGAGAGGGGGTACTTCACATCGGATGATTCACGTAGTACCCCAGCGTTTGAGTACAAGGCGAAGTTGAACCAAAGGTGTGTGCTCAATATTAATCCATGTAACGTTACTGTTCAACTGTTGTTCGATGGGAGATGTACTACTGATGTAAAAGGCATTGTTCCCTGTGGCATAAATATTAGCATATCTCACCCAAATGACATCATTTTAATTGCGATGTATCGTTATTATGCTTCATGTATAGCTATAAATTGATGGGAAGCGCCCTGGCATGGCAAATCTTTGCATCTTGCGTTGCAGGTTGTGTCCTTGGGCAAGGCACTTCATCCACAAATGCTTCACATGACTCAGGTGAAAATGGGTAGTCCTACTTGGTAGGACATACATGGCGATGTGTACGATAAAGTTCAATGCGCCGAAATGGTTGCAGGACTGCACACGAATGAACAGGTCGGGTGACCAGTGGTAGAATGTGAAGTCGAATGATAGGTCTTCAGATTGATTGAACTGGTCGAAGTACTAAATCCATAAATAGGCAAATACATATTATATAAAATAATTATATTGTATTAATCAGACTATAAACATTTACCTTTACTTCGAACATTTGTAAGAATCCAGGTATAACCCAACGAAACTTTTTGTACACCAAAAGTACAAAACTAGTTTAGTCTTTTTCAGAGGAAATTTCTAATGGAAAAGAGAGAAAGTGTTAATCTTAAGATGCCTAGTGGCATTGGGATGGGCCCCTAATCCTGCTATGCAATAGTTTATCAGACAGGTCACGTATTTAGAGTAATCTCAGACAGGGTGATCACGCGGTCACGGCGTGGCGTTCCCGTGTCACGCTCGGGCTGTGACCCCAGGCTGACCTCCACGCTGTTCAGGGCCCACAAATTCGCCTCGTAGACCCTGTCGAGCATGGCTACTTTTATTTAAATTTTCACCCACTTGAAGTTGTGTCTCGCTGACGCGATCCACAACTTCAAGTGAGTGAAAATTACCCGCCGCATTACATTGAGAGAGACGTGATTAAAGTTAATACCCTCTGCCACAGAACGTGTGATTAACCACTCATTAACAACAGTAATTAATCACACTTAACAACTATATACTTACCAGTTTAATTATTAAACCCTTTAACCGCCAGGTATGTAATTAAAATTTTCATCCCCTTTAAGTTGTGTCTCGCTCACACGAGCCATAGATTAAAGTGAATGAAAATCAGCTCCACTTGTCCAATTTTTTTAATTTTGCTGATCGGAGACACGTTACACTTTTAAAGGGTACCACTTAAGGTACTCGACATGAGAAATAATAGCAAAGTCGTCATTGGCCCTTAAAATATATACTATAATATAAGAATTATTGTAAGAATTCAGGGAGGATTCTTTTGGGACCACATTCCTCCAGAAAAGACACCCAGTTCAAAATGTGTTTCCAACCTTTTATTCTACAGTGATCCGTGCCTGGTAGTGTGGTAGTAAGGAAACTACCTGCTGTTCGTAGGATATGCTCACATTGAATTACCAATAATTGCACATCGGGGACCTTCTAACAAACTGATCCAGAATATTAAGCTCGACAAAACTATGATGTTTTACCTGAG
This sequence comes from Flabesymbios commensalis, assembly GCA_964017125.1. NCBI lineage: Eukaryota > Metazoa > Annelida > Polychaeta > Terebellida > Flabelligeridae > Flabesymbios > Flabesymbios commensalis. Next base: position 36,982,531 of record OZ024911.1, on the reverse strand, counting down.
ATAAACAGTAGTAACTGCATGGTTGAAATGCAAGCAGTCACTGTTGTTTGTCTTTCCAGACATACGATAATCTGATCATTTTTATAAACAGTCGATTAAGAGGAGATGGCATGCAGACCAGAAAATTATTATATTATTACAGGGGGAATTTAATGTCATTCATATGAGCATGCATTTATTTGTATTAAGTCAGTGATATGAACACGTATTTTCCTGGAAAATAATTAATGTGTACCTTTCTTGGAAGCTAAATATAAAGGCGAACCACAGTAACTGCTTACCTGGAAAGTAACCAGTTACTGCTGTTTCCCTTTGCACCACAGAATTGTACCGGTCTGCTGCAAATTTGATGTCGGCTCGCGATAAGGTGGAGAAGAAGTAAAAAAAATCATGCACATATATCGGGAAAATAGGAGAATCATTTTACAATGCCGAAACTGAACAATGCCCGGGTTCACAGTGCGATGAACTCAGAGATAAAGAATAAAATTTACAACTCTCTTGGAATGTTCCTGTCTGCGCCACAAGTCAACCACACGGTGCCAAGTTCCGCGAGATATTATTTCTGACTGCCTTCGAAGCCCTAGTCCTGAAACGGTGTAAGGCTTGACCCCGCGAGGCCTCGCGGAGTCAAGCCTTGCTGTAGGGAAGATGACTATTCCTCACACTGAAAGTGTCAAGGTTCGAACATAATATTTTCATTCGAATTTCGTGTACTGCACTTGCTAGAAGTGGCATCCCAGGCGATTTTATTTGATTTGAACCACTGCTCTGCTGAATTAGCTAAAACAATGTTGGTTGAATGTTGGCCCACCGTCTACGACGCTGAACCAACATTCAACCAACAGTGTTTCAAACTTATTTTTCGCAATTTCAGATTCAAATAACGAGAACTAACTGATGTATTCAATAATATAGTCGTCTCTGAAATCGAATTATTTGACAAAGCATCCATACTGCAAACACAGCAACACGATACATTCAGCCAATGTTGGTTTAATGTTAGTCCACCATCTCTGACACTGACCCAACATTAAATCAACATTGGGTCAAAGGCGCGTGTTTGCGGGTAAACTATTTTATCAAATTTTAGAAGCATTTTATTCCGTTTAAAACATTCGCGAAAACATATAATATAAGCATATATGATTATATGTATAGTTACGCTAGTTATTACCGGTCATTGGGTCGCAGAAGGTGGAGCTGAACGCCCGACCTCTCCAGTGATCACTCACTCAAGTCGTGAACGTCAGAGACTGAACACCTTCCTTTGACTAGATCCACTTTATCTGCAAAATCCCGTCAAAATTAATTCAAATGACGGATCCTTTTTTCGGTAGTTTTCCTTGACATTTCGTATGTATGAGTGGGTTTTATTCTAAAATCAATCATCCATTACGCTTTGAAACTGTCCTCGTATTGTTTAAACACCTTTGGGACCAGAATGTCGGGGAATTTCTATGTGCTCATTGGGGTACTGATGATATGTAGCCCTGATACTTAATACCCCCATTAGTACTGAAGCTTTGAAATATTTGCGGTCCACTTTTCAGTATGACTTTATATAAACGTATAGACATAGACGACAACGATTACGCGGCCGTGCAAAGGAGAACAGTATTAACCACTTACGCGAAAATACAAACACAAGTAACTGATCACTTGTGAAGTAAACAGTGTCTACTTGTTGTCTTTACTTTGGCGGTCGAGTGTTATAGCTATAGACGGGTTTTAGGTGGCTTATAGTCGTATATTATATAGTTACTCATTAAGTTAAGTGGTGTACAAATGATGCTTTTTCAAGGATATGTAAGAAACTAGTGTGATAGACAAAAAAGGTATTTTCTTTGAATGTTCTAAGCAATGGATCGATTTTTTTAAACATTTGAAATCTGAAATATAAAAGTTTGAGACTGGAAAGAATCTTTCACCGAAATAATTATACATTTGCAAAATAAAAGGTGGTTAATAATAATTGTTAATTTGCATTCGCATGTACTAACAAGAACTCTACAAGCACGCTGATTCTATTGTCCTCTACTTATAAAGCATTGGAAGTAACCTGATGATGTCTTATACTAATATATATACTCATATATTCATAATATACTCATAACAATATATACTCATATTAATTTTGAAGGGGACTGAAGAATTCAATTTTATGTGTCGTCCCAAACCCAAATCACTCAAATGAGGGGCACTTGTAACACTTTGGTCGCTAGGAGAAGACAACCATTAACAATAAGTATGCTAGCAAAATATTGGTACTTTCTTGTGATAAATAGTGTGCAAAATGTGTAACTATAATTATATTAAACACGCAACTGCTCAGCTGCAAAATATTAATCATTGCTAATTAACCCTTTCAGCGCGGGGACCGACTTTAGACGTCAGAATCTGACGTTAAAAGTCCATCCCCGCACCGAACGAATAAACTATTTTAATGACCGCAGACCCTTTACAATAACCTATTTCAGCGCTTTAAGGGTTAAAGAGAGTCATGCCGATGTACAAATTCGAACAGCAGTAACTGCTTAGTACAGAAATAAGTAGTTACTGCTGTTTGCCTTTGCCTGGCACCAAATTGACATAAAACATCTTCCCTTCAGCAAGGCTTGACTTCTCGAGGCCGCAGGCCAAAAGGCCTGCGGCCTCGAGAAGCGCTGACTTCAGGGAAGATGACGTGAAATGACTTTGAACGTCGCGACGGTGTACTCTATGCAGAGCTGCAGTATCGGAGTACTACCAAACTCACGTTTGACATGCAGTGCACACATTAACCTGGCATTTTATTGCGCGCCGAACAATAATATGTCATTGTCACAGTGACCTGTGGCGAATAATAATTGTTCAAAAATGTACCTCTCCTGAATGGGACTACGAGTTTGAGTGCACGATCTGCAAGTATAAGACCTGTGTCGAAAAGTATAGACTAAAACGGACAAATAAAGATGCTGAGTCATGTGCACTACCCGGCTATTTATTCGGACAGCGAGGGCCTTGGTGCAGTGGTTAATGCTGCTTGGAAAGTCGGAGATCGCGGGTTCGAGCCCCACTCTGGCTATCAAGTTTTAAAGAAACAACATGTTTCTTCCCCGCTCACTCGTAATGATGCAATATTGTGGGGAGCCTCAGTGACCGAGAAGTAGCGAGCTCGGGTTCGAATTTCGAACTCTGTGTCTGGAGGGCAGTGTTATCTCATTCATCTCACCATCCTCGGGAGGTTCTCTTTGCCCAGTTTTGCCTATATGTGCACAGAGGTGGCCAAAAACACCATTCATTTCCTTCCATTTCATTTTTTCAGACAAGTCCCTACAATTTCAGTGCTAATTTATTCCGCAATATTCACGTTCAACTGAAGGAAAATGATTTGAAAAATGTGAAATTCCTACCATTATAAACCTTTAAAAACTTTTACCATTTTTGATTGGCCGCAGCATCTCTAATAATAATAATTTGTTGCTATATTGTATGGTGGATAAAATTATACGTCGTATATGCCACAAAGGATGCTTAATCTGTAATACTATTAGGCCCACCCACATCGCCCCTAAAGTGTTGTAAAAAATGACCAAAATGACCAAAGTGTTGTATGTGCCACTCAAAGAGTGGCACATACAATACTTTGTCTGCTTTGTCTAAATATCGGCCAAAATTCAGTCGTTTCAATCATGGCTCTGTGATATTTCAATTTCGTAATATGTACTCTACGGTGTTCATCGTCGTTAAAAGGTCTGGGGTGTGCATCACTGAAAATAAAACGCACCTGAGGTACAACACTATCAAATCATGCAGACGAAGTTTAGGCCTATCCCAGCAATTATGTATGTAATGCAAATATTTTGTGTTTGCTGGGTACGCAGGCCATATCCTCGCTTTCTAGCCTTTTCTTAGAATTCAGATCGCGATGTCAAATCCCCTGGTGATCATAGTCATTGTGTGACCCGCCACGCGAAAAGGGCAGTAAGGTCGAAAAATCCAAATTGATTTAATGAGTACATTATTAATTGATAGCCGTGTCATTCCTGTTTCGAAAACTAAAAGCATTTTAGGAAAAAAAACTGGATTACTTTTGATTTTATGAGATTTTAATTTTTTTAATCTAGGCCTACCTTCTCGCATGGCGGATCACATTTTATTCATGTATGTACATATTTTATTTTGTTTATTATCAGGATGTTTCTGGGCCCGGTTTTAGCCTGGACAGTGCACACATGTGGCCTAAAACATAATAATTATAATAGTCATCCCTTTGCCAAGAGTAGTAGAGTCTATATCAGTGAAACCTTTCCTGAAATTTCAGCTTGTTATGAATTTGTTCAGATATAAAACCTAATAGCAATGATACTACTCAACTGTTGTAGTATCCTTGCTAATACTTTTGGCCTACCTCATTCAGCATGATTGGGTACCCCCCCCCCCCCCCCCATCCGCGCGCGCAATCAACATTTCATGGGGTTGCATGTGTAATTTGAAAGATCGCCTGATATTATTTTAAGATTTGTATCAAAATTCTTGTAAAAGCATCGATCGTCTACAACTCTACTGGCTCAACAGTGAAACAACATTGGGTGAATGTCTCGTGTTTCATTGCACCGTGGTTGGGGCAATGTTGGCCAGTCGTCTACGACGTCGGCCCAACACTGACCCACCTTCGGTTTAATGTCTCGAGTTTGCTGGGAGTGTACGCTGAGATGTGTACGCCTCTTCTCGGAAACCGGGAGGGGTCAATATGTGACAGAAGTATAGTCTTATCTTTCTGTCAAATTACTGGTTTGATTCATTGGATGTAATCAGGCCTTTCCAAAATGCAGTCACGTGAACAAATTAACTGTACGCAACTGAACAGTAGGCCTATTTATTTAGTAGTCCTATGTATATAATATGGTCTCACTAAACGTCTGTATTGTTGAAACGCGTGTATAAATTTAGCAATCCACAGGCCGATTTCACCACGTTTGTCCCTAGCTACCCCTAGTGTGACCCATCATTATAAAGCCACTGTCCTTTATCAAAAACAGGTCCGAAAATGGTAAGCTTACTTGTCACCTCGGGTGGTGAGACCATGTACAATTTATTTTAAAATCGGAGAGCTGATCATTATTATAATTCCGATTCCACCGTTTAGAAATCATTTTATTTCATATAATTTTCTACTCTTCATGTATTATTTCATATTTATTATTTCTGTGGTATCTAATATACATACTTAATTCTTAGAAAAGTTATCGGATATCTCAGCAGATAGTATTATTACTATATTATCGTTCTTAACCCTTAGACCACTGAGCTATAAAATATAAATTTTCAGCCCCTTGAAGTTGTGTCTCGCTACCGCGATCCACAACTTTAAGTGACTGAAAATTTGTGTTATTTGTGAAATTCAAGTCCCAACATATATCAGTGTTTCAAGATTGAAACCATATTTTACTTTTAACAACTGGTTATACATGTGTCAATAAAAACAGAGAATGTCTAGTGTAGTCGACATCAGTGGTCTAAGGGTTAACATTGTTTTTACATTCCGGTACTCTAGAAAAACGTACACCTGTATATTATTGTATGGTCTCTACAATGTATGCTTTCCAGAGTGTCTTTTTTTGCTACTGTGTAGAGTAACATGTGGTACATATTTTATCTCTGGTTTTAGTGCTGGAAACATAATATATAGGCCCTATATGCCCCCATCTACATATCATTGCAGTTCTTTATGTTGCACATTTTAAAAATCTTGTGTTTGTTTAACCGTTGAAGCGCTGAAATAATTTCGCATAAACCATGGACATCAAAGGGTTTTTTAAATTTAAAATCATCATAAATGTCTTAGTTAGCTCTTTCTGATTCATTTGAATACCTCTGTTATGGGTCCACGACCATTTATATTATATATTCACTCTTACAGTGCGGAGATCGACTTCAGACGTCAGAATATGACGTCTACAGGCTGTGCGGGTTGAGTATAGATATTTTTTTATGACAATGAGTCAGTGATGACGTCTAATTATGTCATGCAATACATATTTATGTTGTTAAAATGACTTCAGAAATATGTTTCTTTCTTATCAAAAAAATCCCTCACCATTCACGTTTAAACATAAAAAGTTACTAATTATATATAAACTTGGAGTTGCGAGGTATATATAGCCTTGACGTCTAGACGGTTGCGAGGTAAGCGAACAAATGGCTCAATGTTTATCAAACGTCAGAGACGTTGGGCCAACCTCTAGTCTTGTTAGCATACAAAATGTTAGGATCAAGATATGTTTGAAGTCGGCCTTGTATATACGCTGAATTCCAGACAAAGTATAGACTTAAACATGTACCAGCTGAACATTGATTGAATGCGTTTCCATGGTAATCGGTTAGAAATCGGCTGTAGTAACGTCACTGATAAGACTATTGTATCAGATGTATGAAGGAGCGGTCCGGGGGATGGGGGGTGGTATATGGGTGGTCCACAGGACATTTTAATTCCCGACTTTACCTTTTTACTTTAGAATAATAATAATTATTATTATAATCACAGAAGCTAAGATGATACAGAGGGCGGACCCAGTTTTCGATCAAATTGAAGCTGGACAACGAAATGACATTTATATGCCAAGTCAATGAGCTAAACAGCTTATAACACCCACCCTGTAGAGACTTCAGTTGTATTCGTTACACCTGCACGCAGGTTGATAACACCTCGCCCCGATCTTGGATCTGCCACTGCCGAGAGTACATTATGAGAAAATTAAAATTAAATTAAAACTAATGTTGAACACATTTTTTCGTATTTTTCCGTATTTCACACCTACTACTTTTTTTCTTACGAGCCTTAACATGTTTTTGCCGTGTTGACAAATTCACCCCTCTCTAAGAACGGATCGCGGATATTACGTGCGGTACATAATCCCCAGCAAACACAAAACATTTGTACAACGTCGGCCGTTGGGCCAACATTGTACAAATGTTTTAAAAAATGTTTTGTGTTTACTGGATCCGGATCAGTCCGGGAACATCCGGGGGGTTTTGTGTCGGTCCTGGAGCGACAATAGAGAGTCTATTACACTTTACAGGGAGCGACAGAAATAGGACGCCAAAACTAGACGGCTGAAACACCATTAGCGAATCCATAATGCCGTGCAAAGACAAACAGCAGTAACCAATCACCTTTTAAGTAGGCAGTTACTGTTGTTTGTCTTTGCAGGGTTGTATGGTGCGTGCAAGAGCATACATGGCATGCAAAGTGAACACGAGCAGACGCCCACATGACGATTTAATACGGGGCCACCCCCCGGGGCCACCCACAAAGTTTTCCTGAATATGGGCAAACATTACAAAATGTTGTGCGCCACCATTCCCTGATAACTAGCCCTGGATACAAGTATTGTATTCAGGGCTACCTGGTAACCTGATAAATAACTAAATGACATATAAAAAAAATGGCAGCTTTGCCTCGCATATATAGGAGTCGCTCGCAAAAAGTGCTGATATTTAATATTACAAACTCATTTTTGGCCATTCTCCGTTCTTTGAATTAATTAGTAGTGGTAGTAGTAGTAGTAGTAGTAGTAGTAGTAGTAGTAGTAGTAGTAGTAGTAGTAGTAGTAGTAGTAGTAGTAGTAGTAGTCGTAATATTAATAGTAGTAGTAGTAGTAGTAGTAGTAGTAGTAGTAGTAGTAGTAGTAGTAGTAGTAGTAGTAGTAGTAGTAATAATAATAGTAGTAGTAGTAGTAGTAGTACTAGTAGTAGTAGGAGTAGTAGTAGTAGTAGTAGTAGTAATAATAATAATAGTAGTAGTAGTAGTAGTAGTAGTAGTAGTGGTAGTAGTAGTAGTAGTAGTAGTAGTAGTAGTAGTAGTAGTAGTAGTAGTAGCGAAATATCAGTAGTCGTAGCAGTAAATGTAGGGCTAAAGAACAGTGCTTACTTTATTTGTATTAATTTACTGAGAATTAACATCACAAATTGATTGTCAACCAACACTGTTTTTACAAACATTGACATTTAAATCTTGAATTCAAAGGGCTGTATCCCTAACTTTTCAAAGTGGCAGATACGATACTTTAGTACCAAGATGACGAATTCACTCCAATGACACACGAATGCGAAAAATATTAATTTGCCACAACGAAAAAAATCCCTTCGCGCTTTGTCAGTTTTATTTACTTTTATTTTGTTCAGATTTATGTGAAATATAATGTGGTGCAACAGAAAAAAAACATAATGTTCTCATTAAAAAAAACCTGCGTTTTTCATGCAGCAGCCGACTCAAAAGATAAAGAAAAACTTGCTATCCTTGCTCGGAGATCACGGGTTCGAACCCCACTCTGGCCTTCAAGTTTCAAAGAAACAAAATGTTTCTTCCTCGCTAACTCGTAAAGATTCAATATTGTGGGATTTCGAATCCTGTGTCTGGAGGGCAGTGTCCTCTCATTTATCTCACCATCCTCAGGACCTTCTCCTAGCCCAGTTTAGCCTATATGTGCGCAAAGGTGGCCTAAAACCCCATTCATTTTATTTTTTGCTATCCTCGCTATCTTCCCACATATACCAGTATACAGCTATTATATATATATCAACATTAATCAACGCCGGGGGAGGTCTGGGACAGTGCTGGCCCAGCACCGCATCAACGCTGGCTCAGAGATATAGCTTGATAACAGACGAATGACGTAAAGAGCCACAGCACAGCAAGCGCGTGACGTTGACTCAACGTTTTATTTTAACCCTTTTCTCGCCAAGGTATCTTATTTAAATTTTCACCCACTTAAAGTTGTGGGTCGCGCTAGCGACCCACAACTTTAAGTGGGTGAAATGTGGGTGAAAATTACCCACATTTGTAATAAACAGTAAGCCAGCATAGGGTCTACCAAGTGAGCACGAGACATTGAACCAATGCTGGGTACGTATCGTGTTTGCTGATACAAGACGTTGAATTAATGTTGGTTTAATATTGATCCAGCGGCGTCTACGACGCTGGACCAACGTTAAACCAACATTGATTCAACAGGTTGTGTCTGCTGATAACTCAATTTGCTGAAGGTGATCTTCATTCGCCCGTCATTGATGCGGGGCGTCCTGGAATTATGCCAACAAATGAACCCTATGCTGCTCTGCTATAGCCGAGAGGCAGTATCTGCTTACTTGTAAAGTACCTTGATACTGCTTTTTGGGGTTTGTAAGACAGAATGAATGAATGAAAATTAGTAAAAAATCGAGCCTTGAGGGCCTGACGGTCTGAAGCCGAACACACTATCTCACGGTCACGGATGCTCCCCGCCAGTGGTGGAAATTCCTTCCAACCCACATTGGTATTACTGCTGGTGCAATGTTTGTGGGTCGCCTTCTTTGTGGACATATAGGCCTAGTCTAAACTGCAAAACGTTGTTTTACATTTTGGAACCGTCACAGTACTATACTAGCGCTTCTCAACTATGTACTCACAAACAGTGTCACTTAATTTACGTTGATTTGGTGAAATGGTTTACGCCACCGCCTGTCGTATTGGCATTTGAAGGTTCGTACACCGCTTGCGGTATTCATAAAACATGGCAGAATGAATGAAGATGATCTGATCTGACCTCCGTGTAACGTTCTATATTCTGTGTGGTATAATGTATAAACTGATAGACCTCTATGTTATCTTAGCAATGCCTTTTAATTCATTTTTAGTAGTAGTCATTTATATTATCGAAATACCCAGTTTTTATTTTGGCAATGCCACTTAACATGATTTTAGTTGTGTATGTCATACCATGTATATTATCATATGATTTTAACAAATTAACAATCTTGTATATACATGTACATATATCTCTTTCATTTCTATGACATATAAGTCTGTAATGACTTTTCTTTTCTGTCAATAAAATATCTGTCTGTCTGTCTGACTGTATTATGAATCTAAGGGAGTACTGTTCTGTAAAGGCAAAAAGCCAAAATACTTACTTGAAAAGTCAGCATTTACTGCGTTTTGGCTTTTCACGGATAGTACATGTATTTAGGTCACACTCGATGTTATATCTTTCCAGGTTGTTGAGATGGTATCTTTTCAGTTACGATGGTATGTTTTCAGGCATGTGATGATAATCCTTTCACTAGTCGTGATTGATATCTTTTCTTTTCATTGTTATCTTTTCAGGGTATGTTATCTTTCCTGTATATGTTAATGTTAATGTGGAGGACCGGTGGCTGTGACGCAGCATGTACGCAATGTATACACACACGGTTACACACCCCTCTCTAATGATGTTCAATATCGTGCGGCAAAGAGCTATGCTAATTTGAACTTTGCTAGTTACTCGCTATGCGATTCTGAAGAATATATGATCAGGATGGAATGCCAGACAAAGCTTGAAGGTGGAAATGGCTGATGAATAACGTTCAAACAAATGCTTCCTAACAGGAGCATTTCTTCGGAATGCAGTTTCTATTTTAAAGAGTGTGATGACGGTTTTTATCTTTATTTACAAAAATATCACTTTGTATGAGCCTATTTCGTTCTGCAGCAATAACATTCAGTAATATGTTTTCATTATTAAAAGCGCGTGTCAATATATACTGTCAATGCAGGGAGAGCAGCATTAAAGGTGATCTATCACCCCTTATATGGTATGAATAATTATGTCCTTATATGGGGTGATTGGCTATCATGTGACCCTCTCAGACGGTCACATGATAGCCAATCACCCCATATCAGGAAACACCTGTGCCCCATCTTGTAGCAGCTTTGATTTATTTGGCACAAAATTATTCATACTATATAAGGGGTGATAGATCACCTTTAAGCACACCTTGTTTTAAGGAGAGCGATAACTCTCGCTCACCTCTACTCACATAAAACATTTTACAGGAGAGCGATTGACGGATCACCTGGCTGTCAGCAATAATAGTTCACTTATGGCTTGAAATGGGTACAAAGTCCCAATAATTATAATTATTGTGTTTCAGAGTGAAATCATTGATCAATGACATCCTGCACCTACACTGCAGTAAATTTCATTTAAAATAGTTAGGGTGCCAACATTACATCTACAGAGGAGGGCTAGAGTTTATTGAAATAAAAAAAACTGGGCGGGCTGAAATAAATAATTTGTCCGAGACAAAAACTCCAGCGCCCCCCCCCCCCCCGGGGATTGAATGGTGGCCCCTTATATATGTGGATACATGCTCCATAAATTAAAATGCCTCGCGACATCTGCTCTCCTACCACTATCCCCGAGAAAATTAGAAGAGCTGTTCATTGCTCTTCTCATTCAGTATCAAGAACCTTTTTATCAGTGTTTTGCGTCACCAATGACTGGTTGTTGTCCTTGACCCCCCCCCCCCCCCCCCGCTCCCCCAACCTACAGCTTAGTGATTTGAGAACATCACTGATTTCCCGATCCCCCATTGAGTAGTTCCGCATGCTTAAGACATCATACGGTGTCTTGCTTATTGAAGTGACATGAATCGATCACATCTGTCAACACGAGGTGCCGCCACTGGTACCGGTGACTCGGGACAGGGGCCTATAGCGCTATCAGCTTCTGGATCCGCGCTAGCTTTCTCACCACCCTGGATCAGCTGTGACGTCAGAGCAAGTATCACGCTCCCTGCATACCGCGCCTCCTATGTGCCAGGAATGCCTGTGCCGTAAGTACTCCGTAAGTATCCAATGGTCCTGCGCCGCTCGAGTATTCCAGTCGGAAAACCATTACCACTTTCAATATTTCAAACAGAGGCTGAATGACGTCACATCCTGCCGCGAAAAGGATTCTCCCGAATAAATGAACTATTTCAAATATCACAGGAGAACTGTGTACTTTATGTTTGCTTCGTGGACACATAGCGTTTAAAGGGTCACGTATGTAGTACAAGGATCGGTCGTAACCTGGGAAACACCACACGCTCGCCCAACGTTATGCCGCTTTCTAATGTCCCCTGGGAACCTAATCTTTGTAACATGGCTAGACGTCTTGTTACAACCTTGAGAAATGTCAGTGTGGTCTCCTGTAAGATCTGATGTTTTCGCACGGGTCTGGAGCTGCAAACGTTTCAAAGCCGACATTTAAATTTGTATTTCGAAGAAATTTCGTGCGTTTTCAACGAATTGCGCGATTATCAAAATTTGGAAAAATTAATTATGCACATTTTTGTAGGGGATACGCACGAGTTGGGAAACCGACGTGGGAATGATACATCTAGCCAATTTAATCAGAGCTCCCTCAGAGCCATTTAAGACGTTGAACCAATATTGGTTTAATGTTCACCCAGCATATACAGCTCTGAGCTAACATTAAGCCGATATCAGGTGAACGTGTTGCGTTTGTTGGAAGGTGTGTAAATCCAAGCAAACCCAGCAAACACAAAACATTTGTATAAAATTTGTACAACGTCAGCCCAACGTCTTTGACGCTGGTGACCACATTGTATAAATGTTATTAAAATGGGAAGCCAACCTAGCTACTTCGTTCATTCATTCATTTTTTAAGTTGTTCATTCAATTCATTCATTTACTCTTTCATTCATTCTTATTTACTCATTCATTCATTGATTTGATCATTCAATCATTCATTCATCCAACCCCTAAATAATTCATTGATTCATTCATTGATTCATTCATTGATTCATTCATTGATTCATTCATTCATTGATTCATTCATTCATTCATTCATTCATTCATTCATTCATTCATTCATTCATTCATTCATTCATTCATTCATTCATTCATTCGATACATGTGACCTTCCACTACATTCTGACCTGAGAGATCTGCCTGAGCGACATATATGTGTGGAGAATACTTCCACGTATGAATGAATGAATGACATTTTTGTTTCTTTAAAAGTTGAATGCCAGAGCGGGGCTCGAACCCGCGATCTCCGACCTTCCAAGCAGACAGATTTAACCACTGCACCAGGGTCCCCGCTTCCACGTAGTACGTATACTGCACATGTCGGATGTTGGCTCAACGTCATGTATCTCTGTGTAGCGTCGTAATAAGAAACCGGAAAATCCCACCAGATTATGTAACAGTAGACGGTTACACACTATAATTATTATTATTGTGCCCAAACCTGTTTGGAGACGAAATGCAATATATTACCTCCCTTGTATTACTATACACACGCTACACAAATCAATGAATGGTGATACTAGTGAGTGTGAAAATACCAGCTTCACAATCAGCCCGACATGGAAAACGTCAAATCCCCCGTGGAATGTCATTAATCTCGATATCGGTGATCTATCGATTAAATCTAACATTTCCAAGTCATACACCACTTTATAACGGGCGATTTTAGATAACAAAATGCTCCATCCTTACGCGAGATACAGGCAGGACGTTGGTGTGACTAGCCGAGGTGTTGTTACAACATTCCACCAGCGTCTTGCTGTAGCTAGATAGGAACCCACCAATTTTCTTTGAAACCTTTATCTGTGAATCGAGATGCCTTCAAAGAAGAGAGATGATTGTGTGGAATCTGATATAATGTCACGGGGAAAGTAACAATTAGTAGATTTGGTTTTATCCAAGTCAGACGACATAATTATGTAACATAATCTGAATATTTTCTACTCAATTTCAAACTATAAAAAGGACTCCGTATAACTCTTCATACCAGGCATCACAGTAATTGCTCACGTTTCTAGTACTTTTCACGCCTCTGTTTACTAGGTTCCGTATTCTCGCACAAGTTACGATATATCGTAGGCTTCGGATTGATCGAGATGTCCATCTGGATCAATCCGTAGCTTACGAAATCGTAACTTGTGCTAAAATACCTGCCATGCATTGTGAATTATATAACTTGGACGTTCATATCAGGTCGACAACAGGGTTATTAGAATCAGCAATATATTCCCTCAAATTTACGCATCCTGAGCTTGTTTTTTTGCTATTATATAGGTCGTTAAAATGTTGTGGATATTTTTCGAGCAGTGGGATGGAGATCGCTTTTAGTGGAAAACGTTGTTTGCCTCGGTAAAATCACCCTGACAGCAGATGTATAGGTTTACGCTTACAACGCTGGAATATTTGTGTATAAAGCATGGAAATTGAAGGGTTTTTTCCCATTTGAAATCATAATAAATGTCTTAGTCAGTTCTTTCCGATTCATTTGAATAACTATTATGGGTTTACGGCCATTAAAAATATCTTAACCCTTTCAGCGCGGGGACCGTCTGTATACGTCAGAATCTGACGTCTGTAGACGTCAGATTCTGACGTATAAAGACGGTGTAGACGTCAGATTCTGACGTATAAAGGCGGTCCCAGCGTTGAAAGTGTTAATGTGGAAGCAACACTATTCTGCTGTTGTCATAGGATGAGTAAAACGAACTTGGCAATTTTCTGAATTGGAGTTGAGTGCGCAGTGTATAGTGTGACTACGGTACGACTCTGATAAAGAGCACTATTAGAAAATACCATGGAATTCACTGAAAATAGTAACGTAGGCCCCTATACATATTCCCGATTTTGTGGTTTCTTCTGCCGCGATATTGACACATAGTGCAAAAAAACACTTTAAAACCACATGATGTTCAAATCTGGACCACAACCCCTAGTCCCTCCCCGGGCCCGATCCATGCTTCACATCGACGAGAAGCAATGCCGTCTTCTATAAAGCTATACCAATGCCACACACACTGCGACACACATAAAACGCTGCTGAATGTATTCAATAGCAGTAACTTAGGCCAATCACCAAAACAAAACAAACACATGAGCACCCCACCCCTTCCCAGGATCGTTCTACTTAACAGAGGTCCGGCGGTGCTGGCGCAATCTCAAGGTGACCTCTGTTTGGCTCCACGAGGCGACGGGACAGCGTTGGGCCAGCGTCTACGACGCTGGCCCAACGCTGGCCCGACGTCTCACAGCGCCACATTCCGATCCCGGAGCCAGCAATTTCCTAGGTCAACGTATACCAGGGACCCCTGTCCCGTGACGTCATAACTCTGGACTAAATACCCGAGACGTGTTCGATTGAGAAACGTCCCCAGTAAATTCCAGGACGATAATGCCATGATTTGGCACGCTACGCCTTGTTTCCTGACCATCTTATCGGCTCCTGATATTTTATGCCCCACGGCCGTGTGTCTGGATTTATTTTAGCTGAGTGAATGAATAGTGTAGCACGTCGCTATTTGCGGCGCACTTAGCTGTGGCAATATCGTGACAGAAGAATGGCCGAAGTCTGGACTAAACATTTTGAAAAGTTTAAAGCACGACTAATGACAAAATATCTGACCGGTCGGGATTCGAGCACGGAATGTCTAGGTTACAAGCCGCAGCAGAGTAAATTAGACCGTGCGATGATTGGACCGGTCTGTAAAGTGGCTCCGTGGGATGACATCAATTGTGGTATTTAGTTTTGTAACGAAGTGGTGTATCCCGCGGATCATGATTTTATTTTTGCAGAATTTTTAGATTTTTAAAAACATTTTCATCAACATTTATAAGAATCCAGATAAAACCCGAACAAACTATTTGTGTATCCAAATGATGGTTGAATGTTAGCACAGTATTGGGCCACATGTTAATGCCGTCGGCCCAGCGTGGGGCAGACAATCGGTGGTTACAGGGTAATCCACCAATCCCTTACTTTCTCACACCAACTAACGTCGGTGTTTTTTGAAGTACTCTGGATTCCACCGTCTGGACGTTGAGTATTTGTGGTTTAAAGTGTTGTATATTGCACACAGTTTTGTTTACATGGCAGTATACAGCTTGGAAATAAAACTACATGTAGTTCACTCTTTTTCAGTGTTTTCGATTTGTTTTATGTTACTGTTATATTCAGTAGGTTATATAACTCCATATAAATTTAATTTTCAGAATTGACATGTCAATATTTGCAGTCTCTTTATTTTCACTGTGTGTTATTAAATACTGAAAA
>OZ024911.1:36944159-36961659 GCA_964017125.1 Flabesymbios commensalis | reverse complement strand
AAGCTGGTATTAAATGTGCTAATGACAAAAAAAAGAAAAACAATCCGATCCATGCATCAGTAAGAACAAAGAAGAGGAAGTGCCGATAAGCACGATAAAGGAGAGCGTTGATTGGCTGTTGTGCGTTGTCACGTGGAACTCCACGCACCACACCCGAGGGAGTGTTAAAAAGCTCATTCTGTCACCAGGAAGACTGACAGGATGGCTAAGCTTTTCAAAGCCATTGTTTTTGCTCGGTTTCATTTAGACTGTAATCCACGTCTCTGGGACACTCATTTAAACCACTTTAAACCTTTCCCTCTGAAAACTGGCCAGATTCACTCGTTTTTGTTCTTGCATTACCCGTTCTTTCTCGGATTCCACTATTTGCTGGGATCGGGTATCAACCCCTTCATTGCGGGGACCGTCTTTATACGTCAGAATCTGACGTCTGTAGACGTCAGATTCTGACGTATAAAGACGGTCCCCGCACTGAAAGAAATGAAATATTTCTAACGGCCGTAGATCCATAACATAGGTACCCAAATGAATCTGAAAGATATAACTAAGACATAAAACCCTTTAGTCTCCATGGTTTACACGAAAATATTTCAGCGTCGTAAGGGTTAATAGTGGAGACGAAAACGTCGCATCCTGGAAAGATCCGATGTACGTGTTGCAGGAAGAAAAGGTGTCAGCAGAAAGCTTTAGCTCAGTGATGCTGATCAATTAGGTTAACGTCTGCAGCATTGGCGTAGCTTTGGACCGGGGCTGGGCCACCGGATTTTTGTATTTTTGGATCCATTGTAGCTGGCTATGTGTGTGCAGTGGGCGAAATCGTGGAGTCGCTCCGGTAACGCCAAAATGTAGTCCGATAAGACTCAACTGCAAGACGAGAATCAGGTTGGGCCTGCGATGGCCTGATATTAGGCCAGTATTGCGCTATAATCATCGCGACCTCTGCAAGCAGAACGTAAATAGGGATCAATCCATGTTCAATACTTTTACAAATATAGGTAACCCAACGTTTGCTCAAAATCAGGCCAGCGTTCAAGCGACGGTCCGAAATTGTCCCACTGCTGGGCCGATCTCTCTCGCTCCATGGGATATCTGGGAGAAAGTATTTGTACTCGGTGTGAAGGACATTCTTCTCCATTGTGTTTCAGCATTGTCTTCTGTCGGATAATAATAACTGCATGCGTGGGAAAGTGGCCAGAATGTAAGTCAAGGGTATTCTGAACATATATGCACCATGCTGGTTTAATGTTCGTCCACCGTCCGCGACGGTGGCCCAACATCAAACCAGCATGGGGAAATATGGCCTGTTGGCTGGAAAGTCAATGGTACTGGACAGTGGAGGATGAATGGATAAGCTGTACGGTGGTTGTCCTCCAGTGCATTTCACTTATACGAAGAAACACGTTACGCTAGCCCGATGGTGGCTGTTCGGCTAGAATATGTTTGTCAAAATAAAAACCGAAAAAATTCATATCCTCATATCGAAAATTTTGTTAGGAATATAGTGATTGGACAACAATCCAACTATAAGAAATGATTAAGGTGGTGCAACGATGTTCCACGAGAATGTTCTAAAACAGACCAGGTACATCATGTGCCGAAAGCATCTCTAGTCCATGGACAATAATAAGAGCTGTAGGCCCCACGTATATCTCTCTATACAAAATGCTTCACGGCACCATCGTGTTCAGAAATAATAACGTATAACGTGATTTAAGCTGTTCGAAGGCCTGAGGTGTGCATCGCCAGCTATGGCGATGCGTACTTATAGATGAAGACCTTTTCATATTGAAGTCGTTCGAAACGGGTAGGGCATTAAAGCGACATTAAATGTTAAAAGAAGGAAGTTATTTTATAACTTTTTGTTGTTGTTTTTTACAAACATGAAACAGCTAATCACAGAGCAGCAACAACAGCAGCAGCAGCATGAGACAGCTATATAGTCAGCCAGTTTTTTTACGCATCACGGACCAGGAAGTTTACAACACATCAATGATGTTTTCAGAAAACAATGATGTTTTCAGTCACGGCTTTCTGAAATAGGAAAACATATTTAAAAATACAAATTGATTTTTCATATTGGTACTGGAATGGATGACAAACCTCATGTTCCAACACTCAAAATCACGGAAGCTCAAAATATAGCAACATCAACACCAGAAATAAAAATATAATGTATACTACTACCGTACAGTATCTGCTCTCTTTACAAGTAAGCAGATACTGCCTTTTGGCATTGCAGAGCAGTATATTTTCAGCCACATATAGCCTATAGATTACATTTTGCTAGTCCGCATTTCCCGTCTTTTCCAATCTGGTATTGATGGCACAAGGGTCAGTTTCGTGGGAATGGAAAATACCCCTAGAGCTGTTTAAAATTTGCAATTAATATAGTTATGATTCACAATACTATTTTATTGGTGATTTATTTGCGATCCGCACACAAAGATATCATCGGCGCTGTCTCAATGCTGGGCCAACGTATACAACGTTGGACCAGCATTGAACAAGCACTGGTCCGCTAATTCATTTTTTGCTGTGACAAAACAGTTCGAAAAGGCAAATGGCGAAAAAGGTAAATGTTTTGTCTTGTCCCGAGTTTGTAAGGAGACACATTCAAAACTAAGCTGATACAGTTGAGAGGTGTATAGTTAGTATTGTGGGGAGCCTTCGTGACCGAGAGGTAGCGTGCTCGGCCTCAGACCGCCAGGGCTCGAATTCCGAATCCTGTGTCTGTAGGACAGTGTCATCTCAATCATCTCACCATCCTCAGGAGGTTCTCCTGGCCCAGTTTAGCCTATATGTGCACAAAGGTGGCCTAAAGCCCGATTCATTTCATTTTTGAGAGGTGCATAAATAATGTGTGCAGGATTTATGTGTCAAATAAAGTAAGATGGCCGCACGCTCTTGCCTCCTTGCTCAAATAGGATACTAGAATCCCGTGTTGTAGTATCCTGGCTCATACTGAGCTGTACAAATAAAGTAAATAATTTATTTTTGAACTCAAACGTATACTGTTATTGAAAGGCATGCTGCAATTAAACTGTTGACCTTTGTGGATGTTTGCGGTCATTTATTTTTATAAATCAAATTTAAACAAGGAAAAAATGGCGTATTTGTTGTGTAACCATGATCATGATAAATGCTTATGCATTTCTGATTATATACATGTATTAATGCACAGCTCTTGATAAGTCAAAAATAAGTTCATGTTTACACGTCTAATATCCATTGGTGGAATACCATTGGGATGGCAAAAATAATATAAATATGAAAATATATGACTACATGCTTGTGCAAACAAGAGACGTCGACCCGTCATTGTATTGGTGTTGGGCAAGCGTGGCAGACTGTGGACCAGCATCAATCCAGCGATGGATGTTTGCTGATTAAATGCAGCTTTGAACAATAGTATACCCTAGTATAAAATGCAGTGCTATCATTGGTGGAAATGGTTGATCCCACCTCCATCTGGTCCAACTCTGATTGGGCGAGCTGTGTGCAACAGGAAGTTGTGCCAACGAGGGTTGAGCAGTGTTGGTCCAATTTTGGGCTAACGCTTCAAAACCAACCAGGAAGTGTCAGCTCGACACATCAGTTTTACAGCAGCAATAAGGAAGCATCACTTGTCCGCCAATAACTGTTGTCTACCATCTGCCCCCAAGTCCATGTGATGAACCTCCGCACTACACTGCTTGCCTTTGTCAGTGAAATATGGCGTAACTGTGTGCATAAGAGGTAGACTCCCAGCAAACACAAAACATTGAACCAATGTTGGGTTGATGTTGGACCGACGTCGTAGACGGTGGGCCAACATCAACCCAACATTGATTCAATGCCTCGTGTTTGTTGGGTTGGAAATGTTTTTTGAATTAACAGTTTTAAAAAAACTAATAATAAATACTTTAATGTTACAATCATAAACTACCATGCATGATTATTGTTAATATGTCACAACTATCAATCAAGATGAATAGTATATTATTCAGCCGTGCAAAGCTGAAAGGCAATAACTGCTTATTTGATAAAGCAATTACTCTTTTGACCTTGCGCAGTCTTATACTTTGGTCTGAAAATCTATTTGTCTGTAATTTAATCATTTATAATAAAAGTGGGTGCAATTTGTCCTTCTATGCTTTTTTTTGCTGCACATATTCCTGATTACCCTCGCTTACATACGAATGTTATACTATTACAAACGTGACATTATCGATCGTCGCCATCCACGTACGTAATATTACAGACATACCAGAACTTGATAGGCCCTTTACATACGACATTTTTTATCACTCCCACAATTTACTCTATAAATACATAATATGGCTTTGTACATCAGAATGCTCATATGACACACGGTCGATCCGGCGGACACGCGGGGTAGGCAGCTACTACTCCCATGTAATCCACGTTACCAATTGACGTGGATTACACCATGTTACATGCTACCCACCTGTAATCATTACAGGTGGGTAGCATCCTTGCAAACACGAAGCGTGAACCCAATGTTTCTTTAATGCTGGGCCTGCGTCGTAAACGGTGGACCAACATTAAAACAACAATGTTCCAATGTGCCGTGTTTCTTGGCTGGGATGTAGCGTATCCGCTGCATGGGAATAAGGCGCGCATCGTTGGATCCTGGTTGGGACATGATATCTGAGTGTCACCTGGTGCCGGATCCGGAATGATTCTCTTTGAAGCAGGCCACTCTTTTTGGAACCAGGAAGGTCGAATCTACAACACAAATCCACATATGTCAAGTCGAAAACTTCGTGGTAAATTAACCCTACGAATGACAATCACGATTATATTCGTTTTTTAACTGTTAATAACACCTCTTATATTCAAGGTCTATTCCGACTAAATCTATGTCGGTATTAGCCCTATGTCGGTTTAGCCCTATGTCTCTGGTCGCTCTATATATTATTTACAACATGATTTCGGACTTTATACATGCAGTTGTCTTTTTCTTTCAGTTGAATTGTGGTGAGCCTCCGTGACCGAGAGGTTGCGTTCTCGACCTCAGACCGCCAGGGATCGAATTTCGCATTCTATGTCTGGATGGCAGTGTCATCTCATTCATCTCACCATCCTCAGGAGGTTCTCCTGGCCGTGTTTAGCCTACATGTGCACAAAGGTGGCCTAAAACACCATTCATTTTATTCATTTAAAGCTGTCAAATGTACAGGGCATCCAGTTTCACTCAATTTACATGCATCTTGCAATGTAAGAGCAAACACACGTAACTGCTTCTTGATAAATACGCAGTTACTACTGTTTGACATTACGTAGTTAACGTTAATATTCGTTCCAGCAAGCACGCTGCATTCTGCCAATATTGGGTTAATGTTGGGCCACCGTCTACGACGCTGACCCAACATTAACCCAACATTGGCTGAATATATTTGGTTTGCTGGGGTCCCACACAATTTCGTTTACTGTGCTTTGTTTTTCAAATCACCTGATTTGTGTACACCGAGGTTCTGTTCTGGGTCCTGTCTTATTCACCGTATAGTGTTGTTGTAGTTTTGCAGCTATCCTGGTCATTGCCCTGGCTGTACCAGCCTACTCACCTGCTGTTTTTTGTCAGGATTCCAAACGTAGAACTTAGACTAAAAGATTTGCTATTTTTTCTGATGGATGGCCGCTGTTTTTTTGTGTTTGTTTTTTAGGCTAAAAATAACTGTATCTCCGCATTAAGCACTGACATAACACTGGGGCAATGCTGCATGTCGCGTGCATACTGTAATAAAAACGCTTTAATCTGTATTTAAAACAAATTGAGACGACGAATTAGATTATTTTTAGATTGGGCACTCCCCTAACACTACATCGAGCAATGACGACTGCCATTTAATTTGTTGCTGATATGTTGTCAAGATCTTTTATTTAAGATAATACTGGATTAAATCAGTAGTTTTGTAACCTGTGATTTAATTTTTTGCTATTTAAATGCGTTGAAAATATGTGTTGATTACACTGAAGAATCTACAATATTATTCTTATCTTCGAATTAAATGGTTTTAGTGATTAAAATAGCCTCGTATTTTATAATGAGATTGAATTGAATTGAATCGATATTTCTGTGAGAACTGATATCGATTGTCTTACACATCAAAATCTTATTATGATTCAATAAAGTCACTAGAATCTACTTTTCCCTTTGAATAATATTATTGCAAAATTGTCGAGCAATGCCCTGCTTCAAGGGTGAATCATTCAAATGTCGATGGTGCGCTGACCCTCCCAATAAACAAAAGGCGTTCATCCAATGGTGGGTTGGTGTTGGACCATCGTCTTCGACGCTGGCCCAGCACCAACCCATCATTGGGCTAAAGTCACACCGGCAGTGTGGTGTGAGGATTTTCCCCTTCACATTCTCGGCACACCTTGTGAATAGAATGAGTTGTCAAACTCTACATCCGCGCCTGTATTGTGGCGCTGTAAAATTTTGGGCTGAAGGGCGTTTTTAAAGGTCGTCGTTCGGACTTGGAAAACTTCTGGTGAGGTGCTGTACGTACCTGGTGTTTGAGGATACACTGATTAATGCATGTTTCTGGGATATTTTTCTCTTATTAAAATATAGAAAATATTATTATTCAATTTTTTAATTATTACTGGGGTTTTTTTATGACTGCATCAACCGCTGTGTATTTGATACAATCATCAGCTATTAAATTTAATTATGTCATTTGAAACTGACATCAACTCACTTCAAAGTATTATCGGATTAGTGAGATTCAGGTCGAAACATATTAGTGCCACAAATTGAAGACATCTATTACTAGTACTTATTTCACTTTTAAAACACGGTTATTTGGTCAATAAGACAATTGTGAAATTGCGAAATCTGTGTTTTAGAGGTTAAGTGTATTTGTGTTGTTCTAATAATTGTGTATACTTATTTTTATATTAACAAAAAAAGTAGTAGTTGGGAAAACGAAAAAAAGACGTATGGACTACATGCACTTGATTTTTTTATATTTATTTGAATAAATATCAAATTATCTGTCATTTCCTGAATCAAAAAATAAAATCACCTTTGAGTAATTGTTTATATTTTTCCACTTTTAACTTATCTTTTACAATGTAAATTGTATCACTTTTTATAATAGCTGGTAGGGGTGACGAAGCTCCTATAATTATGATATTAGCAGGAATACATAACAGAAAATTTATTTCTGATATTAGATGTATGAACATGATTAAAATCAGTAAAAACAGCACGTAAAAATCAAAAACATTTTAGTTGTGCTGTTTTGCTTTATGCCGGTGGCGGGTTAATACTGAGCCAGCGTCGAGCGACTGTGTTCCACGGACGAGCAATGCATGAAAAACACCCAGCAAATAAACACTTCGGTCGTTGACCTGTGCCACGTTAATACGCAGTCCCACCGTGCGAAGTTAAAAACAGCAGTAACTACTTGATCGCAAAGTAAGCAGGTACTGCTGTTTGCCTTTGATCTGTGGTATCTGGGGTCCCACGAGAATCGTCAGCATACCAAATTAGCAGTCTGATTGTACGCATCCATCTGAAATTGTTCATCCATCTGAAATTGCAGCCCTAAGACGAAACCATAATAAGATGTATTTTTAGGCAGTTTCCATGATAATATTTTTTGGACAGATGTATTCTTATGCAATGAAACAGCATTGAGCCAGGTTCTGATGTGTCATTTGATACCTATGTTTTTAAGTTGGTACAGTTTCATACACATTAAATACCGCAATATCCATCTCAAGTTGAATGAAAATAAGAATGAATATAGCTTAATGTTAGCCCTTAGCCCTTTAACCACAGGTGCCGTCCATATTAGTTTTTTACATTTTATATTAGCACATTACATATCAGCGTTTAAACTTGTTAAAGATAAAAAGTGACAATAAGTAGTAAGATTTGATTTAAAATTTTAATTTTTTTGACCTCCGTTCTGTTTGAATAATTTTTACTCACTTGAAGTTGTGTATCGCGTCAGCGAGACACAACTTCAACAAACAATCAAATTTGAAGGAGAAAGGAGCATTGAACTTTTTAACGCGGGTCTCGAGAGAGGGGGGGAAATGTCCCGCTGTCGCGGGTCCCGAGATATCTCGGGGCAAAGTGTTTTTTTGTGTTTTGTCTGTAAAATCAATGTGGTGCGCCATCCATGAGGGTAACCTTGTTTTGGCTGATAATTTTTTTTTATTGTTCATGGATAGCACTCCGTAATAATATCTGGGCGGGAGTAGAGCTTCCATCCTTAAAGGATTCTTTTAGAACGGAAAATTTAAAATGGTCGCCATGAAATTAATACAATTATCATAACTTTCTCAGTAATTGAGATACAGAAATCATTTTTTCACCAAACCATATATTTTAGTTATCATGCTTAAAATGCTATATTAACACTTAGCTGACAGGTATCGCAGCAGTGCTGATTGCATAGTTGCACACCTAGCCATTAAGCATTTACTACACATCATCCATAAACAGATAAAAGTGGCATTGAAATTTTGATTGTTCGATTGATCCTTGAGGAAGGGGTTGTAATAAGGGCAAACAAGGGGGTATTGACCCTCCCAATATTATCACTGCCCTAGATTTCCTGAAAATGTGTGTTTATATGATAACCGACCAAGAATGTGTCCCCATCAGTCCTTTCTAGTAGATGACTGCAACACTAACAAGCCTGAAATTAAAAAAAGGGAATATTTTTAATTTAATATTTTTGCCAGATTTTAACATTTGACTGTATTACCCATTGCTTATGATGCTCCCAGCAAACACGAGACATAGACCCAAAGTTCAATGTTGGCCCTCCGTCTGCGACGCTGGCCCAACAGTGAACCAACTTTGGGTCAGTGTCTCGCGTTTGCTGCATTACCATGCAGTTGTAACTATATATATGCCACTACCAGTTACTATTTCAGACCAGGGCATCAGTCACGTGACAATGACACGCGGAAGTGTTGCGCGCGCATGCGCAAGACAAATGAGCGTCTGGCAGGATCGGCCATGCAGCACTCCACGGTCCATCAGGACAGGATCAGGGCATCCTCACCTCCTCTGACTGATCCCGCTGGCATCTCAGACCGGGATTCCTGGATTGACGCTGCCGTGCAAAGACAAACAGCAGTAACTGCTTACTTGAAAAGTAAGCAGTTACTGCTGTTTGGCTTCGCATGGCACAATGATACATGACCCCTTCGTAGCTTTTAGTTTACAAGAGCATTTCAGGAGTTCTTGCCCTGCCAAAGCGATGGAATGGTGGCGGAGTTAAATCCTATGAATACACAATCACAACAACGAGCACTGGATCATAACGGGTGATTTTAATTCTTCCATCTGAGTATTGGGTATCGTCTTATATGTTACCCATCTATTTAATCACTCCAAACCCCCAAGTGCGTCGATCTGGTTTACCGTCTATATTGATAAAGAACTCAAAACATTATTTAATGTTTCTCGAGCGTTGTATCACCTAGCTTTAAACTCTTTCTTGTTGTAGTACTATGAAAAACGAAAAGTCAAACAGTAACCAGTTCCCCCACATCACATAATTATGCACTCGAAAAGGAGATTGACGGAGTTCATTAATTGCTGTGTGGTATATCAGAGAAATGGTCCTCTCTCTATTATATACAACAGTCAATTTGTGCCCAAGGTTATGGATAACATTCTAATATTTCACAGGAGATAAAATAAACATTCACTCTTTTCATAAGATCGTCACCAGATACATGTATTCACGGAAGTGATTTGATAAATGCACCGATGATTTATCATATACATCCAGAATAAAAAGGGAGCTTATCAATCATTTCATTATTTCACTTTGACGGCGAAAAAAGATTTCTTCAATGTATTATCACTTATTCATTTCTGAAAAAAATCATCCATAGTATGGTGATCAGATATCCATAGAGATGTACGTTTCGCTCACTTGAATTGAGTGAAAACTCTAGATGAAAACGTTCTCTTTGTCACAACATCTTTTCAAATCTATTTGGTCCTATCAGATGAAGCACATGGCTTTTTATAGATTTTAATAATTATCGCCGTAGCAGAGGTATGTAGTCATGACCTGATTCACCGATCCCTTTTCAAAAACTGTTTATGTTATCAAAATTTAAATCTGCAAAGTCATGCTCATCGATATGTTATATCAGGGTACGTCAAAGGGGATAGGTCAAATGAGCTAGTGACTCGTCTCGCGGGATTTAATATGATAAAACAATGCTGCACCAATGTGGGTGATTTGCTGACAGGTTATAGATATACCGATTCGTGGAATAAACATACTAAAATATAGTACTTGTAGTAGCGATTACGTGCTTATCACCGGAATTAATTTTAATAATAATAAGAAGAAATATATTAATAAAATGTTTTTATGTAGCGCAGTTCCAGTCCGTGGGTCTGCTCAGTGCGCTTTACAGACCAAAGTTTTAAATATTTTAATAATTATTCACGAAGTGGAGGTATTTAATTAATTCCGTATCTTTTCTGCAGAAAAAAACTAGGCTAATAGGCTACATCAAAAACGTTGAAGCATATTATTATTATATTTATGGCATACAGGATGCATAGGCTATCTGAACATAATATACATTTATTCCACAGCGATAAAGAATAGACACTTTTCTAAGTATATAAAGTGTATCAAAGGCAGAGTTCCACCCAGTACATTTCAATAGATGTTTCTGTCTGATAACCTTGCTTCACAGTTGACGTTTTTAATTAAAAAAATTACTGATTTTGTATCGACTTCGCAGAAAAGTAAGAATTGCGTATGTAGGGCTGCCCAGACCTCCCACGGTTCGAGAAAAGACGAGGCGTTGAGTGAATGCTGGTTTAATGTTGGGCCATCGTCTGAGACGCTGGCCCAACCTTGAACCACCATTGGCTGAACGTCTCGTATTTTCTGGGGTTGTGCCTGATACGCTCGTGGAATGTCATTTTATCTTATCTATCAGATACTAGTATCTGTGAAGTCGGATTGCCACACACATTTACGTCCTAGTGTAAGATTCGTCCAATTTTTATTCAGGCGTTTATTATTATCATTACATCGTCCTTTTGGTACCGAACATTCGTGGGTGTCACGACCTTTATGAAGTCCAAACGGACGGCGTGAGCTTCCCATCCGTCGTAGATTGAAAAGTACTGTATTTGTATTCAATTATGTAACGCATTAATTTTACTAATGCAACATCCGCTGTGTCTCACTATATATTATATAAAATTACATACTCTGCAAATTTTGACTTGAGCTGTACAATCATGACTGGCTAAGAAATCACAGAAAAACTCATGTATTTTAATGTACTGTAACAGTGTACTACATTGCTTATCAGTTTGTTGGGGATGGCACCAAGCATCACAAGTGACTTTCCTGGAAAGGTATATCAATATAAAACATAAAGTTCTTGACTATAGTACGAACATCTAACATGTTATTATTAACCGTCTTATCAGCTTATAGCATGTATCAGCTGAGCTCCATGTATATCATATCCACCATTTGTATTGTTTCTTCCTGGGCGCGTATTCTCGTACAAGTCACGATTTAATCGTAGTAGGCTATTCGGATTGGTCTATATGACCAATCCAAAGGCTACGATATATCGTAACGTGTACGTGAAGACGGGCTCTGCCTTATTTCATTGTATTATTGTGTATTGTTTAATGTTGTAGTTTACACTATGTAACAAAACATATTTAATTTTATTTTGATTAAAATTAATATGGTCTACAGCAAGAAAAATGGAAAAAAATAATGATCATATCGATCATTCTATAATATTGCTGGCATGATAGTAACTCATCAGAGCTCAACACTTAGTTTTATTTATCATTAAGACAATATTAACATGCTTAAGCTTTAACATCAAGTCTTAATCAACTGATCTAAAAGGAGGGACTATACATCGTTCTTATCAAGCTTGTCGCATAGGTCCCTTTATTTAAAATATAGTGTTTTGACTTCACAGCCTAGCAAACACAAAACATTTGTATAACATTTATACAACGTTGGACCAACGTCTTCCAACATTGTATAAATGGTATACAAATGTTTTGTGTTTGCTGGGAGGGCTTCGTTTTGATAACATGCGAAAGTTCAGATTCTGGTATGATGCTGCATGATACCACGCATGGTGGGCTAGAGTCCTAAACAACAAGACACGCTGTATCCACGATGTACCTGCGATCAACCAAGTATCTCTCAGGTACAGTGACTCGGTTGAATGGTACTTGATCATAAGATGTTTGATAAGATGTCGCAACTTTCTCAAAAACTGCTAATCTGTCATTGTTATCTAGCTCGGCATGTGGTCTAAAGGGGTCCGCTTAATCAGGAAGGGGACCAATCCACCAATTTGACACCACATTACGTGTGTAGTGGAATGCACTTAAAAGTCACGTACATTGTGCAATAAGAATTTTAAAATCGTTATTAAGTTCAGTAGGTTCTATGTGTTTTAATGTGTACAATACACACTATGGAAAGCTCAGCAAATGTATTATGAAAACCAAAGAAAAAACATATTTTATAAGCATGAAAATAAAATACAAAATAAAGCTTTAAGGTGTGCTCTTGTCTGTCGGTTATGATTTTATTTGCATGTACTTGGAATTAAAAAAGTCTATTTCACGTGTTGTGGAATTCTAACATGCTCCAGTGAACAACAGTTAAATATGAGATAGGGCTGTCAGTTGCACAAAAAAAGTTATGGCCAAATTAGTTAACACGCAGACGCTGAAGATCAAAAATATAAAATACTTTATCTTCATTTGAACTTAAAAAAGGTTGTCACTTTCTTTGAAAACCCCTCCCCCCCCCCCCTCCACTATAGCACGGCAGAGTTGTCGCATGTATGGTTACACTTATGACACACTGAGCCACCACCCTTCACAGCCAGGTAAAATTATAAAAATGAACACAAATAATTCTGTTTTTTTAACATTGACTAATATCTTCAACTCCTATAGTTGTATAATACTTTATAGTGCGATACATCTCATCAGAAGAAAACATATATCCAGTTTTTATTTGCTTATTGCAGATCTTACAGTAACGACTGCAACTTAGGCAAGTAGCTGTAACTGTGTTACTTTAAATAATTAGTTACTGTTGCTTGCCCCAGCATGACAATGCAGTGTACCATGTGTACAGATATAATATATTGGTAATCTTCATCCCCCGCAACTCCTCCCCCCCCCCCTCTCTACCCACACACACCACACACTCCGGATCATTTCAGCTGGATTTATCCCCCAGGGATTCGTGGATCATTTACAAAAAAACGTTAAAATAACGCTTCGTCGACACCAGCAGGCGTTATTGCAACGTCCAGACAATGTATCAACGTACGGACGTTACTAAAACGCCGTGCAGACGTTATGCGATGTATGAATATGTGTGTGGCGAAAGACGATACACGATGTAGAAAATAGACACTGCAGTCTATTTTTACCCAGCAAACACGAGACATTAAACCAATGTTGGGTCAATGTTGGCCCGCCGTCTACGACGCTGGCCCAGCATTGACCCAACATTGGTTTAATGTCTCGTGTTTGCTGAGGATTTGGTGGAGTCATTCCCCACAAACACAGAACCAACAGACGTTGGCCCAATGCTGGGTTACTGCTGGGCCAGCGTCGCAGACCGTGGGCCAGCATTGAAACAACACCGGTAGACACTAAAACTAGTGTGATACAATGACTATCAAATCATGACCTGAGCAAATTTATAATTAACGAGAACATGGACTTTGAAATACATTGATGTAACTTCAACAATGGGTGGGCGTACACAACACGCCATAATATTATTTTATTTTTCGGCTGACTCGGTATTTGGACCCGATGGGTCCCGGGACTGAAGATGTACAGCCGCATATCCCGGCTGCCATGGGCGACTGGGAAATGGACGCGGGGGTGGGGGAGGACATGCCTGGAAAACCGGGTTATTTATGATTATGTTTTTCACGCTTAGGAAATTATAGCTACAACCTCCAACGTGAATATACACTCTCCCCTGCTGATCCCCCTGAAAGTTAGCCCGACGCTGGTTCTAGGGAACGCTTGTTCCACTGAGCCAGTAGCGGTTCAACGCCTCCATATCCAGTTGGTATAGCGTCTTGTGAAGGGAGAGAAGAAAGGGCGTATAGCTGATAGTTATACCTGCTCACTCTGGGGGGAGGGGGGGGGGGGTTCGTTGGCTGATGATCTGGTAAATATTGATGATCCAGATCATCTCCGGATATACATGTATATTTATTGTATATTCGACAACCTTCGGATATAAACACTGATAAATAAATACATATTATATGGGTGTATGCGGGGCCCAATATCAGAATAATATCACACGTTGTTATGACTGCACGCCGAGAAACAAGTTTCTATCCCATTTATTATAAATAGGGTGTGTTTATAATAATGATTGATTGATTGATTGATTGATTGATTGATTGATTGATTGATTGATTGATTGATTGATTGATTGATTGATTGATTGATTGATTGATTGATTGAGTGAGTGAGTGAGTGAGTGAGTGAGTGAGTGAGTGAGTGAGTGAGTGAGTGAGTGAGTGAGTGAGTGAGTGAGTGAGTGAGTGAGTGAGTGAGTGAGTGAGTGAGTGAGTGAGTGAGTGAGTGAGTGAGTGAGTGAGTGAGTGAGTGAGTGAGTGAGTGAGTGAGTGAGTGAGTGAGTGAGTGAGTGAGTGAGTGAGTGAGTGAGTGAGTGAGTGAGTGAGGTGAGTGAGTGAGTGAGTGAGTGAGTGAGTGAGTGAGTGAGTGAGTGAGTGAGTGAGTGAGTGAGTGAGTGAGTGAGTGAGTGAGTGAGTGAGTGAGTGAGTGAGTGAGTGAGTGAGTGAGTGAGTGAGTGAGTGAACCAAAATTTTCCATCACGTATAGCAGGAGTGTTTTCCTAATCTGACTAATTTTCAACAGTGTGACTCAATAGAATTACGCCAACGCTGATATATGTTGGCCCAACGTTGCTCCGACCTCTGGAACACGATGGCAAGTTCCACCATCGGGTAATATATGGGCGGATCCGTCTGTGGGAATGACACAGATAGAGCTGGGATTGACGAAAAGGGGTTTTCCCCTTCGCGGTTGGAGGTACAAAAAAAGGCTTTTCCAAGAAGACAATCGCTCACGGATCAAACATAACGCTGACAACAACATCCAGATCCCGGAGAGTCACGGGATTACAAAGCAAACAGGACACGGTCAACTAAGTAATGCTGGTATTATGTTGGGCCAGTATAGAACGTCTTTGGTTGGGCCAACGTCGCAGACCGTCTGATGTTTTCTTGAGAATTTGTAATATTAATTTTATATCATTGATAGTCTTCATGTCAGTCTTGGCATGTTGGTAATTTATCATTATAAAAAAAAAAATTAATAAATAGCGTTGCCTTAGTCGGTTATTTTGCGGTTATCATTACTATACCCCTTGTATTTTAACTATTGTCCGCACCAAAGAAATACAACCAACATCAGCTTATATAAACATTATACTCGAAAAGCAAGCAGTTTTAATAACAAATAGCCTATGCCTAATTGCTGGGCTCAAGTATGGTAATCTACACCCTAATTTAAATAACAACCTATTAGTGGGTTTGATTGGTCGATCTTGTCATATGTTACAGGCTAAACCACTCTACCATTGGTCAAGGAAAGATTTATAGCATACTTGGTCCGAGAGTTACAAGCAAGATGCGTAATTTTGAAAACATTGGTCTGTTTCATCGCCACTAAGTTTATCTGTCATATCTGTAGGTGTGGCTGATGAGAGAATAATTTAAAATTATCAATTTTCACTCACTTGATGTTGTGGATCGCGTCAGTGAGACACAACTTCAAACTACAAACCGTATCTACAAAATTGTTACTGTGAAAATATTAAGTATATCAATGTTTGTATGTAGTCTTGTATTTGTATATGTTTGTGTATATAACCTTGTGACTGTTTGATAATAAATAATGTAAAAAAGGGTTAAAGCAGCTAGGTCGTTTTGCTTCACTGAACCATATTATGTACGTTAATTGCGACGGACCCCACTCCTGTGGACGTTGATCATACTGCGCATGCGGGTGGGCCCGCATGCATGTGTACTCAGCGAGTCACCTGAAATTGTAAAACTTCACTTTTCAATTTATTAAACCTCCCCTCAAAAAGAGAGGACACGTTGCCATCCAATAACCATCGGACAATGGGCTTATATTGTTTCAACGCTGGGCCTGCATCGCAGACGGTGGCCCACCATTGAAAAAGCGTATAGCATGTCTGGCCCCTGTTGGGTACGCCCCTCGTTTCGGATGCTGGTTTGTCCTCAAGGTCATGTTCACAGAATCCACGGCTTAACGTTGGGGCACTACTGGGTCAACATCGTGTAAGTTGGCCCAGCAATGCTACAGATTTGAGAGATCAGAGGTCGTTGGATATTTCCCAACGTGAGCTAACATTGCAAGACAGCATTGCATCACCGTTGTCCCAACGGCTGCGACGTTGAAAGACCATTGAGCCAGCACTGAATAGAAACCTTGGTCTGGAGTGGAAGCTTTGCCCATTAAGTGCGGAAGAATGCCTTTTATCTGCCAACCTTCACGATTTATGACCCAAAACATTTATTTCAAATGCTGCAAATTCTCTATAGCAGATTAGTCGACCATCATGCAGGGGAGGGGATGCGTACGTGGCTATTTTTCGTTTTCACATAAACCTAGGTATAGGTGTCTGCAGAAAATTATTGCACCAACCAAGAGCTCGAAAAGACTGTATGTGTCGAAACGTAAAGTTATTTGAAGTTATATAGCCTACTGATCTGAACTGAAATTATCAGGAAATCATCAAAACATTCAAAAGCACTGGAAAATACCAAGCTAGTTTTATTTCAAACTGGTATATTGGCATGTAAACAAAATCGCTGGCATTATACAACACTTTTGTATACACCACAAATACCCATCGTCTCCAACCGTGGGATCCAGGGTACATGAAATACACCGACGTTAATTCGTGTCTAAAAGTGACGACTTGGGGGAGATTCGCCTGCAGCACCAATTGTCTGCCCAACACTGGGCCGACAGCATAAACATGCGGCCCAATGCTGTGCTAACATTCAACCATCCTGTAAGTGTACAGATTGTTTGTTTGGATTCTCTCTGAATTGTTGGAAAAAATTACTGAAAATTTTGAAAAAAATGAGATCATGACCCGCAGGATACACTGCTTCATACAAAATAAATACCAAAATTCATCACATCCCACGGAGTCCCTTTAATTGCACCAATATAGTCCCAACGTGGCTGAAACATAATTTGAAACTGGTTTCAGCCACAGATTGCGTCCACTTAAAAACGTGGGACTTTAATTGGGACGGTGTACTTGGCCTAGATTGATCAGGTCGATAGAAAGAATGGCTTTATTACCATTTCACATACTACATCGCATACTCAGCTCATTTGTCCCAGCTACACTACATGCAAACGTCATTAAAATGTGAAGGG
>OZ024911.1:35624159-35724159 GCA_964017125.1 Flabesymbios commensalis | reverse complement strand
AAAACGATACACTGAAACAAAGTTTTTTTAATGTTGGGCCATCGTCTCGGACACTGGCCCAAGATTACGTCACTGCAATTTGCTTAAGGACTTTTTCGAATTCGACGCATGTCACGGATATGATAGAAGCATGTCCTACATGTTTGGGATATGTGTTTTCGGAAATTCAGGCTACTGTCGAATACTACACCAAGTTTTTAGCTGATGTAGATGGATTTGTGTCTTGACCTAGAATTATACATGGGAAATTATTCAAGATTTTTTCTCGTTGGAGTTTGGCCCCAAGAAGAAGAAATTCTGTCTTGCTAGGATTTGGCTTTAGCTTAGACCCTGTCATCCAGGCCGACACACCCATTAAACAATGTTGCAACTTCTCAAAATGTTCCTTAGCGTTTGAAACTGATAGAGTAAATATGTAAATATATGTAAATTTGATTATCATTCGCATAAAGATTGTGGTTAATGTCAACATAGATAATGGCGCTGAGTGATGTAGTGTATAAAGTAAAAAGCACTGGTCCTATCACAGAGCCCTGTGGAACTACATATGAGAGTGTGGCTTTATCGGACATAGTGGCTTTAATTTTTACGGATTGATGCCTATTTTGCAAATGAAAAGAAAACCAAATTTGCTCCTGGCCAGATATTCCATACCAATCAGAAAGTCTATCTGTTAATGTAGCATGGCCAATGGTGTCGAAAGCGGCCGACAAGCCAAGCAAGGTCAGAGCTGTAACTTCACCATTGTCCATAATATTAATGATAGCGTTATGTATTTTCAGTAGAGTCTATTCCGTAGAATGAGGTTTCCTGTAGGCCGACATAATGAATTAGATATATGGTTATTTTTTATATGAGCTTGCAGCATATTGGCTACTATTTTTTCTTCAATTTTAGAAATGCAACTTAAGTTGGATACCGGCCTGAATTTTTCAGCTCGTTTTTAGGGAGAGATGCTTTTTTCAGTAGTGGTCTTACATAAGCTTCTTTGAAATGTACTAGTTTCCATTGAAAATTTAATAATGTCAAGACAATTTTTTTTTTCATTTTGGATCTTTTTTCTGTTTTTTGCACTTTTGAATGTTCTGTACTTTATCTGGAAATTTTATTCAATTTTATCCACCAAATACCTAGAGATATGATCACAAAAGTGATTTTACTGATGTGAATTCTGGCAGACCAGGAGGTGGAATTCTATGCAGAATGTTATTTATTTAATTCCATAGGCGACGGGGGTTGTCCGAATTTTCTGAAATAACTTCAGCTAAATATTTCGATTTAGCTTTTGTCATCATTCTATTTCACAGGTGACATATTGAATTTTGTAACGAGAACGATCTAGATGTGTGCGAGATCTGAGCCATGTTCGTTTGAGATTGTGACGAAGGGTTTCAGCCTTCATTATTTTCAGAGTCGTCCATAGAGTTGGTGGTTAAAACACAACTATTTAATGACAATATAGGTTGGTGTATACATGTCGATTGTCATTCGTCACAATAACACCGTGGTTTTATTGTACATAACGATGCACTTCTGTTATGCTTAGCTTAGTCACAGCGTAAACCCACACATCTTCAGCAAAGTAAACTACACCCCCCCCCCCCCCAAGAAAAATAATAATCGTTCATATATAGATATGTATCGCAGATGTGCTGCTTAACGTGACAGTTGATTATCACAAATAAGTATGGATTAATAGTGCTTGAAACCAAAATGCGTGTTTTTTTTATTATTTCGCAGTGTAATCTGTTACTGATATTATTTCAACATCGAATCGATGTGACTAACATTCATTTAACAATTATGCATAATATCATCTGATCATGTTTAATATATTTGTAAGGCAATTCATATTTATATGTTGTCTTTCATCGTTATATTTCCCACCTGCAATATTATATATATTACCCAAGGATATTACAACTTGTATTAACCAGCTAGCGATACGTATTTGAATAGCCTTCAAATCACCAATATCAAATGTGGTTTACTTATAGATGTCGGCAACAGGTTAAAAATTATTAAAAGATGAAAAAATATTCGTGAAGTTTTTGGCGTACATATTCGAACACATGGAAGAATTGAAGGAGAAAGTCTCAGCTCTCGAAGGTGAAAAAATTGTCAAGTTCAATACGGCGTAATGTCTTTTTTTTAATTTTTGAAATTATTTCTTTTTCAAAGCGAGACTATCAGATCAAAATCATTATTTAAATTTTGGCTCCTAGAAATGACCAAAATAATGTCAACATGTCCATGGACTAGAACTGCGTAAGTTTTTGTTAGGGCCTAAATGCTGAGTTGCACATGTAACAGTTAAAAAAGAAATAAAGACGATATTTAATTTTAGACATGCATAATATGCAAAATAAGAAATACAGGAATAGCTGATCGATTTAGTGATAAATAGGTTTTCAGTACACTTGACTTTGTTACGTGGTCACAGCAATTCTAGTCTATGGACATGTTGACATAGTGTGGACGCATTGGGGATCCAAAATAAAAATGATCATTTTTTTGATGATTTTTGGTAGATTTAAGTGGAAATTACTACTAGTCCATTCTCCCACATTGAATTCACGGCACCGCTGCGGTGCAGAATATAGTAGGATCGTATTCGGCGGGTGCATGGTGAGGCACAGATCTCTCAGCGTTGAGCCAATGCTCTTTAAATATTGGCCCATTATTCTCTGTCAATATTTATATGTTCCCGCTGTATTAATAAGCAGTCTCAACCATCCCTCTTATTCGCGCTAATGCAACATAATGTTCAGATGTACATGCAAAAAATCGGTGAGTGAGACAAATTTAAAATTTCAATTGCATAATTATTGTCAACAAGTGTTGGTGTTTTGGAGAAGCATTCTTTGACACAACTTTTTTGCAACAACAAAACTCCCACCAGTTGAAATGATCGGCCTTTCCTCCGTTTTACACAAAATTATTATAGTATTTCCTTGCAGGGATACTTTTAAACTATTTTCCTTGTTTTTCTCTGTTTGGGGGGGGGGGAGGGATTATTTCCATTGCATCAGGATTTGCTAGTAATATATGATTTTTCTCATAAATACATGTGTTCCTTGCAACATTTAAGCCATTAATCGGCAGGTGAGCTGACTATCACTCTCCTGGGAACAAGTTTTATGCCAGTGGAGACAAACAAGAGTGATCACTCTCCTTAATCCAGTTAACCCTTTAGCCCCCGGTGCCGCATATATTCGGTTTTCCATTTTTAACAATAAGTACCACCTTTTAAACATGTTAAAGATAAAATATAACATTAATCAGCAATATTTGGAAACAGTTGACCTCCATATTGTCAAATCTGAATAATTTTCACTCCCTTGAAGTTGTGGATCGCGTCAGCGAGACACAACTTCAGGTGGGTGAAAATTCGGATTGAATAATTTGGCGGTTAAAGGGCTAAACGTCAAATTCTGTTATGTAAAACTGAAATACCATTCCATGACCATGCAACAGATGATCATATTATGATTTTGGATTGGTATAAAGATAATAATTTACATACGGTAGTTATATGATTTTTATATATATGACCAGCCAACCTCGCCTTCACAACGATGCCGTATGCATATACAATTTAACACGTTTTGTTATTTACATGTAGTAAAATGGACGTGGCTGGCTCATTTAAAAGGTATTTATGATTTGGCAATGTTTATTGTTCTGCAAATGCGACTCCGTTTCATCAATCTCAGATACTGGATTGATTTTATCCCAAACTGCTGCAAAACAAGGATGGAAAAACGAAGCACTCAATACATTTCTACTATGGCTATTATCGACGCCGTGTTTCAATAAGTCAAGTGATCACGTCCAACCAAAGAAATTGTAGAGTATTATATTATAGTGTGTTATAGAGGCGGAGAATCTATAGACGTCATATTTTAACGTCTAAAGTCGATCCCCGCACTGTAAGAGTAAAACAATATTTACTACTGGTCGTAGACCCGAAGCTTATAGGTATTAAAATGAATCGAAAAGATACATTCATGACGATTTCAAAATGGAAAACACCCTTTGGTCTCTATTGTT
This sequence comes from Flabesymbios commensalis, assembly GCA_964017125.1. NCBI lineage: Eukaryota > Metazoa > Annelida > Polychaeta > Terebellida > Flabelligeridae > Flabesymbios > Flabesymbios commensalis. Next base: position 35,720,106 of record OZ024911.1, on the reverse strand, counting down.
TATACGAATTGAAAACACACCACTACATTATTTTTTGTGAGCGACCACTACATTCTAAGCCGGCAATGGAGAGTTATTGTCGATCAAGTACAGATCAATTATCATCCTATACAATCTTGACTTAGCGAACGTTCACCCAGCTGTCTTGAGCGCTAGTGCCGTGTTCAGGGCCGTCGGCCCACACCGAGCCGGTCGCTCTGAACACGGCCAATCATCGGTGAGTGTCTGAACAACAAATAACAATACCATCCTATCGAGCTGCACCACCAGCGGACCAAGAACCCAGGCTTGGGGCGAGTACTGGACAAAAGTACTCGAGTACAAGTACAAGTACTTGAAAAAATGACGAGTACAAGTACAAGTACTGGATTTTCAAAAGTACTTGAGTACCGAGTACTTTGGTTGTAAACATGAAATTTATTCAATATGTAATCGATTATAATATATGTTACTTCATGTTGATCTGGCAAAATGAGTCTTAAGTCACACTTTGGCAAACGATGTTTTTTACAAATGTTTTTATTTTCATATGATTACTTTCGAATCCTAAAATTGTGTGGCATAGAAATGTTTGTGCAATTCAAATTTGTTTTATTAAATATACCTGATATTTTAATATTCGTCTCATTTACACTCCATTTAGTAATATTTATTTATATTTGCATGTTGACATAGCAACAGTCGCTAGTAAGTAGGAAATATTCATGCAGTGAAAAAAATCATGACTATGATAATATCTGGCATATTTTTTTTAAATTTACAAAATGTTAAAACTGGACGTTTATAATTAAGAAAATGGGGTGGGAATGAACATTTATTGTATTTATTTTATAATTGATGTTGTCCAAAAGTGCACAAATTGCCTTTTTGAATTTCAAATGCCATTTTATCAAAATGACGCAATTTCAGACTTCGTATTTCTCTGAGTTGTGGTGTCATATTTTCGGAGTTAAACACGCTACAGAGCTGTGTGATATACCATATTCTAGGTAATGTGTAGGTTGGGGATATCGTAGTGACTCCAATGTCTAAATATGCAACTTACGACACATTTTGCCAGATCCTGTCACATATAGACTTATAGATATATATGAGTGGTGAAAATAATATTTTATGGGACAGGCCTATGTTATAGATATTGCATATCTATGAAAGCTCAAAAGGGACATAATTCAGATGTTTGCCCTCGCCACACCGTCGTTCACCCTCGCCACACAGTCGTTCGCCCTCGCCACACGGTCGTTCGCCCTCGCCACACCACCGTTCGCCCTCGCCACACCGCCGTTCACCCTCCCCACAACGTCGTTTGCCCTCGCCACACCACTTGTGGCTTGTGCGTGTTTGTGAGAGGGTGCACAAACCTATGTCCACTGTGTGTAGTGATATCGCAGCACAAAATACAGTTTGAAATCAGTCTATATATTTATATATTATACACTGAGTCATAGGATTAGATGCAACTCTCACAGTTAACCCTTTGAGTCACAACCCCGCTTGAAAGCGAGCCCAATACATAAATAGTGAAGCACAACGTCTCACCACACCAAATACCCGTCCCTTACATGTAATATGACCCATACACTCAGGCCTCCCAGCACTCTTTAAGTGGAGAAATATAAATAAAACTATATATCATTTTAACCACCAGTCCGTTCTCTTTCAATCTAAACAATAAAAAAGGCATGTTTAACTGACATAATTTTTTTTATTTGAGCCCATAATAACCTCTTGCCCCACTCTCCTCTGATCGACCTGAAAAATAATTGACCTTGTTTTTTAGAAGAGCCTTGTTACAGCCAGCGCTGTTTTCTGGAACTATGGCCTTAACGTCTCACCACACCAAATACCCGTCCCATAGACTTACATGTAATATGACCCATACACTCAGGCCTCCCAGCACTCTTTAAGTGGAGAAATATAAATAAAACTATATATCATTTTAACCATCAGTCTGTTCTCTTTCAATCTAAACAATGAAAAAGGCATGTTTAACTGACATAATTTTTTTTATTTGAGCCCATAATAACCTCTTGCCCCACTCTCCTCTGATCGACCTGAAAAATAATTGACCTTGTTTTTTAGAAGAGCCTTGTTACAGCCAGCGCAAGGACTTCCTGTTGGATCTATCTTTCCTCATTTCGATGCTTTTGCTACACCAAATCATCACAGAATCGATTTAAATTGGTAGCAAAATGATATATATGTAATATTTGCCACCGAGGCTGCTGCAAAGAGCCGTATTTTTTAAAAAGAGACTAACTTTCTTATTCTTAAACTTTATAATGATATGCGCGAATGAATTTGTGTGGTGAGACCACAAGTAAATAGCCTTTTCATTATATGACGTCACACACAATGCATAAAGAACGAGCACTTTTGACGTCATTAATTATTTTTTATCCTCCCACCTAAAAAAATGGAATGTGGCATAAATACGCTGCCGAAGGTTCCGTACAAACATTTAGTATTTTGCCAAGAGTATGCTAACATCATATTTTGCCAAAATAATGATGTGACTCAAAGGGTTAATATCTTTCGTGATCTTGTAAATATACTATCTCTACTTGGGGAGCTGTGTTTGTACTTTTGTATAAGTTCGTACCACTTGGACAGATATATGAAACATTGTAATATTTTGTTGCCCTATGTTCTATTTTTAAATGTATTTTTTTTAACTACAGGGAGTCCAAGCTGTTCTGATATTTTACGGAGAGGAATTTGTGTAGGACTAGATTATTTCTGATCTATTTCCGATATTGGTGCATTATTTTGCTAGAATATATTTACTATTAAAAGATCAAAATGTGAGATCATTTGCATAAATAAAGTGGTGTCAAATCAAATCAAGTTTATCTGCTTAATCTTGTTACAAGACATGTGAGATATATATTTACAAAAGTAATACATTACCAGCAGGGTTTATAGTACAATTACAACAGTCTTAACTAGACATGAATTGTGACTTTTCAAGTAACAATAATATTTGGGCTAGGTTCTATGAGTTTTTGTGGTGGCCATTATGAATTTGGTTGGGTTATTTTTATTATGACAGATTGATTGGCATTTCGCGTTTGAGTTTTTTGGCAGCCATTCTGATCTGTAATTTTAGACTTCGGACTTCAGGCTGCAAATTTCAGAAGTCTCCACTGAGCTTTTGTGGTTTTAAATAGATATATATTTGTTTGTCAAATGGAATCGCATTCAGGGTGCACAGTGCACACATTGACTTGTCTCTCTGTTGATTTAATGTTGTATCACCATCCGCGACGCTAGCCCAACATTAAAACAACATTGATTCAACGTTTTGTGTTTAAAAAGAATTGCAACTGTTATTTTATTTGTAGCATTTGAAAGGTTTCAATGTCTTTAACAAATACACAATATTGGTTCAGTACTGGGCCACTGTCTGCGACGCTGGCCCGGAATTGAAACATTGGATAAATGTATTTTTATTATGAAATCTAGAGACTAACTGGTGGAGTAGATCTGGTCATAGGGGCACCCTGTTCACCCTCTTAGCATTGAATGGAGGATCACCCGACATTAAACCAACAATGGACCCAATCAAGGACTACTGCCGTACAAGCCAAAAGGCAGTATCTGCTCACTTTACAAGTAAGCAGATACTGCGTTTTGCATTTTAAGAGCAGCATAGTGCGGTATCTGCTACAAGTAAGCAGAAACTTTCTTTTGCCATTTAAGAGTATAGTGATCCAGAAAATCCGTGGATTAATCCGGAAGAACACGATGGATGTCTTAGGAAAGTCATAGCAGACTACTCTGGGAATATGGTGTCCAAATTTCATAATGATTGGATAAAAATTCAGGGAGAAATAGCGTCTTACAAAAACGTGCCAAGAATAATAAGATTAAAGTCCCGTTGTAAAATCAATATATTTGGGCATAGCCCAAATATAATTCTGTCATCTAAATTTGGTCTAATTTTTTCAACAAGAAGTCTATGCTTTCGACATCTAAATTTACAGAGCGGAATACAGAGTGCTGGTGGTAGATCGGTTAGGTAATTTTCTCTTTCGAAATTTAATTTAAACATTCTGAAGTTAATGGATTTTGGGCTATTATCAATGTCGGAGTTCCATTGCCGTATAAACTGATCTCGAAGGCGCTGTAAAATAGTAATGTAAAACAGGTATATTCCAGTGGGAATAATTTAGCTTTGCCAGACCCAAATCACAATCACATAGCACATAGTATATTCTTAACAAATATGGTAGATATTATTTATGTGTACACTATATATAAACTTATCAATACAAGACAATAACTTCTTAGTCTGACATGTGATTAGTCTACTCCAGTATTTAACAATTTTATATTTAACACGTAAACTAGGCTGTTTTTTATCTTTTTCACCGTATATCATATTTGTGTATGCACATTTATTCAAGGAAAGTAGGCTATATATTCACAAAATGTTAAGTGCAATCACTGTGCATTTTTCAATTCCCCACGCTTAGTAGCAGTATCATAAGTTTTACGTCACTTTCCGGCACTAATGGTCATTTAGGTGGCTTTAAAAAAACAGTGATGAATGGCATGTACAGATGATGACGAGTGAGTTCTCATGAATTTTGTTGGGTGGTGGGTTCTCATGAATTTTGTAGATTGTCCGATTATAATAAGTCCCTTTGTCTTATTCCGATACAATAGGATAGTCAACGTATATTATATGGATATTTTGAGCATTATATAGATACCATCATCACTTTAGTGAAATATGCGGGGCTTCCATGCGGCGATGGGTGTGTCAGGAGGACACAGTAAACACGCGACATTTAATCAATGTTGTTTTAATGCTGGCCCACCGTCTCAGCGCTGCCCCAGCATTTAGCAAACATCGGTGCATTGTCTAATGTGCGTGGGGGAGGCCACATATAGATGACATAACGCTGCTAACTGTGCACGCTTTGACGCTCACAACTTAATTGATCGATATAGATAGATAATATCGTGAGCTTATGTGATTTTCAGAACCATCTACCTAATATTTAAATGTATCTATGCGTTTAACCCCTTAACCGCCAAATTATTCAATTTGAATTTTCCATCCACTTAAAGTTGTGTCTCGCTGACGCGATCCACAACTTCAAGTGAGTGAAAATTATTTAGATTTGACAAAATGGAAGTCAACTCTTTTCAAAGCTTGCTAGTTGATGTCACATTTTAGCTCAACATTTTAAAAATGTGGTACTTAATGTGCTAATAAAAAATGAAAACCTGAATATATGCGGCACCGGCGGTTAAAGGGTTAAGAGGTTTTATAAACGACAGAAAGTGGAGGACCAGGAGAAAACCATCCAGGCCCTAGAGACGAAAATAACAGAGCTCGAGAATCACCAAAAAATACAGGAGTCATTAATAGACGATCAGGAACAGTACAGCAGACGGGAATGTGTGAGAATATGGACAGACGAGAAGGAAGAGAATGGTGAGGATACTGATGCTATTGTCCTGGAGCTGGCGAAGAAGATGGAGGTTCCGTTGACGTTGCAGGATGTGAGCCGCTCTCACCGTGTAGGGCGCCCTGGGACCGGGAAGCCACGAGCCATCATATGCAGGTTTGCCAGCTGGAGAACAAAGAGACGCTTTATGAAAGGTCGGACCGCCCTGAAGAAAACCAAAATATTTGTAAGTGACAATTTAACTAAAGCTAGATCACATTTGTTCTATCTGGCCCGCCAAAAGAAGACCCAGGGTAAATGTGTTCAATGCTGGACATTTGACGGGAAGATATTTCTTAAGAAATCTGAAGACGGGGCACCTATCCTGATTGTAGACTCATCTCATATTGACAGTGTCTGTGCATAATCACTAGTAATTCAACATAACCCTTTGAACTCTGTGTCATTTTTTATTTTATTTTGTGTCTAATAAAATTTTATACTACCGTTTAAATCAATGAATGCATGAACGAACTCAATGTACTTGTTGACATTTAGTAAATAACATGCATTTCAACTTTAGTTTATTCCCGAATCGTTAATTCTGTAGAAATAACTTTAATGCGTCGTTGTTGTTGTTGTATTTTTCACATACCCGAATGCATCCAGCTATCAGAGTGTTTATTATGCACTAAAATAATTATCGTTTTAATTTCAAACCAATGTATATTTCTTGAAGTATTTATAGTTTTGAGATCATAATGTAAACTGTTTCGCCCGTTGATGTAAGTCTTCTCATAAGGCATCTTGATTTTTTTTTCTTTTTTCAATTATTATGTTTAATTTACATTTGACACACATGTTTATTATTATCATTAATATTCATTTGTCGTCATCATTTAACCCTCAACGTTTTCACCTCCGACCAGCAGAGGTTTCTATTATTACCGTGTGTTTTATGTTATTTCTGTACTTTTATTTATATGTATTTTCTCTTCCAAAGGATGCAATGTTTTCAATTATATATTTGCATAAGTCTTGTTTACATCAAGTGTGTGGTGCAACCAGTAGTCTCAGTTTCACGTCATATCTTGTTTACCCTTCGGGTGTGACATAATGCAATACCGTACAGCAGTGGGGTCATTCAACAACATATTATGTCATAACCACTTCTATTTCAGGCAAGGTGTCTCTTACCGCAACCTTCATACATTTATCCATGCTTTATTTGATTTATCTTTGCATATATGTAAACCTAACGTTCAGCAAATTATTATTGTTATATTCATGTTACTTTTGATATGTGGCGACATTGAGGTCAACCCAGGTCGGCGTAAGCAATTAATTATATCACATAGTAATGTTAGAAGTTTATATGTAAATAACAGTGACATAAGGATTTCGGAGCTCCATCTAATGGCTAAAAATAATAGTATAGATATATTATCGCTAACAGAGACCTGGCTTGACCACAGTGTCGCTGACTGTCTTGTATCAATACCTGGATATCAGCGACCATTTAGGCGTGATAGACAGGGTAGACGGGGTGGTGGGGTGGCTATATATTGTGCCGACCACATATCAGCTCGGAGAAGACACGATTTAGAAGATGATTATAATGAATGTGTTTGGATCGAATGTTTTTTAGATAATACAAAAGTTTTATTTGGTACGTACTATAGACCTCCCGGTCAATCGGCAGACGAAAGGAATATGTTTTTATCACACTTTGAGTCATCTGTCGATCTAGCCAACGATGCAAGCGTGGATTCAATTATAATAACTGGAGATTTTAATGATAAGTGTACTTTATGGGGTGATAACCATTATGCCAGCGAGCTGAAACGTAGATTTTATGATATTGTACAAACTAAGGGTATGTCACAGCTTGTAAATCAGCCTACACGTGTATCAGCTGACGGTCTGTCTCATAGCTTGTTAGACTTGATAATCACAAACAGCCCCGGTAAAGTTGTAGATTGTGATGTACTACCACCTATTTCTAACCTAGACCATTGTAACATAATATGTAAATTTTCTGTTTCTTCATGTCTTAATCATAACTATAAACGCACAGTGGATTTTAAAAATGCTAATATGGTAGCTTTGAATGATGCTTTGTTAAATGCTCCGTGGGATGTTGGTTTTGATATTTTTAATGATATTGACGATATTGTAATGTATTGGTCGAACTTGTTGATGCAAGTGCCATCGGATTTTATTCCAAATAGAATTGTAACTGTTCACCCAAAAGAAAAACCTTGGGTTAATGCGGATCTTAAGAGGATGATCAGACGTCGTAATTTGCTGTGGAGGCGATATAAGCGTTCCGGTTCAGCTGATCAGTATGCAACGTTTAAACTGCTTCGCAACCGAGTGGTTTCTCTGAATCGGCAGTTACGTAATGTTTATTACAGTGGCCTGGGGGAAGAGTTGAGCAGTCCGACCATGCCAGGTCGGAAATGGTGGAAAACAGTGAAACAAGTCACTGGTGATAAAGTGTACTCGGGCATTCCAACTCTAATTGAGAATGGATCGCCTATAAGTTATTCGATTGAAAAAGCCAATATTTTCAATGAGTATTTTGCAAGCCAGTGCCAGCTCCCTGACGGTAGTAATGACCACCCACTTCCACCCTTTAGGTACGAAACCGATGAGCGGTTAGCTAATATTACTTTCTTTCCTTCAGACATTCATACAATTTTAACAAATCTAGATGTGAATAAAGCTACTGGCCCAGACAAAATAGGGAATTTTTTACTCAAAAATGTTGCTGATTCAATATCCGAGCCGCTGTGCAAAATTTTTAATTATTCTATACAAAACAGTACCTTTCCGTCAATGTGGAAGAAAAGTAATGTTATTCCGATACATAAAAAGAATGATACAAAAGATAAACAAAACTACCGACCTGTATCTTTACTATGCAACGTGTCTAAAGTTTTTGAAAGATTGATTTACGATAAACTTTATACTTTTTTAATATCGAATACTTTATTAACGGACAAAAACTCTGGTTTTCGTTCAGGAGATGGCACACTTTATCAACTTTTAGCTATGTCACACGAACTTCACGAGGCGCTTGATAATGGTCACGATATGCGTATTGTTTTTATGGACATGTCAAAGGCTTTTGATAAGGTGTGGCATAAAGGTGTTATATTTAAACTAAAAAGGAAAGGGATAGATGGATTATTGTTGAAGTGGTTGATTTCATACTTGGAGAATCGATTTCAGAGGGTTGTCATTGATGGCCAATCCTCTGATGAACTACCCGTACAAACAGGTGTCCCACAGGGATCAATACTTGGACCCCTGGTTTTTCTTATATACATGGATGACATAATAGATAAAATACTGTGTGATATAAGGTTATTTGCAGACGATACATGTCTACTTGAAATTGTGCATAATGCGATAGAGTCTGCGCGACGTCTTAATTCTGACTTAAAAACTTTACATATGTGGTCCATTCAGTGGTTAATGCTTTTTAATTTCATTAAAACTGTAATCCTAACAATATCAAGAAGAAAAAAGTCACTGCATCATCCGGAGCTGGTACTGGATTGCTCAACTCTCCAGGAAGTTGATCAACACTGTCATCTCGGTGTAGTTTTAAACAAATCCCTCACTTGGGATTCCCACATAGAATATATTTTTTAAAAAACTAATAAAACTTTAAATGTAATGAAGCGATTAAAATACTCTCTACCACGTAAAGCTTTAGAGAAATTGTTTACTTGTCGAATCAGACCTATAATTGAATATGGTAATTTTATCTACGATAACTGTCCTAAATACCTTAGTAATCGACTAGAACAGTTACAAATGGAGGCTGCGCGCATATGTACTGGTGCCATGCGTCAAACAAGCGCTGATAAAATATTAAGAGAGGTGGGCTGAGAGCGTCTAGAATGTAGACGTAAATTCCATAAATTAATAATGTTTTTTAAAATGACAAATAATATAGCCCCGCCGTATTTAACATCAATATGCCCGCCTACAATTGCCAGCACCAGTAGATATGTAACCAGATACTCCCAAAGCATTAGGGTACCCAGGTGCAAAACATCACTTTTCAAAAATTCTTTTCTGCCATCAACTATAAGACACTGGAATGGCCTTGACATCGATGTGAGAAATTCAAACAGTTTAAATATCTTTAAAAGTAAACTGAAATTACATTTTCGATTTTCACCACCACTAAATCACATATACACTGGGTACCGCAAATCATCTATTTACCACACTAGACTTCGACTTGGTATGTCATCACTGGCAGCTCATCTCTTTCCCTACGGCTCATCTGACACGCCTTATTGTTCCTGTGGAGCCAGAGAAACCACTCCTCATTTTCTACTTGAATGCCCCCATTATGCTGTACAAAGGACTGAGCTACTGGTCGCCATACGCGACTTGATCGCGCCAAACACACACCATTCACTCTTGCCTACGCTTGATGCAAACAGATTGATAATTATTTTGTTAAAAGGATCTGATGATTTAGTTACCATAGAAAATGCTTTCATATTTAGATGTGTTCAAAAATTCATTAAATCGTCTAATAGATTTAGCTAAATTTAGCAAGTTAAGAAAAATATATAGTTTACTTACTACATAGAAACTTGTATTCTCTTTTTCCTATCTAACCTTTCTGTGATTTATAACTATCTTGTTTGTCTTGTATATATAATGTGATTGTCTGTTTCACTTTATGTTTTGGGGAGCCCCTTGACTAGCGCTAATAGTGCTATTTGGGTCATCCAATTGAAATAAATATGTTTACAATACAATACAATAAATTCAAGTTGGTATCAAAATAACAACAGTATAGGTGCCTATTAACAATAATGTTGAAGGCACTTCACACCATTCTGTTCTTATAAATCACGAAATTTGTGATTCCATATTTCTCAGCTATAACTATTTACTTTATTAAACTTATATGCTCAAATTATGAAACATATTTGAAATTTTCAAATTATTTTCCCTATGCAGCGTAACATAACACAGGTATTTTAGTAGTGGTATTAAAAATATATAGTAATGTATCGTAATAGCCTATAATGTATCTATGCGATCATTTGAAAGCAAGTATATTGACCTAATCATGTATTATATCTATAACTTCATAATAAAATAAACAAGGCTTAGGGCCTACGTTTACTTTTCAGGCGTCTTTTCTTCAGAAATATCGTAAATATAAAAAAGTTATATTATATTTCAGTCTGTAATTGCCAAGAGATTAGCGGCACAAATGCTCAGACTGAAGCAAATAACGTACGCCTATGTTTTAGTTGAAATTAAAAATGTACATTTAAATGGTAGGGCTAGATCTTTGCGTAACTTATGTGTAGGCCCTATGGTCTTTGTTATACAGTTAAGTGCTGTAAAAAACATGGCATAGACCCAGAGTCAAGGCCAATACAGAAAATAGGTAGGCTGGTAGGCTCCTATCATACCTATGGTATTCATGGTTATTCATGGTTATTCATGGTTATTCTGAGACGAGGACAACGCAAACAATTTATATATATATAGGCCTAAATATAATTACTTAATAACTCCTACTTATAAAATCATAACAATGACACATTTTATACTCACCGAGGCCAAGCTTAGGCCTAATGTCAGTTAGACTGTAGAATGAAAGTAATAAATCAGTGTTGATATTAATAAATATAATCTGCAGCACGTGTGTTTATTAAACGCGGTCTAAAAATGAGAGATAATTCAACTGCGAACCTATCTTCATCATAGCCCTTCTCGTTCGCCCCCGCTGGACAATATCAACAGCGCCTGGCTGGGACGAACGGTGATGTCCGCGAACGCCCCTCATTATTGCTCTTCTCGCTCGCTTGCGCTAGACGTCGCTCACCCCCGCTGGACAATATCAACAGCGCCTGGCTGGCCCTGGGACGAACAGTAAGTTTTTCATTGGCAGGGGCGAACATGAGGCCTAGCAAGGACGAACATTAGGCCTGGCAAGGACGGACGCTGGGCCTGGCAAGGACGAACGTTGGGCCTGGCAAGGGCAAACATTGGGCCAGGTAGGGGAAAACATTACTCTGGCGAGGGCGAACGGTGATGTGGCGAGGGAGAACGGGGGTGTGGCGAGGGCGAACGACAGTGTGGCGAGGGCGAACGGTGGTGTGGCGAGGGCGGACGACCGTGTGGCAAGGGCGAACGACGGTGTGGCGAGGGCGAACGACGGTGTGGTGAGGGCGAACGATGGTGTGGCGAGGGCGAACGACGGTGTGGCGAGGGCGAACGACCGTGTGGCGAGGGCGAACGACCGTGTGGCGAGGGCGAACGACGGTGTGGCGAGGGCGAACGGTGGTGTGGCAAGGGCGAACGGTGGTGTGGCGAGGGCAGACGACCGTGTGGCGAGGGCGAACGACGGTGTTGTGAGGGTGAACGATGGGGTGGCGAGGGCGAACGACGGTGTGGCGAGGGCGAACGACTGTGTGGCGAGGGCGAATGGTGGTGTGGCGAGGGCGAACGACGGTGTGGCGAGGGCGAACAGTGGTGTGGCGAGGGCGAACGGTGGTGTGGCGAGGGCGAGCGACAGTGTGGCGAGGGCGAACGAAGGTGTGGCAAGGGCAAACATGTAAATTATGCAAGAAGGAGATTATGTCCCTTTTGAGCTTTCATACTTTTGAGCTTTCATAGTTTTATAACATTTCAACCGCCTTGTTCCATAGAGGCAAATTGTCAAATTGTCTATATATAAGCTGCTGGACCTAGATCACTTTACCATTAAAGAAAAGTATCAGTGAAAAAATATATGTTGATTAATAAGTCCCGCATTTTTCAATGAATCGCTTAGATATTTTTCGTATATTATTTTCTATGTATTTAGCTTTTCGATTTGTTCTACTTGGATCACTTTACTTCTGAGCTGTTCCATTCATAATCCTGATAATTGAGTGGTTATTTCAATAATAAACTTCATTATTTCAACATACACGCTAACACAGCAAAATTAAAACTGATTTTAATTTGAAATCCAAACAATTATAATAATTGTAACATTTTAATTTTTTTATTCTGCCTTTTTTTACTACTTCAAATAAATTAATGCAACCATTTATTGTATGTTTCATTTAACTTATGGATGGATGGATGGTTTGGGTTTTAAGCGGATTCCTAGAAATGGTGATAAAAAATATTTTTTTTAATCTAAAAATTCAGAAAAAAATAAAATCATGATCTGGGGGATACACTACTTCATTACAAAACTAAAAACGTAAATTGATGTCAACCCAAGGAGCTGCTATAATAACCCTCACATTATACAAAATAAAATAAAATTCACCTAGTTTTATAAACATTTATATAAACTAGTTGTAAAACTTTATTAATTATCCGATAACCTCTAGACAAATAATTATTAACACATAATAATTTGACACATAATTCTGACTGCATACAACAACAAAAGATCTTCTGTCTGCACAGAAGTATTACTCATGCCAGAACTTTAACCGGATATAAACCATAACGCATAATAAAATATTGATATAATTTTAACTGACCTTCGTTCCGAATTTCTATTTATCAATGAAGTCCGTTCTTTTTTCTACTCAAGTTTAAAGTAACAACACTACACTAAGACACCATTATCAGAAAAATATAAGTAATCGAAAATGTTCATTTATTCATGACCGGAAAAAAAATAATAGAGTATATTCATCAAATATAAAATAATACCGGTACGTCATACTGTACAGATAATCTATAATAAATGAGCGCATCTATATAAGTGTTCATTTATCAGAGATATGCATATATATACTGAGCAATTCAAGTTAAGTATGTGTCAATAAACAAAATACAATAAGACTATATCTCAACATAGCCTATGCTATTCTTTGTAAAAAAGGTGAACAGGGTAACCGCCACGAAGCCTAAACATGAGAGAAAATGCTGGGACATCAAACATATAAACCTCCATGTATTTTGTGCATTAAATAAACAAGGCGGGCTGTGTATATTTGTTCAACCCCAGTTAATTATCCCAAAAATTGAAAAAAAAAATCACACTAGTTACATGTATGTTAAGGGTCTTGTCAAGTTGATTTAAAAAAAAAAATCGAGAGAAACGCGGGTTGACAAGATCCACCGACCTACCCCCCATATATTTTTTTTTAGAAACGTATACACCAAAATAAAATAGCACAAAAAAACACGAAATTCCCCCCACCCCAAAAAAAAAAATCCGAGCTGGGGCTTGTCCCACCCACCCATTTTTTATATTTTTTTTGACCTGACAAAGCTCCTTAGTACAATATGTAATGTAAATAAACAGTTTAAATTAACAAATATGGGCTTTATTATTATATGCAATAACCCTTGAATCCCCAATTTGCACGTGAGCTATATTTAAACATGATCGGACAAAATATTAGTTTCTTTATGCTAGTGTAAAAAAAGCTCAGAAATGACGAAGGATTTAAACAAATTATAGCGATGCTGATGATTTTTCAGGGTTTCATGAGGTATGTTTAAAAGTGTAAATAAAATAAAGGTCATTATACAAAATATTTAATTAAATATTCAATTCAATGTATTCAATGTCTCAGAAATAAATGAAATGAATCGGGCTTTAGGCCACCTTTGTGCACATATAGGCTAAACTGGGCCAGGAGAACCTCCTGAGGATGGTGAGATGATTGAGATGACACTGTCCTCCAGACACAGGATTCGAAATTCGAGCCCTGGCGGTCTGAGGCCGAGCACGCTACCTCTCGGTCACGGAGGCTCCCCACAATACTAACTTTCACACGTGGATGGGGAAGAAACAATTTTGTTTCTTTCAAACCGCCGAGACCGGGAACCGAACCCCGGACTCTGGCGTGAAAGGCAGCGGTGCTAACCACTACCCTAGGGCCCCCGCCCTCAATGTCTCAGAAATCAATCAACCATAGTCAGCATGGTTGAGGATTGCAATGCAATATATCTTATTATGTTTGGACCAATATATTAAGTTTTGTATGGATCTCGACACTTCAATTATTCTATGTCGAGCCTTTTTCTCCCTGAGTTTTCATCCAATCGACTTCAAACCTTGGCACAATGATTGTGGAGGTGTGTTATAATTTGTTTAAGTCATACATAATGATCTTCCGGATTTATTCAGGATTTTCTGGATCACTTTGTGGATGAACGTCGGTCCAATTATTTAAATGTCAAGAGAAGCCCATGAATGAGGGTGCACATGGGTTAAAAACGAATCAAACGAACTGCGAATCGCCTGTTCTTAGGGTCCGGACATCGAGGATTTCAGCTGATAAATAGTGTAAAAAACAAACATAAATTTTTTTATCTATTTTTATGTATATTTATATCATTTTTCCCTTATAAAAAACGAATAGCGAGGCCAAAAAATGGGTAAAAAGTGAGCTGGGAAGAATCCATAATTTCCAGAACCCATGTGCACCGCATGAATGAATCGTTATTATTAACTCATAGCAGTCTGGCCGTTTTGACATTGGACGTCTGTGTGGTCTGGCCATTTTTGTAATTTTGGGACATATTCTCTTACTTTTAATATAAATTCAGAATTACGGTATATGTATTTCGCATACACCATGGGAACACACATACAATATATATCCAGAATACACTTCATTTAACGGCCAAAGTGATATTGCCATGGCAACCGACTGCCATTTTGAATATGCTAATTAGGTAGTTTAATTTTCGGAAATTTTGTTTAAAAATGGTATTTTTGAGATTCACGGAGATGCCAGAGTACAGCATTATCATGATTATATCAATTTACATAAAATATATTAAAACACATCACAAATAGTTCGAAGAAGCATTCAATAGGTCTTCATAAACAAATTAATAGGGTTAATAAGCTAGTACCATGGGATTTAGCAATCTTTTTAAATTCCCTGAGATGCATACTGGATTTCAAATTTTGAGATGCACGAAGTTTGACATTCCCAACTCATCTGGGAAATACCAAAGGCCTCGTATTCATCTGAGCCTGTAGTTCGACTTTTACTTCGGAAACAGTTGTGACGCAGATAAGTCAACTCTTTATGTTCCAGGTTCCCCATACTTGATGCATAGTTGCGCAAGTGATGTCATTTGGTGAATGGCTAAGCATTATTGTAAGGTCCGAGCTAGGCTCGGACCTAGACTGCAGCGTCATAAATGCCAGGTCCGAGCTGGGCTCGGACTTAGACTGCTATGAGTTAAATAGGGGCCCTTTGTCAGAGGCGACACGACCGACCACTTGAGCGCAGAGTTGCTCAGCGCTGAACCAGCATTGGGTGATCGATATGAACAATAGAACCTTTCAAATTATACATTTTAACACTGAATTAGCAGTTGTAATTGCATCAAACACGAAACGTCCGCGCAATGTGGTTTTAATGTTTTGCCAGCGTCACAGACAGTGATAGAGCATTAAACCAGCAAAGAAGTCAGAATCCAGAAATCTAAAATTACATAAATCTCTCATAAATAACCCAAAAATATTTAAAATATTCGCAAAAAAAAGCACAAAACGTAGTCCGAACATTATTGTAAGTACTTGGAAAGTCACAATTACCCTCTAGTTAACATCAGGATACGAATTAGCCTTGTCTGCCTGAGGCCCGTTGGCCCTACATATTATATGTTGTTTCAAGGAAGTTTCGAGCTCAATACAATTCATGAACTATTTTGTGCGAGATACAATTATTTAAATTGTTATGTCATTTAAAAAAAACATGTATTTTTTGTTATTTGAAGCTGGCTCAAGTAAATGAAAATATTAGTTAACATCCAGGTTGAAATAAAATTAGCAACCATTACTGAAACTGGCTTTAGAATTTCAATATACCAAGTTCGCCGAGCTTGAATATATAAATCGGCAGCCATTTCGTGTTGATTATTTTTAATAAACATTGATATTAAAAGTCAGCTATTAAGAGTGCAGTGTCACATTATGATCTAGTGCCGAGCGATTAAAATAGAAATAGGTTATGTACAGTTCAGAATAATCATCAATTAGCTCAAGATATGCCAATCAACCGTCATTACAAATTATTGTAATCAGCGTACTGCAATAAAGTATTTTTTTAGAGACTATCCATGGAAAGAGCTGCCACGTGGTCTTTAAATCATGTTGAACTGTAATGCATTAAATGTAATAGTTTATAAAACAAAACAGTACTAAATTTTAAATATAATTATGGAAATTGTGTATATTTATGTATTGAAAAATGTAGAAAAATGACAAAACACCGAATAATAGAAACACTATTATTATTGGAGTATTATAAACACATAATAATTATAGTGTCGATCGATGGTTTCTGTACCCATCTTTCTTTGTATTCAATTAATTCTGATGCTGTATAACCAGCTGGTGATTATGATTTACCGCGTAGAGGACCAGTGTCTAGTGTTTTTGGATGACTTCAGCAATGAACTTATGACCACACAATAAAAAAAATTCACGATCAAAGATTATTCTGCCACTAGTTACAGTGTACAAACACTAATAAGTTGATGATAGCTACACAATTTGGTTATAGTAAGGTTACTTTAACATAGTCAATCATTGCAAAGCAGGGTTTACCGTCGTACTAAAATACCAAAATATGAAAAATAAATGTTTGAGCTTTTTATGGGTATTAGGCTCAGTCGGAGGTCGTGTATCGCGGTAATTATTTCCTTGGAATTGTGTCTTTTAATAAGAATATGCATTTCACAACGTCCTCAATACATATGTGTACATACCTACTAACTAGTTAGCCTACATTTCACCTGAAATGTGGGCATTCTGAAAACATTCTTAAAAGAATGCTCGACCACAAAAAAGTGAGTGTAGACATTTTAATTTTTTTGATGATTGGTATTTGAGAAGATTTTGCTTGAAGCGTGATTTTCTAAACTATTTTGCATAGTTATTTCCAATCTGTTTCCTGATATTAATTACATAATTATGTTTTATTGCAAATGTTGACCATGAAAACCAGAGGTGGACACTTTTTTCAAGATTCTACTTTGATTAGTTTCTGAGATATTGCTTAAAAATAGATTTTCGGTAATGGCTGCTAAATATGCATATCTAATATTCTGACCATAATTAGATATATTTTATTGCAATCTTTGACCATGAAAAACATAGGGTAGACATTTTATTATTATTCTAACTTGATTAGTTTCTGAGATATTGATTGAAGCTGTATTTTCGGTAATGGCTTCCTAATTTGCATACTTTAGCATATCAAACACCAGCAGCTTGAATGCAAACGAACCGGATTTCAATATGCCAATATTCAGTGATATAAAAAATAACCACCGTGAAAAAATCCCCGGATGAGGGGGCGGGTTTCGGGTGGTTTCTATTATTTATCTTCATTCCGGATTTGCCGAGTAGCGTTATACAACACTAGTCGAGGGGATATCCAGTAAAACACAAGACAATTTCATAAATAGACTACATACACAATTCATCCTCAATGGTTAAATTTCACCCTATCACAAAACCACACTTTTCTATCTTGCCTTTGTGCTTCCATAGAGAAATAATCGACTTGTTTATTATACAGCTACTTCCATGGTAAAATATCTGTGTGTACTTTTGAAGTTGTTTGTCTGTACTACCTCAGGTCTGCTCAACACGGTGTGTTATTAAAATGTGCCATACTTCTCACTTCCAATACATGTGTGTACACATGTATTAGAATTTATATTGTGTGACAATGTATTTCCGATACGCTAGTAGCTTGTATAGTTAAAAAAAATCATCAGAGAATTAGATCTTTCTATAGTAAATCAAATTGATGTGACTAAACTATGTACCTGGAGCCCGGCTTGTGCTTTTGTAAGTTGTCGAACGTAGCGTAAACGTTTTTAATTTGCTTTGGATGTAAGACGGTTGTTTGAGCTGGCGCCAGCCTGTGGGGGAGAGTCGGGTTAGTTGTGCCACAGGGTTAGTTGACCCAACCCCTCGCATTTCTACACATGGGATTTTAAGGAAGTTTAAACACCACTTTGTGATCAAATGTGATATTATTTACATGGCCACGTTGTGAGTACAGATCATTTTGCAGGTAGGGAGTTTTGTGGTTCAAAAATGCATTTTTCGCTGTAGTCAGTAGAATTCAGATATTATAATGTTTGCATTAATATTACGGAAGCAATAGGGATTCTGTACATTCTTGCTATAGGGTTAGGCAGTCAAATACATAAATATAGCTTGTATCAATGTAACTCTCAACGTGGATCCTTGAAATGTTACAAACTTTTAAATTTTACAATATAGCTGTTGTGGCGTAAATTGATCCAAATAAGATGGGTGAGTTGATCAACCGGCGCAATTAACCCCATTCATGGCTCATCTTACCCCAGTAGGTAAAATATATTACTACAGAATGTGGATCAACTAACCCCACTCGACATGGCTCATCATACCCCAGTGGGAATATAATATATTATTATAGAATGTGTAACAAATGACATATATATAATATATCAATATATTAAAGACACACATAATAGTATATATCTTCTTAATAAATACAAGGAAACAATGATCCATGCATCAATACATGCTATAATGCCGATTGTATCACTTGGGACTTGAAAGAGATTTGTGAACAAATTTGACGCCTATGTGATGTACAGAAGTGTTTATTTTTTATTTTAGCATTTTCTGAACAAAAAATAACATGTTGGCAAGCACATTTGTAAATTGTGAATTTCTACCATGGATGATAAACTTACCCCCTTGCTTGGCACAACTTACCCCATACAGCGGGTCAGTTGATCCACTTTCACCACTTTCAGTTATGTATCCATAACTTTTTTTAAATTGTTCTTTTCATATTTCATTAATGTTGGATATATATGTGATATATAGCCATGGTATCCCAACCATTCTGCGATCAACTGGGAAAACACCAGACAATATTTAGCAAAAAGTGGCTCAACTAACCCGACTCTCCCCTAGATTATTAGGTCCGGCCATTCTCTGTCCCGGCCAAAGGCAAGGCGCCTATTAAGTTTATTGCGCCTGAGTTTGTTTCCTGTTTTGGGGAAGGAGGGGTATCGTGTCTGGCAAACGGTTGACATTTCTGTAAAACATTCCTTATGAAGAGGTCAAATATAACGTTTGCGGTCGCTAGGTTAAGTAGCCTACTTGTGTGATTAAAAAGAGTTCAGAAAAAATATATTACCGATTATATAAGCGTTTAGAGCTTAAAGGGGTTTGTTTGGAATAATGTTGACCAAGCGTTGCAGCATTACATCAGCCTTGGGCCAATGTATCGTGTTATCTGGGATGTGGCCTTTCTGGCGACGGGAGGATGGAAGCGTCACCAGCATATAGCAATGCCCTAGTCCCAGCAATCACAGGACAATCACCTAAATAAATGCTGTTTCAATGTTGGGCCAGCGTCGAAGACTGTGTGTCAACATTGAAACATCATTGGATGGAAGCCATGCGTTTGCTGATGTGCTGGCGCAATGTATACAGTAGTCCCAGTGTTGGATTAGTGTTGGGCTAGCGTCATAGACGATTGACCGCTATTGAACCAGCAATGGTCTGCGACGCTGGCCCAACATTGAACTGCAATTGGGTGGGTAGGCCTATATCGTACACCATCGTAGAGACACACGGCAAGTATTAAATGGATGTTGGCCAGCACCGGAGATGAAAGATATAATTATTTTAACTTGTCTCCTTGGTTCTTTTCTAAATTATATCCTGGACATTTAGGATTCTCGCACATGAGGAAGTCCAATACAGTTATGCTTACAAAATATTTAGCCGATTTTTTGTCTATTGCACTGAAACAGTCTAAAGTCGGGCCTCGGAGTTCAGGAGCTCCTGTTCTAGGTAAGTGATTATTGTTAGAGACGGACAGTTCTGATGTCGATATTTTGTTGACAGATGAGGAGTCGCTCCTTATACTGAGGGTATTATTTATCCAGGTAACCTGTTTCGGCAGCGCAACGGTTTCACGTCCCTTATACTTTACTAGGCCTATAGTGTATTGAATATCTATATATCCTGTAGTAGCTTGTCTCGGCAGCGCCAACCGATGCAATTTGGGCTAATTCCAATACTTTTTTTTAGGGGAGGGGGATGTATATACATATACATATAAGTATATAGGCCCTATATATGTCGATGTATATGTTGAAAGGGCTCTACGAAATACCGCATAGTTTGTATTATTACTTCTATACAAATTCTAATTTTATGTCATTTTATAAAACCAATATAGTGTTTAGAGGCTTCAATAATCAGTGATAATAGGTTAGCTATTTTATCTCTTGTTTCGATGTGGGGAGGTGATAACAGACAATAATGTAATTTATCTCTATTTTATGTGTATGACTATATCTTACAAAACATATCATCTAATGTATCAATGTAATGTGTGGATTTTTATGAAACATATAAAATGTGTTTTTTTGTGGTTTATTTAAGTATTTGTATGTGTTTTTTGTGCATGTCTTAACCAGCTCCGTGTATGAGTCATCGTTGTATAATACGCCACAGAACTAATTGACACTAATTGATCTATATTTGTTTAAGAAAAAGAGATTGTACTGCTGTTTCGTGGACTACAGCAAAGCCTTTGACACAGTGAACAGGGCTGCGCTGTGGTCTAAACTACTAGCAAAGGGTATTGGTGGAAAATTAATTAAGTCAATTTATTCAATGTATAATAACGCGAAATCTTGCATTTCGATGTCTGGTAAAACATCAGGATATTTTGTTTGTGAAACAGGTTGAAAAATCCTGGCAACCAAGCCAATGAAAAATCCTTGGACTGCAAGCCCAATTAAAAGTCCACGGAGCTAACAATCCAACGCATTCCAGATTCACCAACATCGTTGGATTTTATAACGGGCTTGTTGACAACAAACTCTTGTGCTGGGTCTCATGGTCAGGATCATCTTCTCACCTCTTTATTGATACACTTACATCATGGTCATAACATGCTCATAGACAATAGTCAGTCTTTACTCTATGGTGGTTCGCGCATCTCTCTCAGAGCCCTCTCGCTCTTTTTCTCTGGCTGTCTGTATGTTATAAATTCTGCGCCTGCGCACTGGCAGACTTCTCCGGGTATAACATAGAATAACTGTGCCACCCTCTAGCCGTCCTCACACAAGTAACTCGGATAACAAGGAACTTTGAGCCAATGCTAGACTATTGTTGGTCCGACGCCGTAGACAGTGGGCCAACTCCAAAAACAGCACTGTTTGGTCTAGCTGCTCACAATCATCTCTGCCACCATTTTACCTCTAAAGGTGGGGTCTCAGAGATACGTTTGCATGACCGTTGTCGACCCTTTTATTTGAATATAATTACTACTCACACCTAGCTACTCAATGATATAATAAGGATTACATAATATCTGTATTATTAGTGGGCAGACCTGTAGCTTCCGACGTCACGGTGTAGACCTTGTTCATGGCCTTCCAACCGTGCCTGGATCCACAAATGTCTGTTTGGAAGAACTTTTTCGCTATCAGTTCTTTAACAAGGCATGTTCGCACCTGTCCTAGTGGCAACGCTGGCACAACCCCGGCCCAATGCGCCCAACGCTGGCATTGCTGGCTCAACGTTGGCCCAACTTAATATATAAATACAATGGTTTAATAGTAACTGTTATACGTTATGCATTCAGCTAACATAACACACTGCTCAACTCAGTTATTTAACTGCATTCTGAAACTGTTATTACTGTGACTACAGGTCAATAGTTCACACACGCCCCTCCCTTAAAGTTCAAATCCCATTTTAACTCATATCAAAGAAAGTTGTGTGATTAACACAACAGTATATATAATAGGCCACACATCTAGTTACTACATTTCACACATATATTGATTATAAGTCACACACATATTAAGAAGAGTTCACACGTATGTGGATTACAGTATTATTCAGAGTTCACACGTACATTGATTAGTGTCCATAGTGTATCGCTGATTGATTACACCTCTATACATGTCACACTTACATTAACCACGCTTCTCCCTAGGAAATGAGAAGGTGTCACTCGTCCTGTCTCACTCACTCATACAGAGTGTCTGTCACCGGTGAATTCTATGACATCCATACCAGCTAATGCGCTCTAAGAAACACCCTAGCCACCACGGTGGGGGCGCCCTACACCGTGCAGGTGGACCATGGTGTCTCTCATATTTTAGCAATATGTAAAACATGAATTTTAGGTAATTCCTTCCAATTAGACTTATAAATTAATATGGCTTCCAACTAAACAAGCGCGACTAAGTCTCAATTATTGTTCAGAGATACTGGCACTTTAGAAGTCATCATCACATATAGTCCACGCATAAATTCAGTTGTAACGGTTGAATTTTGCCAACAGCTAAGCAAACAGCCACAGCACAATTTAGTCAAAATACCAATCAGTTCGTCAACTATTTTGTTGACGAGATATGTGCTGCTGTCTAAGCACATCACATTGACGGCACACGTCCGTCATTATCTAACTAAATCCACACGGCAATCCACATTAATATAGCTAGCACAGTATATAAGGCAAAATATATCATATAACAATGAATACATGGTCACGCCATGTATAAGTGTGTGCACGGCATTTGCGTAGCGGCGGCGTCGTGCTTATAATAATAGCTCAGCCTATCCGACACGCGTCCATGCATGTGCTCGTCAGCGCCGTTCACGGCTTCTGACCAGCGGTATCAATGGCCCTCCTGCCACGCGCTAACCAGCGCTATCCCTGGCTTATCCCAGCTTGTACTGGCTCCTTACAGAAACCTTATCCCGTACAAACAACGGCGTCGGCCTGACGCCTAGACTTCCATGCCACGCCTGGCCTATCGGCGCGCTGTAGTACCCGTAAGCCTCCAGTACAACATCCCCGTTGCACCACCTGCAGGTTTCAGTGCAGCACATAAGAATCGTGACCGAGACAGCCCAGGAGCAGAAAATGCGCATATCTCTCCATTAACCATGTCTATACGCCACCTTCTCGGGTGCATTGATGCACTATATACATACCAATCAAACTCCAGTACAACATCCCCGTAGTACCACCTGCAGGTACCAGTGCAGCACCTAAGGATCGTGACCGAGACAGCTCATGGGCGGAGAACTAGCACGTTGGCAGAGAACCGGTTTCTCCCCACGAGCACTGTCCATATACATAGCTCACATCCTCGGATGCACTGATGCACTATGGACGTTCCCAGCACATAGCAGGATCACGACCCTGACGCGTACTCCTCAGGTCTGGGGTCGCCTACCGTGTGGCGCCCGTACTGCCTTGTGAATCAAACACCACAAGCTACCCACATTCTATTCTAATCATAGACATAGAATAATTAGTTTTACCAACTAATACACGTCTCTGGCTTACTGGTGAGGTGAATATTTTAAAAATAATTTTACTCCATTTATCTGCAGCAATTCAGTAGATTAGTCACGACAGATGTATGTAACAGTACATTAAATTCACCACAGCAGTTTGGTCTGGAACAATCTCTTGAATTCTTCTCAACTACAGCTCTCAATAGATAAATTATTTCAAGTAACTTACTATTGTTAAGTAATTTAAAATCGTATTTAAATATCCGTGCCAAACAGTCTATTTAACTTGACCTGTGAAGCTCAATAAGCCACGCCTCACCCACGGATCGGAGTGTTCATTGTTGGCTCAAGCTCGTTTAAACTGTTAACCACATCTCACTCAACTGTCACACAATTCTCACGAAACTATAAATGCTACTTATCTAGCAAATATATTTTAATGTATTTAGGTAACAGTGTCAACAAACTTAATTTTGACCCCATTTTGATAAAATTGTCCCTCAATTTTAACTCAATTTTTTATAAAATTGTCACCCAATTTTCACTCAATTTTTATAAAATTATCTCTTAATTGGTACAAAATTCGCAGTCATATTTTACAATATTGTCACTCAAGTTGTATAACATTGTTACTGATTCCTCTTTTGTGAGTGTCTGTTGACGTCATCATGGTATATCGCACCATTCACTTTCCGGATGGGGGGGGGGGGGGTGTCTAACACAACTGCCACATGGGTGTGGCCACTAAAAGGGGTTTTGAGCACAAACACGACGTGAGCACAGGAGGTTGTGTAGCACAATCACGTGAGGGGCGTTCATGCACTCGTTTATCCAATAGCTCAGCAGAGATTCCTGGGCGTTCCGCCTTCTTCAGCCAAGTAGTCGTGATTAGTCCCTGTGTGATTAATTATGCTAATTACTCGGTGGTGAAGAATCGAAGGAGTGGGGTCCTCAGCTCCCTGTGATTCGCCTCTTGAGGTTCTTCTCAGCCGACAATGTTGGGTCCAGCTGTAGCAGGTACGATGTCCGGTGACTCATCAGCGGCAGGTTATCATTTGGGGTTTAGGTTTTGGCAAAGTTGGGACAGCTGCCAAAATTATGTCTCTAATCGGCCTGAAGCGTGAATCGTCAGTTATAGTCAGGGGGTCAAATGCATATTTCTGGGCGAACCTGGAAAGTAGGTCCAAAGTTTTTTTCTAAGTGTTTTCATGTTATATAGGTATTGTAGTCCATGACACTGCATGCTGGCATTCTCACAACATTGAGCATTTTTATATAACACGTTTTATAAAATCACGTCAATCGGGATGCAAAATAATGGTTTCCCACGGTTCGAAAAATATAAATATTTATATAAAGCACTAACCTAATCTATATTTGCCATTATTTGAACTAGTATGTATTCAATATTAGCAAAAGTGATTTCATAATTGTATAAATTGATTGAACCAGAAGTTTTGAGTTATGTGAACCCTTTGACCCCAAGGTCTTGCATAAAACCAATTACCAGTTATCAAATTTGATAATAATATAAGCGTGGGACATATCAAAATGAAGGGAATTTCATTACGAACCTCAATGCGATATCGCAAAGCAGCTATAAAACATTTGTACCGCAATAATTATTTTTTATACATATATCGACGAGATAATATAATGTGTAATTGTGGCCATAGGTTCTAAAATTTTATATATATTACGTCATCCAATGATGTTAACACTTAACATCCAAATATTTTGTTTATAGATTTATACATTTTCTTGAAAGAAATCATTGTGTGGTTTATTACCGCCGCCATAAGAGGTTATGTTTTTAATCGGGATGGTTTGTCTGTTTGTTTATCCGTCAGCAGGATTATTAGACCAGACGTGGCTGGGGGTAAGGTGTCACCCGGAATGGAAATTTAGGCCACTATTATTTTCACATAGTTGGACTATTCAGGGGCCAGAATCAACCTGTACAGGTCACTGTAGCTGCTTTACTGAAATATGGCCAAAGGTGTACATGACCTATGCGCGATTTTTTTCCGATTTGGAAAAAAACTAACGTATTAAACATTTTCGCCCACTGAGTAGTGAAGCTATATCAATATATTTGATACCAACAGAAAGCTACTGGAACAGGCTTTCCCGTAGATGTAACATATTTTCTGTCCGATTTTTGAAAAATACACAAGCTTTAAGCTGGTATTTTAACCCTTAATTTTACCCATTTTTATTACTTTTTCAATAAATAGTCAAAATACTTTTCTCTTAGCCGATTTTTGTACGGTATATATGTTTAGTTTTGATTCAAACATGTTCTACAACTATTGTTGACTTAAAATAAACCCATTTGGAAGTAAAAAATAATTAGCTATTTCAACATATTACACACTTTTTTTTGTTGGACGTAAAATTTGAGCACTTTTTTTTCGGCTCAGGAAAATAGACTGTGTCTCATATTTTTGCCCAATGAGTTCCAAAATTTAAGCAATGTACCAGCATCTTTAATATCAGTTGAAAGTTACTATCAAGGGCTTTAACGTGGATGCATAATATTGTATTTCTATTAAATACGAAAATGTACAACACAGCGCTAAGTTTGTATTTTATCCCTCCATTTGAACAATTTACAACGTTTTTTAGTGAGTACCAGAAGGACTTCTCTCTCATGTTAACTTTATAAGGTACCGATTTTTGTTATTATTTTTACATTCTATGAAGCCATTTTTCAAAAATGATCTTGAGCACTGAAGAAGTGATTACAGAAACTTTAAATGTTATCTCAGCGTCCACAAAAGTGATCTTGGCCACCGAAGAAGTGATCTCAACCACTTAAAAACTATCTCAGCCGCTACAAAAGTGACCTTGGCCACTGAAGAAGATTTAGTGATCACAGCGACTTCAAAAGTTATCTCAGCCTCTACAAAAGTGATCTTGGCCACTGAACAAGTGGTCACAGCCACTTTGAAAATTATCTAAGCCACTAGAAAGGTGATCTTGACCACTGAAGGAGGTTATCTCAGCCATTACAAATGAGATCTTGGCCGCAAACAAACTGGTGTCAGCCACTGAAAAAATAATCTAAGCCACTACAAAGTGATATTGGCTCTGAAGAAGTGATCACAGCCACTTTAATAGTTTCTCAGCCGCTACAAAAGTGATCTTGCCCACTAACAATCTTATGTCAGCCCCTGAAAAAGTGATCTCGGTCACTGCAGAAGTAAACTTGACCATTAAATACGCCATCACAGTCACTTTAAAAATCATCTTAGCCATCACAAAGGTGATCTTGGCCACAAAAAACTGGTCTTGGTCACTGCCGGATATTCTGACCTCTTTCCAAACCTGTTGCCAGGACCCTTCTTATCTCGATGATATGGCTGAATGCACTGGTAATGGAATCATGTTGAATATCATCCAACAAGGCTTCTTGGGGATATTAATGATCTCTAGCTTGATCAGTTGATGTAGTAAGGAACTTATTCTGTGGTTAGTAAGTCGGCCGGGGGAGCACCACCTGTTCATAATTATGTTGATTGCCATCAACTGAGAAAGCCTTCAAGGAACATATATATAAATATAACATTTACAAACTTTCAGGTGAATAATGCCCTGAGCCAGTTAGATCCATTATTATATGGATGAAACATGAAAGCAACTAAGCAGAAATACATCGTCTTGTATCAGAATATGATGTATACTAGTGCCACATTAAAAAAAGATGATTAAACAAACAATGAACAGGAAGGTAGTAGCAATTTTAATATTATATATAGCAAATAACAGAATGATGGCAAAGGCGGTGGTATCATTGCTGATTATTTAACTTGTTTAAGATAAAGAACTTTTTTTTAATAACGATTACGTACAATTTTGATAGTTTACAGAAACCTCTGAATTATTACACCACTTATTGATAATTAATGTATCCATATAGTCAGATATAGATATGCTGTGATATTGGAACTATAAAAAAAGAAAAAAATATCATGAATTATTTACTCATCTGTTAAACTTTCATACCACGAGAATGGAACATAGTTACGTCATTGTTAAATGCAAACCGCATTGTCATTGATGAACAAAATTTATATTTGGAAAAAAAAATTAAATTAAAATGTATAATTTAATTTAAGCATATGCCTGACACAGAGGCTAGCCAATTGGCATTTAAATTTACCTTATTTGGGCTCACAAATTTTGTCTGTGTGGCTCAATAACGGCCAGGCATCTAAACATTGGGGGAGCGTTGAGTCAATGCAACGCATTAATGGTGATTTCATGGTGAGACAGCGTCGCAGATGATGACCCAACATTGGGTTAGTGAATCATGTTGACTGGCCCATACAATAGAATGGTAACGTATAATCCATTGCTAGACAATTCAAGTCATATAATGTTACCATTATATTTCATCCCAGCAAATAAATACGGTAAAATAGGCCACATTAGGAGTGGGGCCTAGAGGAACGAGAATAGGTGAGCGACAGGTTATCTAGTTTATCAAGATGCATGGAACTTCATAACAAAAACCTAAATTATAAGACAATGAATGCAGGTTCAGCTATATAAACATAAAAAAATGTGGAGGGTGTAATATACAAACGATACTGAATTAGGCATGATGGATCTGAATTATTGACCTTTGACCTTGAATTATAGCCTTGACCTTTGACCCAATGATATTTATTATTAATATACATCAATATACAAACAATCAAACTAATAGCTATCAGTTATGTGAATATATACAGTTTTTCCCGATCACCTAAAACCACTATCTTGTACCGCGATAGGCGAAAAAAACTTTGGACCCACTTTCCAGGTTCCGCTCCTGGCCTCCTGACTATTATGTCTTATCTGCTTGACGCTGACTCATCCTGCTACTCCGTTTCCAGCGTTCTGCCTGCCTGCTTTCAGGAAAACTACATGTAGCCCTCTTTGCAGTGATATCAAATCATCGTTCACCTCCCTCGCTTCAGACATCGGTACCACTATGGCCCAATGACGTATCTGGCCAAGTACATGTATCTACGTCTGAGGCAATATCTAGCTATGTCCGAAATTCACAAGTCGTAGGCTAAATTAGACTGTTACGAGTATACCAGAGCCCAATACTCGAACCATGCTCACCACGTTGACGTTCACTGACATGCGCGACATTCGCTGATATGTAAGTCCATGCATGCTTACTCCAACGACTTCCACTGCTGACAGTTTATCTGACTGACTTGCCAAATCATATTGAAGGAATGGCAGCCGATCCGTAGCAAGATCAACTGGGAGAGACGTATTTCCTTCAATGAAAATAAGTGGCAGCAGGGAGGTTGCCATCAAAGTCTGTAATTCGTTACATTATTGGTTCCTTCTTTTCGTTTGTTCTTTCTTCATTAATTTCTGCCTCCCATGCGCTGCCCGAAACTAGCCCAGCCAGCTGTAGAATGTTGAATCTGGCTAGGTTCCAACCTCGAGCTATGTTATACCACGTACAGTCATTTCTGTGCCTCCTGAGTTGCTGGTCATCCCCATGAGGCAATAATAATCTTCTTGGTTAGCTAATGAAAAGCGGAGAATCCAACTTAGTCATTCTACGTACCTCATGAGGTGATGACATTCCTGCCGAGGTGATGACACTCCTCCTGAGGTGAGAATAATCCTGATAGCACCGTTTGTCAATAAATACTGTAGCTCGCCAATTAAGCTGATTGCCTAGCTTAATCATTGTTCGTACCTCTGAGGTGATGACACTCCTCCTGAGGTACTTATCCTGAAGCAACAGCTCGCCAATGAAAAATTCTGGCAACCAAGCCAATGAAAAATCCTTTGACTGCGAGTCCAATTAATAGTCCACGGATTTAACAATCGAACGCATTCCAGATTCACCAGCATCGCTGGATTTTATAACGGGCTTGTTGACACCAAACTCTTGTGCTGGGTCTCATGGTCAGGATCATCTTCTCACCTCTTTATTGATACACTTACATCATGGTCATAACATGCTCATAGACAATAGTCAATCTTTACTCTATGGTGGTTCGCGCATCTCTCTCAGAGCCCTCTCGCTCTTTTTCTCTGGCTGTCTGTATGTTATAAATTCTGCGCCTGCGCACTGGCAGACTTCTCCGGGTATAACATAGAATAACTGTGCCACCCTCTAGCCGTGCTCACACAAGTAACTCGGCTAACAAGGAACTTTGAGCCAATGCTAGACTATTGTTGGTCCGACGCCGTAGACAGTGGGCCAACTCCAAAAACAGCACTGTTTTTTCTAGCTGCTCACAATCATCTCTGCTCCCCATTGATAATGACACTGATGACAACGGCAATGAATGGGAAACTGTGGGTGCCAAAAAAACAAAGAATAGGATAAAAACTCGCACAGAAGTCATTAGTTATTTTGGTTCAATTGGTTCTCAAAATAAAATGACGAAAAGTAAAAAAGTGAGAGAAAATAAGAAACTGAAAAAACAAACCAGCCATAAATACCCAGCTAAAAAAGTCACACAACTGAATAAAAGACAACCAAATAAAAGTGATAGGAATAACCAAAATGGCAACAAAGATCGGCATAATAGTAGTTTAAGTAGTAGTAGCCCTACAGAATGCAGCAGTATCACTAGTACTAGCAGCAGCAACAATAGCAGCAGCAACAGTAGCAGCAGTAGTAGCAGCAGCAACAGCAGCAGAGATAAAACACAATCTATTAACACGATCAATGGACTATCCGCCAATAACAATAATACAAACTTGACCAGACAGATTCCCGTCAAGTCTAATAAAAAAAAGTGTGTCATTGGTGACTCTAATATGCGCGGACTAGCCAAACAACTAAAACAGAAACTTGATAACCCAGATGCCGTCTGTGTATATAAAACATCTGGAATGAGAATAGGACACTTGATTCCTCGATTAAAAGGATATATATGTGAGGACACCGATGCAGTTGTCCTCCACCTCGGTACAAACGATATTAGTGGACCAATAAACAGGATAAAGGAGGACATTAACAAATTAGCTGAAAAAATGGAGGGATTCAAAAATACACATTTCTACGTGGCTGAAATCCCCCCTAGGAGCCAGAAGAAATATAATGCCCACATTCACGACATAAATTGCCACATACGTGAAATATGTGTAAAATTGTTCAACGCCGACTATTTGCCCACTCCCATAAACAAAATCCATCTTTATCGTGGTGGGATCCACTTAAATGAGGAAGGACAGCAAAAACTGACTTCTGCCATGGCTGAAGTGCTCAACAATCACTCTGCTAATGGTCAGTGTTTTCCCATCAGAACAATCATCACACGGACGTAGCCGATGTAAATAGAGTAATAATAATGATCAGGACAGAAATATACGTGTACTGTCATGGAACATTAATGGTTTAGGAAACAAAATGACAGACCCTGATCTTGAGGCATTTATCCGAAACTACGATATAATATTTTTTATAGAAACAATGAAAGGGAACGATTTTACATTGGCAATACCTGGTTATAAATTCCATCATGTGAATAGAAAACATAAACATAAAAATGCCTGTAGAGCTTCTGGTGGTATTGGCATACTTATTTCAAATAAATATGCAAATTTAACTAGGATAGATCATACCTACGACTATTTGGCATGGTTGACATTAGCCACAGACTGTTGTCAGAAAAACATTAAAATTGGCTGTGCCTATATACCACCAGAAAACTCATCATATGTCGCTGTAAGAAATGATTATTTTACTATGCTAGAAGAGGAAGTGGCTAGATATATTGAAATGCATCACATCCTATTATGTGGTGACTTTAATAGTCGTACTGGTCAGGCTCCAGACTATGAATCGGGGGTAACAGATATCAATGCAAATGTTCCAAGTGAACGTTCTAATGAAGATAAAGTCAGTAACAAATATGGTCAACTTTTACTAAATTTTTGTATAAACACAGGTTTCAAAATAGCCAATGGGCGCATGTTTATTGATAATGGTATAGGCCGCTATACATACTACTCTCCAAATGGTTCAAGCACAATAGACTATCTGATCTTTAATGAAAATAACATAATCAGCAAATTTGACGTTCTACCGAAATTGGTAGAATCAGATCATTGTCCCATACAATTCAATATTTCCAACACTAAACTCGATTGCAACCCCTTAAAAATAGACACCATCATCTCGGTCTAATGTTTTTATATGGCAAGACGAGAAAAGGGAAGAATATCAAATAGCTCTACGGAATGAGCAGGCATGTCATGCATTTGAGGAAATGCTGTGTGCCGCCACCGAGGGGTGTAATACTGACACTCTATGTGACATGTTCAATGGTATGCTAGAAATTGTAATTTCGCCATTATTCCCAGCAAGGAAACATATTTCGAAGGAAAGGAAGTGCACGCAAAATAATTTCCCCTCTAACCCTTGGTATGATAAAGAATGTAAATCCTTGAAGTATGTTGTTAATAATATCGCTAAGCACAGAGACTTAAACGCACAGCAAGACGAATATAATATACTGTTACGACAATATAAGCAATTAATCCAAAGAAAGAAAAGTCAATACCAGCAAGCCAAACTTAGTGAGCTGGAAAATATGAGAACAGAAGATCCTAATTCTTACTGGAAATTCTGGAAATCCTTAAATCCTAGAAATGTCACTACAGGGCCTACCTTGGAAGACTTTGTGAACTATTTTGAACAACAAGTCTACCCACCCCATGTGGATTATTTTGACTATGAACACATGAATAATATTATAAAGCAGGTTACGTCATTCCAACATAATGTAGAGCACGATAAATCCAATATGACACAGCTCCTAAACAGTCCCATAACTGCGGAAGAAATCAAAAAGGCGATTCAAAAGTTAAAATGCAAGAAAGCAGCGGGTGTAGATGGTATTTCTGCCGAATTTTACAAATATGGATGTAATGAGCTCTTGCCAGCATTAGAATTGTTGTTCAATACCATTCTTACCAATGGAGAATATCCATCTAGATGGGCTACCGGTATAATCCACCCAGTCCACAAAAAGGGGGACCATGGCGTTCCAGATAATTACAGAAAAATCACAGTCATGCCGTGTATTGGGAAACTATTTGAATCTATACTTAATAACAGACTCTCATTTAAAAACGAAGTATGTAATGATAATGATCCCTATCAAGCTGGTTTTAAAACCAATTCGCGAACTACGGACAATATATTCATACTATGTGCCATCGTAGATAAACAAAGGTGTCTTTCTAAACCCCTGTATACATGCTTTGTCGATTTCACAAAAGCATTTGACTATATTGATAGAACAGCATTATACTACAAATTATTGAACAGGGGAATAGACGGCAATTTGCTAAACATAATAAAAAGCATGTTTTCTAAAGCAGAGTGTCGTGTAAAATGGGACTCGCGTATCAGTGACATATTAAAAAGCGAATATGGGGATCTACAAGGCGGTATGCTCAGTCCCAAACTATTCACGGAATTTTTACAAGACATATCCGCATCATTTGACCAAGATCAAGGTATCGCTGTGGACACCTTACTAATGGTATATCTGTTATTTGCAGATGACCTTGTCCTTTTTTCAGAATCTGCCGAGGGATTACAAAAACAGCTAACTGCCCTGTATTCATATGCTTCCCTATGGCATATCATAGTTAGCATTCCTAAAACAAAAGTTCTTATCTTTAATGAACGTTACACAACAGTACACGGAAGCTTCCACTATGGTGATAACATTATAGAAAAGGCTGAACAATATAAATACCTTGGTGTAGTGTATAGCACCAAGTCCGCTAATAACGTGTTAAAAGAAACTTTTTCTCATCTTGCTTCCCAAGCTGGGAAAGCAATCTTTGCTCTACGTAAACAGTCCCGTCCTGTGGTCGGTAAATTGTCACCCACTATTGCGTTCAAGGTATTTGATTGCCAAATATTGCCCATACTAGAATATGGAAGTGATATATGGTATACAGGCGATGATGTTAACGATCTGGAAAAAATCCATCTAAAATTTATTAAATCCACACTTGGCGTTAGAAAGCAAACACCTACTCCTGCAATATATGGGGACACGGGTCGATTTCCACTGATCATCCGGCAACACATAAAAGCTGTAAAATATTGGTGTAGAATTCTAAAATTATCTCGGAGCCATCCAGTCAGAAATGCCTACAATATGCTACTTGAGCTAGATGCCATTGGCTTCACGAACTGGTGTTCCTGTATTCGCTCTGTCCTCGAACGAACCGGGCTTGATCAAACTTGGGAATCACAGAATATTGGGGATACAAATAAGTTCATGCTTTCATTTAAAGAATCAATAGTTAGAATATTTACACAGCAGTGGAGAAAAGATATTGAGAGCTCGAGTAAGCTGCGCACATATGCATTAGTAAAAAAATATTTCTGTGTTGAACCATATATCTTGCACATAAGGGGGAACCACCTCATAACAGCAATGGCGAGATATCGAATAAGCTCACATGATCTAAATATAGAAAGAGGACGATTCAATAATCCAATCACTCCAAAAAATCAGCGAATATGCACAAGGTGTCAATTAAACGAAATTGACGATGAAATACATCTTCTTCTCCACTGTTGCGCTATGAAGAATGAACGCGAAATCTTGTATGATTCTGTAGCCGCAATTATCAATATACAACCGACAAATGAAATGTTTCTAGGAATTATGACATCTAGAGACATAACAGTGGTGAAGTCACTAGCGCAATTTATTTATGGTTGCTTTAAACAAATTAAGGGCTAAAACTACTGAGTATAATAAATCTGTCACCTGCCGGTATATTATTCATATTATCATGCCCTCATGATCTGACTTGGGTATTACCACATATCAAGACGGTTGTTGCTCTCGGATCTTATTATTTGGCTTTTTGGGGCCGGTTAGGGACGTTTCCGTCGCCTTTGTTATCAGACGAGGTGGGGCCTTATGGAGGATTTCAGAGTTGCTAAGTCAACTGATGTTCTCCATCAGGTCGGGAATGTTTTTCTTCGATTGTAACTCCGAGTATGTGGTTCTAACTAGGTCGTGATTGAAACAGTATGAATTAAACAATATAGTGAATTATAAAAAGGCTTAATGTTTTTGTGCGAGGGCCATGTCCTGTATGAATTGCACAAATAAGTTTTAACCGCCATTACTACTGTTATTACGTCGTTAAGTTTGCACCACTAGTCAATCTCAGGGAATCTCCGCGCTCATAGCGACTGTGCTTGCATGGTCATATGACACGGAGCTACCTGTTTATGCCATATTTATTGTACTTGCATGATATTATATTTAATTTTAAAAAATACTATATAATTTTTACCATTGGCTTATTGCATACTCCAGTTACTGTAGCATAATCATGCACTTGTATATATTTTAGGTTTCTACGCTTTCCAGAGTGTCTTTTTTGCTACTATATATAATTGGTATGTCATACGTAGTAGCTATTTTATCTCTGGTTTTGGTGCGGGAAACAAAATGATAGACCTTTATGTTATCTTGGCAATGCCTTTTATTTCATTTTTAGTAGTAGTCATTTATATTATCGAAATACCCAGTTTTTATTTTGGCAATGCCTCTTAACATGATTTTAGCTGTGTATGTCATACCATGTATATTATCATATGATTTTAACAAACTAACAATCTTGTATATACATGTACATATATCTCTTTCATTTCTATGACAAATAAGTCTGTAATGACTTTTCTTTTCTGTCAATAAAATATCTGTCTGTCTGTCTGTCTGCAACCATTTTACCTCTAAAGGTGGGGTCTCAGAGATACGTTTGCATGACCGTTGTCGACCCTTTTATTTGAATATAATTACTACTCACACCTAGCTACTCAATGATATAATAAGGATTACATAATGTCTGTATTATTAGTGGGCAGACCTGTAGCTTCCGACGTCACGGTGTAGACCTTGTTCATGGCCTTCCAACCGTGCCTGGATCCACAAATGTCTGTTTGGAAGAACTTTCTGCTATCAGTTCTATAACGAAGCATGTTCGCACCTGTCCTAGTGGCAACGCTGGCACAACCTCGGCCCAATGCGCCCAACGCTGGCATTGCTGGCCCAACGTTGGCCCAACTTAATATATAAATACTAATCTCTCATTGAGCTAATCTGTCACTCTCTCACTCTCACACAGTTCAACATAAACACATTATGGGTAGAAAACGTAAGAAGTTTGCTGCTGCAAATTCGCCGTCCTAATCAGATATTTCATTTACATCAGTGGACGAGAGGAGACTTGGAGACATTGTGACAGCGGCTTTGATAAAGCTACAGAGGACCCGAAAGCAACAGTGAGTAACATAGAAAGTCTTCTGGTGCAACAACAACAGCTGACTAAAACATTACAGCTTCAAATTAAAGAACGAGACGAAAAAATCGCAGGATTGGAAATAACCTTTTTGATGTGTCAGTAAATCACAATAAACTAGAAGAAAAATTAGACAGAATGGGCATACAATCACACATTGAAGTGAACGATTTGGAACAATATAGCAGGAAAACATGCATTCGTATTCAAGGTCTCAACATCCCTCAGAACACTGATACAACCGACGAGGTACTTTTAACATTTAAAGAACATTTAAATATAACTTTGACAAAACATGATATAGAAGCTGCGCACCCACTTTCAAACAGTCGTGCTGATAAGCCAGCTCCAATCATTGTGAAACTCGTCCGCATATCAGACAAAGAAAACATCATGTACAAAAGACGGAAATTAAAAGACAGTGGCATCACACTATTTGAAGACATGACGAGAAAAAATCAACTTTTGCTAAATCGTGTTCGGAGAGATGAGAGGGTCAACAACGCCTGGTTTTACAAGGGCGCCGTCTGGTGCACTATTAATGACCGAGATTTTAATAGAAAATTACGTGTCAATTTATATCAAGACATTGAAGACGCTCTCATTGAAGCTAGGTCATTTCGCGGTGAACAACAGAGAGATTTCAACATTCAGAGAGGGAATCGTTCACCCAGACCTCAGCATGACAGCTCTAGCAACAACAGACCTCCACCGAGACCAGTGGAGCGTGCAGTTGTCCACGTAGTCCGTGGTACAGATAGCAAAAAAATGGTTATTGGTACCAAATGGAGGTACCAAAAAAAATGTTGCTTTTCGTTTAGCCATACATCTGAGGAGTATAAAATGTTATGATGGACCTCTGTAAGTAGTAGCTTAAGGTTAGAAAAATCACTTTGTTTACATGTACTGTCGTATTATTTTGATGATTCTCTCGCGGTAAACTCTACCATTATGTCATGTAAGTGATGAGTATTAAGATGCCTGTGGGGACATTTCAATGCCTAAATTCATGCAGTGGTGACTAAGAACACAAAAACATACTTTGAATAAATTGAAATAAATTTTAATATGCGAAAATAACCCTTCAAGCACTGAAAAGAAAAGAAAAAACAGACGAATCAAGTGACATGGTACGCTTTGACTAGGAAAATATTCAAAATTTTAATGAATAATCAGTGTAGATTATATTCATCATATGAACAGTTACGTACTACAACAACAGTTACTATAAACACTATGAAATCAAACCAAAAAAAATGTATGAATATCATTCATACACAAAGGCTTAGCTTACTGCAAACTGAATAAGGCAGTTATTAAGACACATTTTACGAGCCGATCACACGATTATATTTTTAGAAATATGTCAATGCAGAAATGCATGCACTCGCAACTGAGAATACATAAACAAATTAAATAAACTTTAAAGTTATTTAAATATGTAAAAATAACCCTTTGAGCACTAAAAAATAAAATACACACAAATCAAGTGAAATTATTCGATATCACTAGGACATAAGCAATATCTTGATGAATAATCATTCCAGATACATGAAATATTCATCATGCCCAGCAAGCACGACGCATCGAAACAATGTTGTACCAATATTGGGCCGACGCCATAGACCGCGGGCCAACATTGGGACGATGTGTCATGTTTGAAGGGTATACACACAGTTACAGACTACAACAACAGAGTCATTATTAACACTATCAAAATGTATGCGTGTCATTTATGCACAAACGCTTTAATCTATTGTAAACTTCACTGAATATGATTATTAAGACCCGGTTACAAGCGAATTATGTGATAATATCTCAAGTTATGTACTAAAAATGTAGCTGATATAATAAAGTAAGCACAATAACTATTACAAATAGTTGGTTTGGGACAGATAATGTCACATACTAAAGATAAATGACTAGCTGCAAGTGACATGACACTTTTTGACTAGAATTAAACCAAAAAATGTTTCATGTTTTATACAGATGGACTAAAGTTGATTAAATAATGTGGTCATGATTATATTTGATTATATATTAGTGACATTTACACGAAAATTAAAGCTGACATGTCATTTAAAAACATCAACTAACTGTTCTTCAATACTTAGCTTGCAACAGAGATATAGTTCATACAAGCAATGACTGACTAGCTGCAAATGACAAGCAACACATGACTAGCTGCAGATGACGGTTTGACTAGGGAAATAAACATTTTAATGAGTAATTATTTTAAAACCAGTTATTATATAAACAATCACATCAGTTTTTAATCATGGTAAAGACACAGTCACCATAAACAGCTGTTCAAATTACTGATGAAAACAAAAATTATAAAGAGTCACAATCTTCCTCTTCATCAGAATCTTGTTCGCGATCTTCGTCTTCTTGAACATTGGATCAGTCTTTCAGAAAAAATGCATCTGTACATATCACTCCATTGCTTACACATTGGCAGGATGACCCTTGGTAATCCTGTTTGCAGTTACAGGACATAAAATTAAGAACCATATCCGGAGCTGGAGAGCCACTCATCCATTGCACTGTCAAGTCTCCATTGTCTACTGACCACCCATGCCCATCTGCGGGGTTTGGCACACGAGGAACTTTCTCCAAACAGTGTTGCCATATTGCTGCGTGGTAGTTGGCTCTTTTGACATAAAGACAGAGGCAGTCACTACAGAGTGGGAGCTCTCCAGAAGCTACAGCTTCTTTTTGGCTCTGAGTAACTTATAACGTAGGCCTAGGTCATTTATATCACAGGTTGTAGACTGCAAGGAGTACATACGGCAAGTGAATCATTGTAGTATGTCATCCATTGATGACCAAATCTGACAAAAGCATCTTGGAATGTCTTGTTCTCAATCAGTAGTTTCAATGTGGTAAGTTTTCCATGGCCAGAAAATGAACTTACTGCATCGCATCCTGTAAACGAATGCATGCCAATCAGTGAGTTGCATACCCCCTATTTTACATCTATCAGTCTGATCCGTGACTTGCTGTACCTCTGTATGTAGATATTGAAATCGATGTCATTGCAAAATCGCAGGCAGAGAAGCACAATAGCACTGTCATCAGCTACTAAAATAATTGATTTGTAACCCGAAGCATACTTGGCATGCAAGATAATGCGAGTGTCTGCTTCTTCTTGAGAGGTTTTCAACTCTCCAACCTCTACTTTGGCTTCATGCGTGATTCTGAAACACTTTTCATCACATGTTAACTGTAAAACTTTTGAGCCCAATCTTTCTCGTATGCGTGACTGCCTCCAGTCAGCATCAATGTATTTGATAAGTTGTGTTTTGCTTGATTGTGAGGACAAAATTCGTCTCCAGTTTTTTATTCCATGGGCAGGCAATATTTGAGTAAATTGTATACCATCACTGTACCCTCTGCTCAGTCGCTCAGCATCCTTTATTGACTGATCCTTTTAAACATCAAACACAATATCAACTCCTTGGCTAGAACCTGCTGCTTGTAGAACCAACGAGAATAAATGATCAGACACTTCAGAAAACGTACGATTCTCACTAGGTAGTTTGTGTATGAGTGACATCCCATCGATGATGGTTAGTGATGGCACTGAGACAGATTCTGTTGCAGACACCCTCTCTTCAAATCTTTTTGCTAATACAGCCTTGTTAGTTTTCTTCGAAGTACCATCACAGTAGCTGGTCAATAATGCTACGAAGTTGTCTCACACATGTGCTACGGTATTCTGCATTTATGGAGTACTTTGTTAGCGTAGCAGGTTTCAAGCTAAAGCCCTCAGCTCCACCAGAAGTTTGTGTGTCCTTGTTCAGAGTCTCTTCAATTGTTTGATCAATTGGAACTTTCCCAAAGAGGTTGTGCTCTGACCTCTGAACTGATAGCCCTCCCTGTTGATATGAAGATGGATGATCTTTAGGTAGGCTTGTCATTTGAGCATAGTAGGCCTAGATAGGAAGATAACATGCATAGTTGTGTCGATCATATGCAAAGCATTGATGGATCATACAGTGAATGGCGTTCAGATGCAGCTGCCAATTGCCCCTCTGAGGCTCTCTCGATGCCGTGATCAGACCTAGAAGTATATTCATCTTTTTACAAAAATCAAGGACTTTTCAAGCCTGGGATTATTTTTTCAAATTCAAGGACTTTCCCCGTTTCCAAAGACCCGTGGGAACCATGGTGAATATAATACATCCAGAATGATGCTATTTGACCACTTTGTGTACTTAGTTTTTCAAAATATGTGTTGTACAGCATAAATATGCGATCACAAGATTCGTTTTGGATCACTTTATTCAGACGACTTTGACACAGGTCATCATATAGTTCCTTCATTTTTAGGACAACCAAGTGCATATATGGCAAGTCATCAGGGTCATCTAGCGATGGTTGGAATCCTTTCCACACGATCCTCATTAGTGCTTCATATATTAGTTTGTGCAGTCGAACACCGTGGTTGTGTTGCTTGCAATCTAGTACACTGCCAACTGATCTTTCTGCAATTATACCAGACTAGAGTTCTACATTACGCAAACCTACATTGTTGGAAGGTAGCCCACAGTGTCTTTTGAAACACTGATGTTGTAGAAAATTGAATCCTCAAAATATTAAAAATGCTGAAATATATCTTACCTGTACTATATATAGTTGTTTGGGATTATTTTTTTTTTCATTCAACATTCAATTCACAGACCTTAGATTTAGGGCATATAAGCCTACTTCTGTGTAAGGAATGAGTGGTGAAATATGTCCATAGCAATAACGGGAATAGAACATGTTCATTGAAATCTTTATACAGAGAAAACCTGTAAAAAAAAGAACAAGAAAGAAACAAAAATAAAAATACAAAGGTGGTTAGACGCAGGCGCCGATGATTATCCACTGCAAACTTAAATAATTTGCTCGGACGGACAGACGGACGGACAGACGGATGACGGACTGACGGACGGACGAACAATGAGCAGACGGACAGGCAGATGGACGGATGGAAAATCAGTCTACATGTTGTTTCTGGCCGCAGGTAGGCTCACGAGGTATACAACTGTGTCCAAACACCCTATATTATAGGTTTTTCATATACTTAACAGTGGCGAAAGTTGAAAAATAATAAAATCGCTATATTTTTAAAAAGCTACTCCTTTCAGATGTCCATCATACATTTTTGACATGCCCTAGGCATGTCTAAGAAGGTGGAAAAGTTTCGTTTGGTACCTCCGAGTGGTACCAACTTCTGGTCTGTATCACGGACTAACGGGCCAGAGCCACAGCCACGACCTCATGAGGACATCCAGCACGGACTGAGAGAATTGGCCGGCATGTCAGCTGACGGCAACACACAGGTGCAAGAAACCCCCATGAACACTTCCCTCGGTGCTTCTAACACAGAAGATGTAAACACCACAGTACACCAAGGTCAACAATAAGTTCTTTGTCGTGCAATTTTGTGATATTAAAGGCGACTTTCTTCAAAAGGTATTTTTATTATGCCCTTATTATAATTTCTATTCGATCATATATGAAAGACTATAATTATCATCACTTGTATCTTTTTTCACAACACATCCTGTAGTAATATGAACAGTCACCTCAGCATTCGCCCCTCAACCTTCCTTTCTTCACTTGGATCCATAGATGATCCACAGAAAGGACGTTTTATGTGTATCGCACTTGTTTTGTTTTTTGTTTGCGATAATGCACTTATTTTGTATACAGTTTTTACCACAAATGTTTAGACACACATGTTCAATGACTTGCTACTCATCCAACAATATATTTTCTTCGTTCACTTCACATTTTATTGTGGAATATAATATATTTTATTTTATAAAATGTCTGATCACTTTAATAATGATTTGCTGAAACAGTTTGGAGGCGTCAGGGTAAATTCACTAAATCATGTTTTGCACAACGAAGTAGAAACAAGTACAAGCGAAAACGAGCTTGATACAATTCGACATTCGGAATATATTGATATTGAAAATCTTAAAACAAATTGTGATAAAAATCGATCAAATTTTAATGTTCTAAGTATGAACATACAATCTCTGAGTGCAAAATTTGATGATTTAGTTATTTTACTTGACCAATTGAATGATGACACCCGAAACATAGCAGCTATATTAATCCAAGAGTCGTGGTTAAATGACGATTCCGACCTGTCACAGTTACAAATAGAGGGAAACTCATTGATTACTTTAGGTAGTGTATGCAGCTCCCACAGTGGTTTAGCTATATATCTGAATGACAATTATACATATACAGTTTTTTAACTTTACATAATAATAGTACTGTTTGGGAAGGGTTATTTATAGAAGTAAGTGGGAAGGGCCTAAAGAAACCTGTAATAATTGGTAATGTATATAGACCACCCAGAAACACAAATAATGGTTATCAAAGTTTTATTAATGAATTTACTCCTATACTGTCACTCCTATACTGACAAACGGAATAGTGAAATTATTCTTGCAGGATATTACAATAAAGATTTATTGCAAATTAACCGTAAACGTATAGTTGGCGAGTTTTTTTATTTGCTCACATCTCATAGTTTCTATCCACAAATAACACGTCCCACTAGACTCTCTACAATAAGAGGAACTCTCATTGATATCATTTTTTGTAAACTTTCTACCACAACCTGTCAGAGCTCTGCATCCATACTTGCCAGTGGAATGTCGGACCATTTCCCTTGTTTTATTTCGCTTTCTAATGTTAAGCCTAGCATAACGAGAAACACTATTTCTCAGCAGACTAATCTCCCACAGCTTTAGCTAAATTTAAAAAAGAAATCAATAAAGCTAAACCCGCCCTGATGTCGGACCCTAACATAAGCTATAATAATCTCGATCAAGTTCTTTCAAAAGCTAAAGCTCTAAACATCCCAATAAAACAAGTCAAATTTGATAAAAAGAAACACAAAAAGAGTCCTTGGATAACCAAAGGTATAATTAAGTCCCTAACTTGTAGAGATAAGCTTTATCGATCTTTTAAACAGTGTCGCGTAGGGACCGAAGTTTACAATTATATTAAAAACTAATTTACATACCTTTAACAGGATATTAAAACGGAGCATTTCGTCGGCGAAGATAGTGTACTATAATAACGTTTTTTAATCAATATAAGTTTAATATTAAGAAAACTTGGGGAACTATCAAGGATATATTAAGTAAGAAAAATAATACTAGTGCTTCGCCTGATAGTCTAAATATAAACGGAGATATAATTAAAGATAAGAAAAAATTAGCAGACCATTTCAACAATTATTTCGCAAACATAGGTCATATATTATCTCAACAAATTACTGCTAATTACAACTCCAATGTGTCGTACTCAGATTTTTTAGACAATTCAACCAATTCTCGCTTTAAGTTTTCTTTAGTTTCTGAATCCGTCATTGATAAAATTATCAATGATATATCAGCTAAGAGTAGTAGTGGACCTAATGGTATTAGCACCACACTTTTAAAACTTGTTAAACATGATTTAATTTCATCATCAACCAACATTGTTAATCAGACATTAAGCACTGGAATATTTTATATAAAAAAGGTGATTCCTTATTAGCTGAAAATTATTGCCCAATATCTCTTCTTTCTAGTTTATCGAAAATATTTGAAAAAGTAATGCTTATCCAATTAAAA
This sequence comes from Flabesymbios commensalis, assembly GCA_964017125.1. Lineage (NCBI taxonomy): Eukaryota > Metazoa > Annelida > Polychaeta > Terebellida > Flabelligeridae > Flabesymbios > Flabesymbios commensalis. The sequence continues at coordinate 35,676,415 of OZ024911.1, read as the reverse complement.
CAATATCTAGAGGAGCACAACTTACTTTACAAAAGTCAATATGGCTTCCGTGAGAGTCACTCGACTGAATATGCACCCCTTGAGCTGATAGACCACATTACCAATAATCTTGATAACGGTAAAGTACCATTTTCCATATTTTTAGACCTTTCCAAAGCCTTTGATACTCTCGACCACACTATTCTCACCCAAAAACTAAAACATTACGGTATTAAAGGCTGTGCCCTGAAATTGTTAAAAAATTACTTAAGCAACAGAAAGCAGTATGTAGAATTGAATAAAATGTGCGAAATAAAAACAGGTGTTCCCCAGGGCTCGATTCTGGGCCCATTACTATTTGTTATATATGTCAACGATATTTATAAGGCCAGCTCTATTCTTCATGCTATAATTTATGCCGACGACACCACTTTGACTGCTAATTTAGAAAAAAATTCTGCTAAAACAAGAAAAGACTTAGAAAATAAAATAAATTCAGAAATAAATAAAATAAACATCTGGCTGAAAGCAAATCCTCTTTCTCTTAACATTCATAAGTCAAAATTCATGCTATATTACAAGCCTCCCGAAAGGGTACCGATTCCCGTCCTCAAAATGAATAATACTGAGATGACCAGTGTTGACACCTTTAATTTTTTAGGTCTATTAATAAATAAAAATTTTAACTGGAAACCTCATGTAGAGAAAACAGCAGGAAAAATATCAACAGCTATTGGAGTTATAAATAGACTAAAATTTGTTGTACCCCAAAATATACTGGTGACTCTATATAATTCATTAATTTTATCACACCTTAATTATTGTACACTAGCATGGGGTTATGAACATAAACGCATCACTAAATTACAGAAAAAAGCTATTAGAATAATTCATATGGCGAGATATTCTTCACACACCGATCCTCTATTTAAAAAAATACGTTCTCTTAAATTCAAAGATCTGTTTGAGTTGAATATTCTAAAATTTTACTATAAACTTATGAAAAACAACCTTCCAGATTACTTTCTACATTTAAGCACAAACCGGAGCACAAACTCATAGTTATAATACTCGTTTTAGAAAAAATGTTAGACAGATTCAACTCAGGCACGAATTTCGCAGGAAATGCCTTCATTATGAAATTGTACACACACAGCTATAACGGATTTATTATATATAAAAAGCCATATGTTGAAAATGTACCCCGACGATTGTCATCTGGAAGACTTTTATATCTGTAGCAGGCAATAGTATAATAATTATAACGCCTTCACTATATTTACAAAAGTTGTTATCATTTATATTAAGTGTTATTTTTATGTTTTTATAAATTAATCCACAATATAATTTAAAGCACATCTATTCATTGATACATGTTTTCTATGTAAACTATTTTTGCCATTGTTGTTGATTTTGCCTGTAATATGTTTTTTTTATGTAACAATAATTATGTACATTACAAGGTGGTCTCCATGCCAGCGATTGTTTCAATCTTAATGGAAATCTCCTGCCTTTTCACTGTTTCTTTATTAATCATCATGTTTGTAATTTTTATGGCGAATAAAACATTCTGTCTGTCTGTCTGTTCTTCTCTACGCAGACGATACTGTCATTTTAGCAGAGAGTCCGAGAGAATTGCAGCTAACTCTGGATGCAATGGGTCAATATTGTACACTATGGAAGCGCAAACAATAATGTATCCGAAACAAAAGTGTTGGTATTCTCTCGTGGCTATGTAAGAAATAGACCAGAATTTACGTTTGGGGATGTTAATTAGAAATTGTCAGAGATTATCAATATCTTGGGCTTATTTTTAATTACAATGGGAAATTTAACAAAGCAAAACAGAAATTATATGAAAAAGGTAGTAGGGCAATGCTCTCTCTACTACGTAAAGCTAGATGTTTATGTTTACCTTTTGATGTTCTTATTAAACTCTTTAAAAATATAGTTGTTCCCATTATTACATATGGTTGCGAAATATGGGGAAGTGAGAACATCGATATTATCGAGAAATTACAATTACGATTTTTAAAATATATATTAAATGTTAATAAATTTACATGTTCAAATATGGTGTATGGTGAAATCGGCACTCCTCCTCTAATTGTAAATATTAAATCAAGAGTGTTACTATTTTGGAGCTCACTTATCATATGTGATGGAAATAATAGATGTAATAAAATTTCTTCAATATTATATAGATTATTACTTAAATTGCATGTTTTGGATGCTTATACGTACCCATGGCTTAAGTTTGTCAAAGACACATTAAATAATATAGGTTTATCGGGTATTTGAAACAGCCAGTCTCTACCGGCAAGCCGTGAGTGTTTTAGACAGTCAATAAAAGTGAGACTGAGAGACCAGTTTATCCATCAATGGATAACAGAAATCAACGAATCTGGAAAGTGTATAATTTATATAACGTTCAAGAGCACTTTCAATTTTGAAAATTACTTGATTTCTTTACCACGTAAGCTGAAAATTATATTTACTAAATTCCGTTGCAGAAATCACAGGTTGCCGATAGAAACTGGCTGTAGAAAACGGGTTCTCCGGGACACCCGTGTATGTACCAAATGTGACATTGCACCAAGAGACATTGGCGATGAATTTCATTACTTGCTTGTATGTGATTTTTTTAAGACAGAGAGAATAGAACTCCTCTTAAAACAATACCATACAAGTCCATGTACATTGAAGCTACACGCGTTGCTGAATATTTCTTCCGGAAATATACTCAGAAATTTGAAATATCTAAAATTATGAATAGTTTTTAATTCAACTTTAATTTAATGATTACATAATATGCGTTCACTTGACGCTTCTCCACATCATAATACTAATCATTTTAACTATTTATTGTGTGCATAGCTAAAAATCGAGAAGGATTGCATGTTCATTATTTTGTATTAATCATGTATATTCCAGCTTTGCCTGGCACTGCATGGCTTTAAAAAAAGACAACAGTAATAAATCACTCGTTCACTTGAAAAGCCACAGTTATGATCAGTCGCTGTCAGGTTTCTGACCTGTGAGTGGTGTTTCAATTTAGTATCTCCAAATCCACAAATGAGTGTTGTATTAGCGTGAATGTCATGGTGGTTTTTCGCGACCACTATATCGTGACCATTAAAGGACCATGAGAAACGGTTCACTCAAGTTGTCAATTGAACCAATTCCACTGATGGACAGACTAAAGTCCGGCAGCAGAGCTGCCTTGCCGTATAAAGGCAAAGGCAGCATCTGCTTACTTTACAAGTAAGCAGATAGTGCCCTTTGGCTTTGGTCTCGCTGGTCATATAAATATGTACAATCAGATCGCATTATAGCATAATCGCATCATTGGGGTGGCGTTAAGTGAAAGAGGAGCTGCGCCAAGCTCAAACACCTTATTATCGCTCAGTTTCGAAAAACAAAATTAGAAGACGGACACAAACGTAAGTATACCCAAACAAAAGCATGACCGCAAACACTATAATATATATATAAGTTCTAAACAGAGCTGCTGATAATGTACTGATAAATAGATTGTTGATACCTGAGCAGTACCATTTCACATCACCTATCTCATGATCGTGCATTTCGCAATTTTGTCAACAACACTTGTTAGTGATTTCCTAACTCATTAATTAATGTGTAAGTTTTAATTCAAACTATATGACGAAGTTGTCATTTTGTACATCTCATATGGACCACAATAAAAATAATTCTGTAGTGCAAAAGCAAAGAAACTAAAACTTGTTTCCTGAAATATAAGCAGTTATTGCGCTTTACATTGCACAGTATAATAGATGTTGACGATGCTTTGTTTTATAAGACAGATTGCCTACGCAAACACGAGGCATTGGGAACAATGCTGTTTTAATGGTGGTTCGCCGTCTACGACGCTGGTCCACTTATTCAAATTGGTTTAATGGCTCGTATATTCTGGGCAGTGATATATATCTTTAAAAATGCACCACTGGTTTTGAACACGACGGATGTCAAGCACCGGGGGACATTGCTGGGATCGTGTTTATGAATCATGAGTACCCTGCTATTTGGCAGTGGACCGAAATCCAATTTTGGTTGCTGTTGGCGAAGTCCGTTATTTAGAGGTCCGTTATTTAGAAAATTACAGAGTGCACTATGGCGAGTGAGTGAGTGAGTGAGTGAGTGAGTGAGTGAGTGAGTGAGTGAGTGAGTGAGTGAGTGAGTGAGTGAGTGAGTGAGTGAGTGAGTGAGTGAGTGAGTGAGTGAGTGAGTCAGTCAGTCAGTCAGTCAGTCAGTCAGTCAGTCAGTCAGTCAGTCAGTCAGTCAGTCAGTCAGTCAGTCAGTCAGTCAGTCAGTCAGTCAGTCAGTCAGTCAGTCAGGCAGTCAGGCAGTCAGTCAGTCAGTCAGTCAGTCAGTCAGTCAGTCAGTCAGTCAGTCAGTCAGTCAGTCAGTGTGTGAGTCAGTGAGTCAGTCAGTGAGTCAGTCAGCGAGTCAGTCAGTCAGTCAGTGAGTCAGTCAATGAGTCACTGATTTGAGAGTTATGATAGATAGATAGATAGATATTTATTGACATAAAGAAAAGTCATTACTGACTTATTTGTCATAAAAATGATGTACATATATGTACATGTATATACAATATGGTTAATTTGCTAAAATCACACGACAATTTAGATGGTATCACATACTGAGTTAAAAGGCATTGCCATAGTAAAACACTGGATATTGCGATAAAATAACATAATTGATGACTACTTGAACAATGTATGTGAACTTAGGGGGTCTATCATTTTGTTTTCCGCACCAAAACCACAGATAAAACAGCTACTAGGTATGATCCACAAATCATATATGACAGCAAAAAAAAAAAAGTTTATTATTATTATTGTTATTATTATTATTATTATTATTATTATTATTATTTTGTTAAAACATATTTTGTCAATGCAATTGTTCAAGTTCGTGTCACCATTTTAACAGTGTTGAACGACTGTTTCACATACATATGCCCCATTGTCTTGTCTATCTGATACAAGATGTTTCAATGGCCTAATTACATAAGTGAGACCATGGTAAGGTGTTTTGTTCAGGTTGGTGGAAGAGACCCTGGTAAAGGAGAACATGGGTTAAAACAATAGTGTGCTAAGTGACATTTTTGACTTTCAAAATAATAGCCAGTCACCTATAATATGTATAAAATTTGAATTTATTCCAAATTCAGATTTAAAAAACATGTCAAGTCGACTTAGCACATTGTTATTCTCGTGAATAGGAGCACATATTAGCATAAAATCTGTCCAACACAGGACCAAGTGGACTTGACACATTGTTATTCTGGTTATTACATGCTTATGGGCTCTGTTTCCGGGACAAAAACGGTGCAAGTGCACTTAGCGCATTGTTATTCTGAGACTTGTGGAGACAACACAGGGGAAATGCCTGGACTTAGTTCACTGTTGATATAGGAACAATCTCTGCTAATTATGTGTTCCTGGAGTAAGAATGAGCTAAGTCAACTTGGTGTCTTGTTGATCCCAATTTTTCTTCTGTAAATCGTTTTGGAAGGTGAAAAACACTCTGATAACTTCACTTGATCTACTATCAAATTCCAATCACTGTGTGTTTCATCAGTATAAGTGCAAGTCTACATGCTGATAAGTGGATTTAGCAGACTGTAGTTCTAAGCTAAAAGATAAACACAATTTCGCTGTCAAGTCGACTTGACCTATGCTAACTCTGTTTTTTTTGTCATTTTGAGATAAAGGCGATTTTGTATTTTTAGCGTGTTAAAATGTTTATAACTTTTTTACTTTTTATTGTAGGGAATCCCAATTAATTTCATTATCTTCGTCTTTTTATTTATTTTCTGAATCAGTTACATAATAAATGATTTTGTTGACAGGTATTGACAGAACCGCCAATAAAGGAACTTAACACATGTGTGCACGCATATGACTCCTTATTCCTGCATGCAAAAGAATGTCAAATCGACTGAAGAAATTGCCGATGCTATGTACATAATGCATTTCAATATCACAAAAACATGACATGCAGAAAGATGTCAAATAGACTTGTCAAAGGCAAATATGAACACATATGCATATATCAAAGTGAAAAGTCGACTTGACATGGTTGTTTTGATGGTTTATTTATGTTAAATATGCGTAACATGACAGGCTGAAATATGTACATATATCTGGTATCATTATTAATATAGTGAATTTTGCAATCAGCATGGAAGAAATCATTTTTCACTAACTAGAATGATATTTTAAAATAATGAGAATAATTGATCTAATGCAACGATGAACGAGATATTAAGTTGGCAAAATCCACATGTAACCAGTAGGAACGGCGTATATATATACATGCTTGTGTGATCTAAAAACATATTAGACCAGTATCTTGCAAACGAGTTAATACTTAAAGTAGCTCAAAGACGTATAAACTGCATAACCATCCTAAAGCTTAGTAGGCTTTTGGACTGGAAGCAGAACATTTAACTTGTCACCCGTAAATCTTTAGCCGACTGATCCACTTGATGCACAAGATAAAAACAACTTTGTATAGAAACGATTTAAAAAAGCAATAGTGAAAGCCATCAACCACACTCAGGAAAGAGAATAGATTTAAAAGAGGCATATAGGTGCATGTGCTTAAGACTCTGGAGCCACCAGCTTAGGCCAGTTCACCTCCATGACACCCGAGAAGACTTCACAAGTTATAACTTTGGACAGAGACGAACTGTACTATGTTTGTACAGAATGATTTTTATATAAACACCTGGCACCTGATTAATTTAACTTTTCCCCTTTTTTTGTTAACAGTTGTATGATGTAATATGTTCTTTGAACGAATAAAGATTTATTAATTTATTAAAAAGGTGAATAGAGGACGTTCTGAAACAACATAGGATGTACTTGCAAGAGACGCCATTTGTTTTTTATTTTTATTTTCAATTTTTGACGGTGCAACATATATTTGATAGGTGATCAGCTGATTAAGTCTTTAAAATTGTTTTCAGTTGAGTTCCAGAGATGCGCCCGATAATTCTAATTTTTGACATGGTTGTCAATAATTAGAAATCAGGCATTTCGTCTCTATATCTAGCCTGACTGGTGAATGCGCAGCACAAAAATTAAAAAACTTTTGCAGTTCTAGTCTATGTACATGTTTACATCATAATGGTCATATTAAGAAGCCAAAATAATATCACCGATTTTTTTATGATTTTAGCCTGGGCCAGTCCCTTTAACATAAAGTTAATGACGATGATGATCGATAATTCCTTTATGTCACACATTTAGGTCTCTAGGACTAGGCCCTATGTCAATTTTCAACTGAATTGATTTAACAAAGATCACTAATGTTAGTTTAAGTCTAAAGGAATTAGGCCATATCAACCAAAATTGATATAAGGCTGGTGTGTTATGTGTACACACAAGCAACTTTATGGTATTATACACGTACTTACTTTACTTGTGAATACGATTTATTTGTATTGTTTGGAATAGTAAAATAAACCGATTCACAAACATTTCGGGGAACACGAGTTCCCTGCTTTGACACTGACACCAATCGGTTTGCGGCGCCAACAGATAGAACTTCAAAACGGATGCACCCCTCAAGAGAGATATATAATGACGGCAAAGCACTGTGCAGCAGCACTATGTAAAATGGAAGATACCGAGGTTTATTGTCGAATAGATTTTATCTTTGCTGTTTTAACAATCCCAGATTGGTCGCCGTTTAAATTGCTACTGTAACCCTTCTCATAAAAGTCGGTGAGAGCACTGCGATTGACTGTGATTTGTCGCCGGGTGATTTGAGACGACAAATAGGCATGTCATACAATCATGTATACCACGTGACTCGCCTGCACCTCATACTGCTCTCAAACTACTCTCAGACCAATAATTCGTTTTAATGCCCGACTAGAGTGAGACTTACAAAACGCCGAGTAATCGCCAAATATACCCCCGCCCCCCAATTTCGACTATGTAATCTCCGACATGTGTCCGTCCTGTTGCCAATAACATAAAGTTGCAAAGTTAGATATTAAATTAATAAAAAGAATATTCGCAACCGACTTTAATCGCAAACTGCTTGTAATTTGCTGGCAATTTCAGTGGACCTAGTATATATATATATCCATACGGCATCGTTTAGAAGGCAAGATGGGCTCATCTCAGCACAAGTCACTACATCAAGCCCGAGCCTGAGATGAGCCCATCCCGCCGTACCCAACGACGCAGTATGTATTTTCTCCCACGAATATCTATTTAAACCGGCAAAATCAAATTGAGCACTGAATCGTTTTGGAGAGAGTGCGAGATGGGCTGATCTCACCATACGTCTCGTAGTGAAAGTCAACAGCATGAGTGCGAAAATAACATCCGAAATATATGCAAGCTTTTATGGCTGGAAATAAAATTGATGTTTGTACCAATTTTCTCGTGGCCTCAAGATGCCTAATCACACTTAATGATATTCCCAAGCAACATCTCAACATCTACATAATTATATACAAAAATATGTGACAGTATAATATTAGGCCTATATTGATCATATAAAAATTATTTAAGATTAAATAATGCTCATGTTCAGTAACTGAACTCACCTCGATGGCAAAGTTGATGCTGTGACACTGAATGCAGGGCTGCGTCTATTTTGCATATATATGTGTCATGTGTAGAAATGAACGAAGATGACAACATGAAGCTAATGAAAGAAGCTGGATCATGTATTTAGCATCCTCTCATTCAACTCTTGATAGACAAACTGACTATTGGTGTTCCATAGACACTTGTCATCTGATAACAATCATATAGCTATATACATGATATACTCACAAAAAATGAGGACTGAATCAGCGATACAAAAGAGGAAAATAATGCTATTATGCATCCAGGCATCTGACAAACTTTCATTTATTTAATTAAGTTATATATTACGCCGTTATTCACCAGTTCACAAGATCACGGATATTTACTGACGTGTCTGCATTTGTAGAAGTGTTAGCTTTTTAATGATCAGCAGCTGTGCACAAGTTACATAAAGCAATCAATCCGTGAACCAGAATTAGTGGAGAAGAGCATAGGGTAGATGGTGGATTTGTCAGTGGTAATAATACATCTGTATGTGAAGAGTTTGATTGCATGCCACAATGTCACAAATTAATGCCTTCAAGTTTATCCACATAATGCTCAATACATTTTAAGTACAGGAGAATTTAGAACAATATATCATATCTTCGACAAACGATATTGATGATGTGGCATTTCGTCAATGTCCAAGCGAACTAACGTTAAATTTTCAGGGGTGAAATTCAAATTCAGCATGCTGACGATGAGGATGATACAGATGTAGTGATAGATAAGAAAGTCGTCACGAAATTGCGAATTCATGCAGACAAGAAATAGCATTATTTTCATTTGTGTAACAATAGCTCATGCTATGTCAGAATATGCTATTACCTGATTACATCTGCGTTGAATGGTATGGACAAAATTATAAATACCGGAGCATTGGGTCTATAAAGTTACTAGATGCCTCAAAAAATATATATTTTGTGATAACTCTGCTACCAAGAAGACTATAGAACACGTAGGTGAGAGATTCTGTTCAATCTTTACATATTTGTGGAAAAACGACACAAAGCCTGGACACACTCCACTAAATAACGGTACTAAATACGTGGCTGTGGAGCGAAAATCAGGCCACCAATAATCATAAAAAAAATTGTTCCTCTTGTAGTTGTTCCTAGAAATGTATCGCTTACAGTATCATGTGAGGATAACTCAACAGTACTTTCTGTGACTGAACGAGCATCAAACACAAGTACTCAACAACATCATTTTTCACCTTAGTTTTACTGTTTAAAATGGTGATTTCAATGTCTGAACTCTACTTTTTTTAACAGGAATAGCCCATAAGTGCTTTGTTTATAAATTATTGTATTCAAGTAATTGAATTTAAACCATGTGTCCAAAAATAGTGTAATACGTTCACTTTGTTACTCTTGAACATTTGACGCAATCTTAGATACCTGTCATGCAATGAATGTGCAAAATGTACATGGTTATTTTGTTTTATTAAAACAGAATAATGTGAGTACTTTCAATAATTAGTGCACACAAACTAGATATACTTTGAATTGATTCCCCCACAACAGGGCGGGGGCTCTAGGGGAGGGGTTAGCACCGCTGCCCTTCACGCTAAAGTTCGGGGTTCGGTTCCCGGTCTCGGCGGTTTGAAAGAAACAAAAATGTTTCTTCCCCATCCACGTGTAAAACTCAGTATTGTGGGGAGCCTCCGTGACCTAGAGGTAGCGTGCTCGGCCTCAGACCGCTAGGATACGAATTTTGAATCCTGTGTCTGGAGGACAGTGTCATCTCATTCATCTCACTATCCTCAGGAGGTTCTCCTGGCCCAGTTTAGCATATATGTGCACAAAGATGGCCTAAAGCCCGATTCATTTTATTCCATTCCCCCCACAACAGTTACAATTTACTTAGCGATTAACTCATCAATTTTAATATTTTTAAGAATATAGTGATTGTTTTCGTTTAGATATTAGTAAATATATCGATATTAACCGACAGTGTTTGTTCTTTTCCCCCAAAAAATCCACAGATTCGTCAATATTTTTCTATACTGTAATAATAACCTCTAACCTAAGAAATGTCTAGATATTATACTGAATAACCTCACCAAGAGGTCTATTCCTATTGATATTTATTTATTTTTATGAATGTTGTGATACACCAAATTATTCCCATACTATAGGACCAATCTGTAGGTAATCATAATAATTCTTTTACATAAATATACCACAAATAACACAAGACCTCCAAGATTTTCAATATCTTTGAAATATGTAATAATAATATCTATATGTAGGCTTAAATCAACCTGCGTGTGTTCTATTATATTTTTTTACATTTGTTTACAATAGTGGATACATAAGGGGATACTTTTCATTTTGAAGCGTTCCACATCTTTTAAAATTTAGTCATATTTTAAAATGGCTAACATTCCATAACTTGGATATGAATAACGATAATAACTAGCGGTTAGCACCACAGCAATATTTCAATCGTTCTGTTTTACTATATTACATTAGGCCCTACATGTATGCGACTGATTTTGCGCAGATAGGTAACATATAATGTTATTATGTCCGAAGGGAGATATTTTTTTATTTTTTTCATTTCTAATATTAAAATACAAATAATAAGGGTCACAAATAATAATATTACAGTTTTGAAAGGGAGTATGTCCTCATAGTTATATCCAAAGATACAACATAACACAACACATCAATAGAACACCAACGATAACCAGATTTCTGCATACATAGCCACTATGTTTTATTACCAAAACGTGGGAGTGTCGATAAACTCCACCTTTATACCATTGTTGAAATGTAGTTTTGGTATGCTTTGTGGATAAAGCATACAGATTATGATCCGTCAGATCAATGCTTATTTTGTTAGCACCATTTTGCAAGTAAATATTTAAAAAATGCGGGTGTTTTCTTCAGTTGGCATAATACTGCTTGTGAATATCTACTGGCCGTATCGGATTCCCGAGAGCAGGTCTATGTCAATCTAACATTTCATGAACTTGCACCCTCTATAGGCCCATTTGATAATGTGTATGCTAACTCTACACGGCATTATTTGTAACTAACGATATATTCACCCCAGAGCTCAATTTTTTTCACACAAGATGCATATGGGTACAAGAAACAGCGTGGAATACAAAACTCAAATTTATGCTAAGTCGATTTAGCATGTTTATGCATGGAACCCTTCAATTGTAACTGATCGTTTCAAATAATATACACTTCACATTAGCATGATTGTAAAGATTAACTAGTTGGATTTGGGTTGACTTAGCATGGGTGAATATTAGTTTATTACTAGTGTTAAATTGGCACTTTGAGAGTTGACGTTGTTCCAATTATTCTGCAAATAGAATAATAAGCCTGATTACAAAAAAATGATTGCATTACTTCCACTTAGTCCAGCAGGCCCATGCAGTTGCGCAATGCTACAGCGTATTAGTCTGCCTAATGGAGGTTATCATACGAGTTAAGTGCTCAGACGTGAGCGTTCTATTTTTCAATTTGCCCCATCCCCTCTCGCAATAAAGAGGAGCAACAGCTTTTACCTCATTGTGATAAAGTGCCCTTAATCTGAATAATCCGTCCTTGATGCATGTACCCGACTCTTACATTACGATCCTGCCAGATAACGAAAGTGCAGTAGGCCCTACTGCTTTACAAAGGCAGAAAGCACTAACTGTTTACTTGGACCAGGTGTTGTTTTCTGCTTTTGGGTGATTTAAAAGTGTGGTTGCAAATATATTTATTTGGCATAATTGTTTTCACAATATATGTGCCTCACGTGAGCTGCACCATTTACAAGGTAAGCCCGTATGCCACATACTCATTCAGTTATATACACAGCAAATCTGAATTACGTAGCCTATGCATAGGGAGTGTAAAACTGATTTTGGAATAAAACACTATATATTTCTATCTTAATATTACTCGACAAGAAAGGTCCTAACTGGTACTATAATTTTATTGAGATCTGGAATTCTTTCTTTGAGGATAGAAACTGGTAGATTTAAGAGAGTCTGTTATTGGTAGAATTTGTATATTCTGTAATTTAGTTGCCATTGGAGATGAGATGTATTTTATTGTTCACTGTACCAAATCTACGTGGGAAAGAAAACACTTATTAAAGGTGATCTATCACCCCTTATATGGTATGAATAATTATGTCCTTATATGGGGTGATTGGCCCAGAGGGTCATATGATAGCCAATCACCCCATATAAGGAAACACTTTTGCCCCATCTTGTGTCAACTTTGATTTATTTGTCACAAATGTATTCATACTATATAAGAGGTGATAGATCACTTCTAAGTCATACCCTTCATAGAACAGATACCTTAGCGATATTGATAAATTCACGTTTCTTATGGAAAATTCTACAAGATCTTTATCCAAATTTATATGCATAGCATTTAAAAAAGAGACGCTTTAATTAATTATTTTTGTTATAATTAAGCATGTTAACACGGGTTTATAATTCAACTTTTTCATTTTTGATCTTTGCGATCAATCTAGATCAGACTACTCACCATTACATCCCATCGTTAACATAAGTCACTATAATAAAACTATTCTTATCTTATCTTGTCTTATATTTTTGTTCCAAAAAATATAAAACAAGTTTGCAGCGTGTACGTTACATAATTGCTTTGCCTTGCTTTGCCGGGTGGTGACCAGGTCAAGTAGATTCTCAGGGCCTAGCTGGCCTCTGCTCAAATCACTGTATTGGTTGCTTGCTTAACCTTTTGGCTGCTGGCCCGGCAGGATGTGTGGGCCATCACTGCTGACCAAGTTTAACCCTCTCATCACCATACGTTTTCTAAACAAGGTTTGTTAACATCCCGCCAGCCATAGGTAAATAGTAGTCTAATTTGGAATAAAAAGTGCAGTAATAGATATAGTACAGGTCCATTTATATTTGCCTGCTTTTATTGGTCACTTATCTGTGCTTATCTGGTAACCATGGCAACCAAATTCAATAAAAGCATGGTCAAATGAGCTTAAAAGGGGTGAAAATAGCTTTTTGGAGAGTTTTGCTCAAATTCTGTTCATTTGAGATGTCTATGGTGATTGAAAATCACCAAGACCCCAGAATGGAGCTATACCACAACACCCCGAGAGGTTACAGTGGGTAATATAAGGGCTTGAGGGGTAAAACCCCATCAAATCACCCTTATGTCACCACTTTGTCGTGTGGCAGGAATGGACCAAATGACAAAACGATTGTCATGTTTGGACCAATGGCAAGTACTTCAAATACATTTCATGAACCCTAACCCAAGTACACCTGGTGACACGGGTTGAGGTTTGTCTTCACATGGGTATTAACCCAAGGTCATGACAAGGTCATCTCAAGGTCACAGGATGGTCAAATCAGCTCCAAATAGGTGAAAATAACCTTTTTTGTTGGTGTTGCTTCAAGTCAGCTCAGTTGAGATGTCTATGGTGGTTGAAACTCACCTGACCCCAGCATGGAACTATAACCAAAACACCCCAAGAGGTAACAGGGGTAATATAAGGGCTAGAGGGGTAAAACCCCATCAAATCACCCTTATGTCACTCCTTACTCATATGGAAGAAATGGACCAAATAATTCGACGATTGTCATGTATGGACCAATGGCCAGTAGGCCTACGTACTTCAAATACATTGGATGAATCCCAAAACCTAAGTACACATGGTGACAGGGTTTGGGGTTGGGCTTGACAGGGGTGTTACCCCAAGGTCACAACAAGGTAATCTCAAGGTCACAGGAAGGTCCAATCAGATTCAAATAGGTAAAAATAGCCTATTTTTGTTGGTTTTGCTTCAATTCAACTCACTTGATATGTCAATGGTGGTTGAAACTCACCTATACCCCAGAATTGAAATATACCAGAACACCCCGAAAGGTTACAGGGTTGCTACAAGGCTGGGGGGGGGTGTTACCCCATCAATTGGCCATTATGTCACCCTTCCTCATCTGGCAGACATGGACTAAATAACTCAACAATTGTCATGTTTGAACCAATGGCAGTACTTTAAATACATATGATGAATCCCAACCCAAATACACATTTTGACATGTGTTGGGGTTGGGCTTGAAAGGGGTGTAACCTCAAGGTCATAACAAGGTCATCGCAAAGTCACAGGAAGGTCAAATCAGCTTTAAAAAGGTGAAAATAGCCTATTTTTGTTGGGTCTGCTTTTCAGTTCACTTGAATCACGAAACTAATGGAACCTACGGATTCCCCATACCATAAAACCTAGGTGTATAGCCATTAATTGTTATTATACGATTACAAAATACTGAGATATGGCATATGTTAACATTGTGATGGCTGACATGACCTATGACATTGACCCATGGTGTGACCTAGAAACACAAAACTAATGACACCAACGGCTTCCCCGTACCCGAAAGTGTCGGTGTAGAGCCATTATTTGGTTTTATATCAGGACAAGTCACTGAGATATGGCATATCTTCACTTGCTGGTGGATGACATGCAATGACCTAATACATTGATCCAGGGTGTGACCTTGACCTTGAATGACAAAAATAATGCCACCAGCACATTCACCGTACCCGAAAACACAGGTGTAGAGCCCTTATTTGTTTTCATATGATCATGATGATGACTTGCTAATGAGCTATGGCGCATTTTCACTTTCTGTCCTATTCTTGTGGCGGCCATTTTGAATATGAAAATTAGATCCAATTGTAGGCGACATATTTTTTAAAACATTTGTTTGGTAAGACTTGGTAAGACTAATTTTTGATAAAGTCACCTTTCCGAAATTGTGTCTAGGTTGAATGCTTTTCTGGGTTAAAACAAGGGAAATATTATATTTTCCTTGGTTAAAATGACCGCAGTATTGTTGTTAAATAGACCTTTGCTGTCACCTGTTATTTGTAGTTAGTTCTAAAATGCCCGCTAGGTTGCGCCTTTGCGGATAACAATCGGAAAAAACTAGACACAATGATCGCCAAACACGATCCTCAATTATTCCTACCACGTATGACAAGCATAAAACTGATACTTTTGATATAATTAGTTTTTCATTGCGACAATACCCTCTCTTATTTTGCTAGTTTTTTCACACGTATGTGTACGTGTTTACCAACGTCTTGTTTAGCAGTCTAAAGTTTAATCACGTATTATTTTTAAACAAAACCTTCTAACATACAAAGCACGGTCCAAGTCTTGTATTGACGACATCATAAGTCCCCCTTTAAGGTAAGCCTTTCAAGCCTGAATTTACCATTGTCATCTTCACCCACTACAAGCCGCGAATTGCTGTCGCAATTCGCGACTTGTAGTGGATGAAGATGATTTGAAGTGGGTGAAAAATTAAAGAAAATTGTCATGTATTGGTAAACCAGTTTCATGGACATTTTTATTCTAAAACCTCTAGTTGTAGGAAATTAAGTCTGTCTTTAGGGATGTAAAAATGCTTTAACGAAATGCATATTTAATGAGCACCTAGTGTTCTTCTAACGCATGTCTGGTGATTATGCTACGATTATTTGCAGGCCTGATGAGTCTGACGTCGTAGCGTTTCAATCTAAGCGTGTACCTGGCATGTACGCAGTGACCAGTGTGTTGCCATGGGGAATTTAAAAGGGTACCACCAACACCACCTTATCACATCTCCTCCGATTCTCATGGCGATGGAACATGCTTGAACGTACTGCGTGACCGAACCTCATGAAACTGGCAATTCACCAAATCCATGTAATGAAGAAAAAATCAACTGGCGTAGTGGTTGTCTATTCTCTGTTGTATAGTAGGTGATACAGCTTCAGATCATAAAGACAAAACATCTTACTAGCAGTGCTAGGTATATTGATAGTCCTACCGTGTAGATCTTACCTATTCAAGATGGGATTTCATATAATTGTATGGGGCAAAGCTGTACTTAAATAAAAGATGGAAACCCATATAGCTTTGTCTTCTGATGTTATGAATAGTAATTTTATTTAAATGTCCTGAGAAGACCGTATTGAGTGAAATAAAGGAACACCTAGCAAAAAATAACCACATTTAGAACACGTCTCACACGATTCTAGTGCATAGGTAATTCATTAGGTCATTTACCTGCAGTGCTAGTAAAACAATACACTGTGCAATCATCTTTTCTTTGAAAATAATACAGAGCGGTTACGTGCATGGTTGTGGTTTTGTTGATGTTGTTTGCTGTATTTTCACCTCCACCTCTGATAAAATGACGCCTGGTTAGGTGTTTATGTAATATTTATTATGCATTATCCTTTAGGTATTCCCCATCTGACATTGAGACGTTTTAATGTGGTGATAACCATCACCATCATCATCATCAAGTCTGTGAATAGAACCAGTGAGAATACAGTCATATCCTTTGTCTCTGAATAATGTACTATATATGTATAATTGGTAAAATTGTTTGCATTATGCAATAGTTTTTTTAAATATTCATATTTCAATTGAATAAATTTTAAAAAGTCGCCAGTAAAAAAACGTGTAATTCATTTCAGGAAGAACAGCGGTACACATGCCACATTGAGTGGAGACCAAATTCTTGTCTACTGAGCAGCCAAAATGCCTAAATTGATGCGTACTTATTTTCTTTTCATTATAATGTCGAAAAATGATCGGCCTGAGGCAGAAAATAAATAAAATGTGTAAACCATGGTGTTGCAAATCCCACTGGGTACACGACATGGTTGCGACATTGAATCAACGTCATTGACGTTGATTTAACGTCGCAACAACATCGTGTGCCCTGTGGAATTATCTTTTTTAATTTTGTAATGAAGAAGCGCATCACACAGATCATGTTTTTTCCGAATGTTAGATTTAAAAAGAAAAATTGTCAACATTTCTATGAATCCGGGGAAAACCTTAAAAACGTTTTGTATACCTAAATGACTGTTGAATGTTCCCACGGCGTTGTGCCACATGTTGATCCCGCCGGCCCAGCGTTGGACAGACAATCAGTGCTGCAGATGTATCCCCCAACTGTCCTTAGTTCAAGAAACCGATTAGCGGCGATTGCTTGCATGTGCCATGGAGTAGGTTTTGATCCCACCATCTGAGAAGTGGGAATATGTGATATAAAATATTGTATATAGCATATTGTTTTGTTTACATAGCAATATATGACCTGGAAATAAACCTAGTTTAGTCTTTTTTCGGTGCTTCAAAATTGTTTTTTGAATTTTTCGTATTTTCAGTTGAGATCAATATGCTGTATAGATTCATACGATTTTTTTTTTAAATTGACAAAATTGACAATTCTAATTTTGCGGTGTGCCTTTAAATAGAGTACTCCGACTGCTATGTAATAAAATGAGTACCGATATGTAAGTGTATCACAGTTAAAAAAGGGCACATATTTAGTAAAACATTCGAAACAATAATTATTATATAAGCTAAATGTGAAATTTTGAAGTTGTTCTCCTAAACCCCCCTTTTGCCTTTACCACCAGAGATCAAACTTCCATGACCGCCATTATAACAGAATGTACCTTCGCATTTTTCTGACATGTTGTAGAAATTGTTATCTTTGTCTAAACATGTTAAATATTAATCTTGTTTGTATAATAGTAATATGCATATCATGACAGTACTGTTATAGTGTCCTTATCATATGTAGTTACGTTGAATATATCAGTGTGGCTTCCGAAAATGGCATGGTGTGCACACATAATAATATCAACAAGATATATTATAAACATGACAAACGCATAGATAGATATGTAATTAGTAAGGTGTAATACAGTAATAGTATTTTATTTCAAGCTGTGTTAACTATGTAGAAAAGTTAACGTAGTAATGCAACTGGGATGAGCGTAATAATTCTGATGCAAATCTAATATCTAAAATTTTCCTGATATTGTTGAATTAATCTTCCCATCCATAGGAATAAACAAAGACAATTAAAATAAACAGTGCTCGGCGAAATGGGTGAGGTAGATACACACACTGCAGTGCTAAATCCAGAAGGCAATAACGACCTACTTTTCAAGTAAGCAGTTACTGCATGTTGGCATTGAAATGCATCGTGGTGGTCAAAGCTAGTTGATTTGTCAGCACCTATATCTCCATTTCATCTACTCCACTGTGACATTGCAATTCCAGCCTAGATGCACGTATTCTGTCCACAGCCGAGTTTTAGAGGGAATTATTGTTATCACCTCAGTTAATGGGATCGTATGTCTAGTCAGTGGAATGATCTTCATTCAGGCTGACATGCTGGCTCATTGTATTTTTTATATAGCCAGTGCTACATACGAACAGCACTTTGAAAAGATCTTGGCCAGTGATCATTTGTTTAAAAATGTTGCAAAATACAAATTTAATGATGAAGATTGATTGTTTTCTATAAAACCGAAGCTATAAAGCAATCGGTAATTTTAATTATTGATTGACAGATGGGAAATATTTATAAAAGGTAACACGACGGCAGCATAACTGTTGCATAACTAAACTGCTGAGAAATATGATTTTGAGTGTCTGTGTGACGCATAATGTGCTGCATGAGTTAAATATTCACAAGCCAAGTTAAGAGTTGTATTTCGTTTTGTTTTTGTTAGGGGGGGGGGGGGGATAACAATAGCAAGGGACGGGGTGGAGTTTTTGTTCAGATACGTTCATTATTGGTCAAGATATAGCACCGAAATAATTTTGGTATTATTCAAAATGGTGGCCAATAATCAAAAACATATGTCAGAAAAATTACAACCATTTATGTTCGTTACAATCGTATGTGATAATTTAATAATTTAGTGTTGATAGATTTGCCGAATATAGGTAAATATTGATCATATAGATTGTTCTCGCCACTTATTGTGAATGAAAAAATATTATATAACGTTGCCTCACACTTGTCTTATTAAAGGCTATAACTGTAGAGTAACGTTTTAGTTAAGATTGTAATTATATTTATTTATATATGTCTTGTTTTCCTACATTATAATGATGAAAGCAGTTAGGCCTAAGAACATTATGGTGCCAGAACATTATTTGGCTTGAGACAGTTTGCTACTTAGTGCTTGATTACTTTCACTTCCACTTAGGCTTGTGTGGGTTGGAAGTTCATTAAACGACATAATTTATCTGTCAGAGCAGGAGCTTGCCTGGTTACCATGGTTACGTTATCTTAGCTAAACAAAGGAGTGATGGAAATCATGATATATTGTTATTCGGGGAGGAGTTATATCGAGGTTGGAGCTTCATCAAACATAAATTCTTAGTTAAACATATTCCATAATATTTTTCTATTCTTGTTTTTCCCCCGTAATAATATAATAGGCCTGATAACACATTTGAATTGAAACAACAGTACATTGTTATATGTTGATTAATGATAACTTTACCATAGCGGTTATTGATATTCTCACAATGTTGCTTTAACATAATTGAAGTTTAATTTACAATTTTTCTTACAATCATTTTCTAAATAAAACATCAAAATAAAGTAAAGTTAATTACAACATAATATGTAAACATGTATAAACAAATAAAGGTAAGTAAAATTGAAGCATTATTATGGTTGTGGCATAAAATTGTTTCAAGTTTGGTATTCAGTGAATTCATTCAGACGAATTCCTGACAATTTTGTCGAAGATTTAACTCCTTTAGCCAAGTGCCACCACTATCAGTAATATCAATTGGGACAACAGTTTAAAGCAGCTCCTTGGGATGACATCAATTTTCGTTTTTATTTTTGTAATGAAGTAGTGTATCCCCCAGATCATGAGTTTTTATATTTTTTCTAATATTTGTTATCAACATTTTTATGAATCCGCTTAAAACCCAAACAAACTTTTTGTATACCTAAACACTTGCTAAAGGACGTTTGAATGTCCCTACAGCATTGGGCCACATGTTGATGCCGTCGGCCCAGCGTTGGACAGACAATCAGTGTTGCAGGTGTATCCCCCCATGTGCTGACTATACGACACTAATTAGCGGCGATTGCTTTGATCTCGCCGTCCAAGACGTGGGAATATGTGGTGTAAAGTGCTGTATATTGCTGATTTGTTTTGTTTACATGGCAGTATACGACCTGAAAATATAACTATTTCACTCTTTTTCGGTGCTTTAAAATTGATTTTTTGACTTTTTTGTATTTTTAGTTAAGATCAGTAGGCTATATAGCTTCATATCAATTAATTTTTCAAAATTGACAAAATTGAAAATGTCTCATCCCACGGGGTAAGTTGTTTGTTTTTTTATCGTATGGTGCTTATTTCAACCTGATGGATCATCTGTAAAAATAATCAAGAGCAGTAGTTTTAAAGAACATGTGAATAAAGTTAGCATGTATTTGCTTTTTATGTCGTATGATGTTTATTTCGGCCTGTTGCAACATCTGTAAAAAAATCGTAACCTTGGGAGCAGTAGTTTTGATGTTGTCAAATAAAGTTTTTCTGAAGTCAACATCTATGATTGCAAAATCATTGCTGCAAGTCAATGAAATATATAATTATTTGACATAAACTTGCTATCAAAGGTAGAACTATAATTGTATCACTTGTGTGTAAACTTTTGTCAACTGCAAGAAACACTCTTTTTCTTAAACTAACTGCATTCATGGAAGTGCTAACTGAACATAATATACTCGTGAAATTCAAAATCATAGCACAGAGTCTCGTGAAATTCGAGCCAATTAATGTTATGCAAAAATGACATGTGCTTTTCTTGAAAAGGATGACCCTCATAGATAATTAATCTAAGTTTTTCACCTTATTAGCATACACAAAGGTGATATATTATAATTATTGTTGTTCTGTATAATAAACATTATTTTGCGGGCACATCAACACGGAATGAAGTTGTCATCATCACTTAGCATACTCTTGCATGATAAGCTTCTATCACTTTTAGATGCAAAACATCTCGACTGTGGATTTGGCCTTTTCAAAAACAAGACATATCATATTGAAAATCATATATATAGAAATAGGACAGTCCATCAGGAAACAAAACAAGTACACTTTATTTCAAGTCACCAGCATTAAAATAAAATGATTTGTAGGTATTTTAGACGAATAAAAACATTTAAACAGCCTTTTCTAAAAAAGGCAAAAAATAAAAAGGCTAAGAGCAGCTTTTAAACAAGCTTCGGTTGCCTTTACCTCACTCTCAGGACCTTTCGGGTGCTAGGGTTCACCCTGCTGAGATTTTCAGTAATTCAATCGTTAACTTGATCACCCTGCTAAAGCGCAGTGCGTTAACATGATAACGCAATGTATTTCGCTGATTTGTGTACCTGATTTCTTTATAACACGCTGTGCATTAGTAGCAAATCGTTAGCTCTTTTCATATCCTGACAAAATTCATCCTCGCACAACTACGTACTGATTGTATTTGTCTCACTCAATGCGTGGGCTGCATGTGCGTCGTCTATTTAATAGCAATATGAATAATTTATTCAAACGCACGAAGAGTACCGTATTGTCATAATATTATCAGCTCTGTCATGCAAAGGCATACTTTCTGTTCAAGAAGGCCAAATAATGTTGTTGTTTTTTGGCATATATTACAGTTGTTTATACTCTACTCAAACATGAAAAACTCACAGCCTTTGCACGGGTTGAATATTAAAAATCACATCAATAATTGGTCGTCATGAAGAAGCTGGTTTGTTAGAGATGATCTATCACCCCTTATATGGTATGAATAATTATGTCCTTATATGGGGTGATTGGCTATCATGTGACCCTCTCAGAGGGTCACATGATAGCCAATCACCCCATATATGGGGGTGATTGGCTATCATGTGACTGTCTGAGATGGTCACATGATAGCCAATCACCCCATATAAGGAAACACTTGTGCCCCATCTTGTGGCAACTTTGATTTATTTGTCACAAAATTATTCATACTAAAAAAGGGGTGATACATCACCTTTGCGATCGAATGCTGAGTATGTTGTGCATAAATGATGTGCATAGATCAACTAATACACAGGATAATCCAGCATGATGGCATATACAATGTAGACAACTGTATAAATGACATTCTAACAAACACGAGACTTGAAAGAGATGTTGGGCCAGCGTCAAAGACGGTGGACCAACATTAACCCAGCATTGATTCAACGTCTCGTCTTTGCTGGGATTTGATTCGACCCTTAACATACATGTACTTCACCCACATCTGAGTCGCTTATTTAATACTTTCTGATTGGCCCACATAAGTAGATACAATGTCATTATTATCCCGAAATTCGACGTTCACTAAGGTCTTATTCATGATGTATTATAGGACCATATATAAATCAGGTAAAATTATAAAGGCCAATACGTATGGCCATAAAAATATAGACTACATCGGCCATGTTACCGATAAGTAAACGAGGCGTTTAATCCCTATGTTGGGTTGAAGAAGTAGTCCACTGTGTGTGAACAGAGGGACACATCTGTACCCAGAAAGCACCACACTGAGCACAGAGATAGAGGCAACTGGGGTACAACGAAAATTGGAAACATACATAGAGTGCTCTATTGCTTTAATGTTTTTTTCTTCATTAAAAACATAATGCGTATGGATTGACGCATCCATAGAGTGCATAGCGTTGTTCCAGCTGCTTACGTTTGAACGAGGTGGTTACCAGGCTACTGCTTTTTGGATTTGCAGAGCGGTACATTTGATTACTTTCCCGTGGATATCCCAATGCAATATCTATTTGTGATGACAATTTCCAGCGGCTAGGGTAGCGCCATCACGCCGTTGCTGTTGTAACTGTTGGTTTGTAATGCAAAGCCAAAATAATGTATACACGCTCACTTAAGGCTAGCCGTTACTGCTTTGGCTTTGTAGTGTTGTTGTTGACTCAGCGTGATTATCTGCAGCAGACAATTGCTCTCAGCGGCTACAGGAGGGCTGCCACAGAATGTTTTTTTCCGGTAGGCTGGCAGGGCGACGACCACACAGGCAGTTTCAACCTGGCGTCAGGTGCAGCAGTGTGCGGTATCACAACAAAGTGCAGTATATATAGGTATAGATCAATCACCGGAAAATAAGGTGAGAAATAAATCAAGTTTTCACAATCACAATCTTTTGAAATATTAGAGAACGAGGTTGTTTTCTGAAGAGCATTGCCTTGTTTTACCTGCTACATGATATTAAAAGCAAAAAGGGACATTTCTACGCAACATAACGATTAACCAAGATCGAATGATAATTGTATTATATTTTTAATTTGTGGAAATTATCCACATATTTATGTGATATTTGTATTATATTTTTAATATGTGGAAGTTATCTACGTTGGTCTTATCTGGTAAAACATTCCAATTGACAATCAACATCTTGGTTGTACAAGAAAATACATAGTTGATAGGCCCACTTTTAGCATGTCTAGTTAGCCTTGTGGTGTGGCGATATCTATCATTCTTTGACTGCTGACTATCAAGTGTCTATAGAAAGCATCTTCTAAGACGGAATGTTGTCTTTAGGCAGGTGATTTCATAAATGTTTCAGATACCGTGACTGTTTGGTATGTAGTTGTACATACCCATACGCATACCATGCCAAGGCAAACAGTCGTACAAGTAACTGTTTAGTACTTGAAAGTTTTTGTGCATGAATGATTATACATGGAATATTTCAATATTCGGCCAGGAGCTGGAGCAGTGACGGGCCATAATAAGTTGTTTGACCTGAGTCGAAATGTTGAAGATACGATATACATCATCATCCACATGAACATGTGCATGAACAAAAACAAATGAGAATATCACCCACCTGACGTCAGAAACCCCCGTCATGACCTCAAAAAAAAGCTCCCCCACCACTTTCTAACCCAGGAAATTGATCCCAGTGAGCTATATGAAGCACTCTCACTATTAAAACTTTATTTAAAATACATGTAGAATAGAAAATTGCTTTGTGTAGAGTAGTTCTGGGAGGGAGGGGGTCCCCCAGGTGCAGTGGTTAAAGCCGCGTGCTTGCAAAGTCGGAGACCGTTGGTTCGAACCATACTCTTGCCTTCAATTTTCAAAGAAACAAAATGTTTCTTCCCCCTCACTCGTAAATATTTAATATTGTAGGGAGCCTCTGTGACATAGAGGTGGCATGCTCGGCCTCAGACCGCCAGGGCTCGAATTTCGCATCCTGGGTCTGAAGGGTAGTGTTATCTCATACACCTCACCATCCTCAGTAGGTTCTTCTGTCTCAGTTTAGCCTAGAGTAGAGTAGTAGAGTAATTATGGGGGCTTCACTTGGCCTTTAAGTTTGACTTCATAAATTTCAGCATATATTTCGTTGTCGCTGGATCCAAGTCTAGTCAGTCGTTAGTCGCTGAGCATATTATCAAACAGGAAACCCGAATACAGCTGGCAATCTAAATTGATTGCCTGCTGAGACAACAAACCAAATATAGCTGCCATTCAGCCTATGGGTGAGTGATGATGGTGATAAAATACTGTAATAAAAACCAAGATGGCTTGTCTCTGCTTGGCAATGCATTGTAAAATATAGCCCCAGTATGATAGATTTACATCACGTCATCAGACTCGTCATTGCAGATGTATGTGTTAGAAGAATGTATATGACATTCTGTTGATTATTACTAAACTATATAGTGTGGAGAACAGGCAGCAATTGTCTCGACTCATACATTAGCCATATTAAAAGCATATCTCCCTTCCTTCACAGCCTTTCTTCCAGTGTATGTTTTCAGATATTATTTTAGACACTTACTGATAATATAGTGGATTTAAATAATCTGATAATCTAAGGAAAAGCTCATTGTGATATATATACTTTCATTGAGTGTTAAAGTGAAATCACTTCACATTGTCTTATAATAATTTAGACAATAGTGGCATCAGAAAATAATCCCAGAGGGCTTAAAAAATGAGTGGTACTGAAAAGGTTACTTTTTAAGTATTTTTGTATTTCGTAAACTACTTAGATAAACAGATAAAGGAGTTTCAATCGTCAATCTGTTTAAGTACATGTTAAACCTTTATTTTTTATTTGCAAAAAACTGTTTATTGGTCTTATTCAGTGACGCATAACTTTCCAAATTCATCAATTAACGTAGAACCAATATCAAGTTTGTATTGGGTGGGATGGGCCCCAGGCTGAGTATTCAGAAACCAACGTGTACTGATTGTGCACCGCACGATAAACATTCCCAATGTATGAGATTCAAGCATGGTAACATGGCTACCAGGCATTACTAGGCATTAAGTCAAATAAAAAGGCACAACAGGTGTTCTCCTTTTACCATGTTCACATTTGGCAAAGGGATGACATTTGTCAGGTGTTTATTGCTGAGCTGTCGTGGTTTTAGCACTTATTTCTCTTCATCGTTTTGTCTTCGCTGTTCCCATGATCCTTAAGCAAATCCATGTGTTTGCATAATTTTTAAACATCTGTCTAAACGATTTTTGCGTTTTTATACATGTGTTAGTAACCTAGCAAATACAAAACATTTGTATAACATTTGTACAATGTTGGACCAACGTCGAAGACGTTGGACGGACGTTGTACAAATGTTATACAGATGTTTTGCGTTTGCTGGGAAGGGTTATGTTTGTTTATCTAAATTGTACTAACGTCGAGCTCTTTCGTTAGTTCGTTCGCTACTTCATTCGTAAATGTTAGCTCGTTCTTCAATGTTTTTCTCGCGCATTCAGAATCGCTGATTCGTCCGTTATTTCTCTCGTTTGCTTGTTTGTCATTCTCAAATTTCATAGTATGTCTACTGCGAGAGCATATACTCATGATAATCAGCAGCCAAAGATACATGATTGTATAGTCTACTAATTCTGTCCTGTGAAATGATAATTGATTGACAATTAATATCATGAATTTATTCAACAATATATCGAACAATAATCCTGCAAGCTTTTTTGTAACCACATAAAATTTGCGTATATAATTATTAGTTTTTTTATGGCAACGTGGCCAAATCAAGATAAAAGAATTCCTTACAAAATATCCTATGTATGTTACCGAAAGATATAAATTTTGCGCACAACATTATTCGTCTCCCCAAGTAAATATGAAAGAGACGTATTTTCGTGCGAGGGCAAACACGCAACGACAGACTGTAAGAAACTATTATTTGCATTTCAGCACATGTTGATGGTTGTTCATCAGTTATTCACTTTCGTGTCGGTTAAATTTCCTGGTAACACTATAATAAGTGATACTCATAAAATGTGTGCATGCAGAGTGAATTGATTAGTAAATAATAACAAACACATGAATAATATCCCGGTCACCCTGGCAATTTAGGCTCTATACACTTTTTTCAAATATTTGGTCTCAAATTAAGCAAATATGCGTAATTTTCACCAAAGTAGTTTTCACCAAGTGGGTGGAAATTAAAATAAGATAACTTAATAACGGGCAAAGGGTAAAGTTATGTTTACGAAATGTTATAAAAAACTGGTATTTGACATGATAAAAATAATTGAAAACAATTATAGTAGTTACAGCGCTGAAATATTTTGTATAGTTCCCGGGGACCAAAGGGTTATTTTCAATTTGAAATCATCATCAATGTCTTGGTTAGCTCTTTCTGATTCATTTGAATACCAATGTTACATGTATGGGTCTACGGCCAATGGAAATATGTTTACTCTTACAGTGCGGGGATCGACTTTAGTCGTCAGAATCTGACGTCTGTAGACGTCAGATTCTGACGACTAAAGTCTATCCCCGCGCTGTAAGGGTTAACGTAGTAGAATGTTACAGTCTTTTAAAGCCAGAATTGCTTTTCTAAATTGATATTCTACCCGTCTTTAAAACTCGATTGGAGACATAAATATTACGGCACTTGTGCACAATAGTTAATCGACCAGACAGACACGGCTTATTACTATTGCCCCCGGGATCAGTCGGATCAGCTGAACCGGATTGATCCATGACAACTCAATACATTTGCAGCCCAATTCACCAAGGATCATCTCAGATCATTTCTCCTGCCATATTGTCTTCCAATAATAATAGAACATGCCAGACAGAGATAAACAACCCATCTTGACCATCTGATTACCAAGGGGAGGTATGAATTTGTAGCAAAAAACAATAATGCTATGCACATGATCATTGGGATTTGGGACTAACGTATACATGCGTAGTCAAATCATTTATTTTTTGAAAATGTTAGCTGTGGTCAAAAAGACAATGCATAATAAGTGTGTTAAAACGTGGGGATACTGTGGAATTGAATCACCAAACCATTTTAAATATTATTATTTCAAAGCACCAGAGCAAATTGTAACATCCCCAGTAAATAACTGGATTATTCGAATATCTGGTATCAATATCTGAATATCTCTATTCGTATTCGTATTCGCAATTAACACACATTTTATTGGTTCAACATTTTGATTTGCCATGCAATCATATTTGCGATACAATCATAATAAAAAAGCTAGCTTAGCACATTTTAATGTTAATAATAATGTCCGGTCAACTGGTACAAAAAGGTAGGAATTGAGAATATACAATCGCCAATTACCCTTTTTAACGGGCCTAATTATAGAATTCAATTTTTTACACAGTTGAAATTGTGTCTCGCTAACGCGACCCACTGCTTCAAGTGTGTGAACATTACTTATTATCTGTAAAATTTGAATCAGAATATAGGTCATAAAAACGATAGAAAGTTGTTGGAGACATGATTAGCACTTTAACCCTTAGGCCTACAACGCTGAATTTTTTTGCATAAACTGTGGAGATAAAGGGGTTTTTCAATTTGAAACCATCATAATTGCCTTAGTTAGCTCTTTCTGATGCTTTTGAATACATATGGTATGAATTTATGGTCATGAAAAATATTTAGACTTTAGACGTCAGATTCTGACGACTAATGTCGATCCCCGCACTGTAAGGGTCGAAGGGTTAACCCTTTGCCCTTATCTTATCTAATTTGTCGCCGTTTTGTCCGGGTGAAAATAATTTCTCATATTCGTTTAGTCTTGATCCAAAACGAATGTGAATGTTGATGTTTTAACACACATTTAATTCCCAATATCTGTGATCTAATGTTGTGATAAAATGGTTTAAAAACGATTGTAATCTTTGCTCAACGCTTAAAGGGTTAACAGTTATATCGTCTCATTTACATTCATCTGTATACAACTCCTACCTCAAAGTGAATAATAATAATAATAATAATAAGCTTTATTTATAGAGGGTAGACCATTTAGTACGTTGTACTAATTTACAATGGGCCCTTTTTGTACACATGCAATAGTTCAATGATTTAAAAATGTACAAAATTAATTTTAAAAAATAATACAGACTGTAATACAAAATATAAGACACACTATAATACAATATTTACAATTTTATATGTAAATTTATACTATAAGAACACAATAGCTATTTAAGAATATGTACATCATAAATGTAGTATTTTTTAGTGGAGTAAAATCATCCGATTCTATACAGATCACTATGTGTAATATACTAGGGCTACAGTAGTAATTTTTAATTGGACCTATTAGCTTTCGACCATTTC
The DNA here is from genome assembly GCA_964017125.1 of Flabesymbios commensalis. Classification (NCBI taxonomy): domain Eukaryota; kingdom Metazoa; phylum Annelida; class Polychaeta; order Terebellida; family Flabelligeridae; genus Flabesymbios; species Flabesymbios commensalis. The sequence continues at coordinate 35,647,369 of OZ024911.1, read as the reverse complement.
TAGCATGTTGTATACCAGTGTATACTAATTAGAAGTTTTTATTAGTTTTAGAAATAAGACGGTCATTCACATGTTTTGTGTCGTACAACAACTTTTTCATAAAGTTTAGAATGTTGTTCCACCGTATACTACACTGGCCTAGCATTAAAGCGACATTGATTCAATATCTCGTGTTTGCTGGTGTGCTATTAATATCTTTCCTCTAGCCATAGACAAGTGCAGCACGCGCGAGACCTTATTTCAGCACGAATGGAGGTATTTTGTTATTGAGTCATCCTGGAGTGTGTCTATCATCCAAATCTGATTAGATGCTTCCGCGTTTATGAACACCACGTGATGAGCTCCGGCTCATTTAAGTCCAGGCTGCCCCAAGACAAAATATCAGAGTACACACAATTATATACCTGGCCTTGAGGAGGCATGATGCGCAATTCGTGTAATTTAAGTAAAATCAGATAAATATATAGACTTTTTCTGACATTATTTAATTATCATTATCATAATCATTCAGAATCTGATCAGGCTTATGATCAGGTTTGGACGAAGTTACCGAGTCTCACCTCTAAAATTATCACGTAAATGCATATAAAATGCCCAGATTGTAATATTTAAAAAAATGTAAGTATACACATAGGCCCTGTCATTCGTATGCCATCTGTTTCTGTGAGATATCCTAGTATATTCCACGATCGCTCTATGTAAATGAAATAAATGGGATTTTAGGCCACCTTTGTGTACATAGTCTACATGTATAGGCAAAACTGGACCAGGATAACCTTTTAAGGTACCCAGCTAAAGCAGGCTACTCACATTGCCTTGCGATGTCATCAGGGTACTTTTAAGGATTGTGAGATGAATGAGATGACACTGCCCTTCAGACACAGGATTTGAAATTCGAATCCTGACGGTCTAAGTCTGAGCTGCCTACATCTCGGTCACGGAGGCTCCCCATCATATTGAATCTTTACGCGTGAGCAGGTAAAAAGCATGTTGTTTCTTTGAAACTTCGATGCCAGCGCGGGGTTCGAACCCGCGATCTCCGACTTTCTAAGCAGGCAGATTTAACCACTGCACAAATAAGGGCCCCGTCCATCGCTCTATGTAGCGATCATGAAATGTATCTTTACGTATCACTTAATCATGTTAAGCTATAGTAGTCCACATAATAATAATTATCCAACATTGAGCCTACATTGGGTTAAGCCACAGTCACACGGGACTTTCGCTTCTGCTCGGATATTTGAGCAATGGTTATGCAACTGGCTTATCAATTGGTGAATAATTAATTCTGCTAATTCCCCTGATATGTGATGCGGGTTTCCCAAGTAAACGCGAGCCATCGACCCGATGTTGACCCAAAGCTGGTCCACCGTCTACGACGCTGGCCCGCCATTGGCCCAACAACACATTGTTGGACCATTGTTGACCCATCGTCTACGACGCTGGCCCAGCATTGTCCCAGCATTGGGTGTATGTCTGGTGTTTGCTGCTTTTGTTCATGTCCTCTGTGTGACCGCCCGCTGTGGTGTAACGTTATTGACAGAGGATTCATGCAGATAATGACGCGATCCGGTTCAAAGGACAATAAATAATCCCGATAATGAATGACGGGTGTAGTATAGCAGCGGCTATTCGAGATGATAAATGAATCCAATATGTCCACAGCCGCAGCGGGCGGTAAATTAGGTGTGGCGACTATCAAGACGTGTCATGTCCAGGCTTCAGCTGCGTGAAAGTCATTTACTTGAATAACAAACATGCGATGAATGGGGTATTTGATTGAATAGGTAATTTATATTGCCTGGTTCATACTTCTATGAAGCGATACTGGTATTAAAATGCGTCAAAGAGAGAGTGATTGGCAGTCACCAAATACATAAATACTTAAATTTCCATATTTTCTCAATCTCCCTGTTATGTTCATTTTAATAAAATTGGCAGTGCATGCACCGCCATTTGCCTTTTTGAACCACTTTGTGAAAGCAAACATATTTAACGATATTTTTTACAATATGAGTGTGTGTATCTCAAGCAATTAAATCAACAGCAAGTTGGTTCGACCATTTGGCAGCTGATCACGACTATAATCTTTGTAATCTGTTATTAGCAGGTCAAACCACAGTTATTGGGAATGAAGTTTATCTAATCCATTACAATCAGCCTACAGGAAACATCATTCCACTGAATCGGCTCCACCGAAAGTACATAACGATATCATTATTAGTATGAACAAGGGTGAAGTTATGGCTCTACCCTTGCTTGACTTGTCGGCCGCTTTCTACACCATTGACCATGCTACATTAACATAATATACTTTACAGATAGACACAGATTGGTATGGAATATCTGGCCAGGATCAACTTGGTTTTCTTCTTATTTGCAAAATAGGCACCAATCCGTAAAAAATAAAGACACCCTGTCAGATAAAGTCACGCTCTCATATCGAGCTCCACAAAGCTCTGTGCTGGGACCAGTGCTTTTTACCTTATACACTACACCACCATAATATAATCATGTATTTATCAGTTTCAAACGCCAAGGAACCTCTTGAGAAGTTGCAACATTGTTTTATGTGTGTATAGGCCTGGGTGACAGGGTTAAGCTGAAGCCTATTCCTGGCAAGACAGAATTTATTCTTAGTGAGACAAAACTTCAGCGAGAAAAATTATTGAATAATGCTTAACTCTAGGTCAAGACACAAATCCATCTACATCAGCCAAAAATCTTGGTGTAGCAAATGATTCAACAGTGGCCTGAATTTCCGGAAACACATATCCCAAACATGTAGGGCATGCTTCCGTCATATCCGTGACCGGCGTCGAATTCGAAAAAGTCCTTAGATCTTGCGAAGCAAATTGCAGTGACACTCGTCAGTAGTAAGTTTGATTATTGTAACTCACTTGTTCACATAATGCCAGAAATCACAATGCTTCCAGAACTGCCTTGCAAGAGTGGTAACCAAGGCCCCACGATTTTTTTGTTCCGTTCCTATTCTGAAACGATTACATTGGCTTCCTTTCAAGTTTGGCATTCATTTTAAAATATGCGCAGTAATTTCCGAACCCTAATAGACAACCAACCTGCATATGTGGTTGACTTACTTGCTCAAAATATCTACGCTCCATAAATTCAAATAAATGTGCTGTTCCTCGTATAAAAACTAAAACTGGGTCAAGAGCTTTTTCTATATCTGGTCCTGCCTTATGGAACGCTCTGCCCGTGCCAATACGTAATGCCAAAACAAATTTACCATTCCGGAAATTACTTAAATCTCATCTATTTGACCTAGCTTTCCACCCTAGCCCCTCAGGAGACCGACTCTCTGTTGACGAACCTGTTTTCGCCTCTATTATGAAACATGATCACGCTAAGGGTGTGCGCGCTTCTGAGCTCGGTTGATTGATTGATTGATTGATTGATTGATTGATTGATTGATTGATTGATTGATTGATTGATTGATTGATTGATTGATTGATTGATTGATTGATTGATTGATTGATTGATTGATTGATTGATTGATTGATTGATTGATTGATTGATTGATTGATTGATTGATTGATTGATTGATTGATTGATTGATTGATTGATTGATTGATTGATTGATTGATTGATTGATTGATTGATTGATTGATTGATTGATTGAAGTTCATCTTCTTAAACATTATGGTTTGCAAATTGTTTGTCCCAAGTTAAACAGATATGAGTAATTTTCACCCAATTAAAATTGGATAAAAAAGTAAATAGGATAAATTAACGGGTAAATGGTTAACAAGGTATTGGTAATTACAAATTATTGTTAATTGCTTCAGGCATAGAACACAGTACAATACCATGGTCGAAGAAAGGGAAATATAGTAATTTTAAATATTTCTTTGATTGAATATTTACTTCAAACAAAATGCGATATAGCCAATGACATAGGCCCTACATGTATGCTAAGAGTTGTAGTTATGTACATACATAATATATAATGTTATAATTAATTAATAAATAGTGCCTAGTTTATACATACATGCATTATCATTTCTGATATATGTCTATAAACTAGATAATATGTATTGATCAATTATAATATTATATATATTATGTGTGTACATAACCCGTTTGAGTGGCACAAACGGTACTGGGACATCTAGGGAACATTATGATGTGACATTTTTTGTTATCTTTCTGAACCCCCACGATCTGCCGAAGTGTCTCTCGTATAATATGCAAAAACGCGTTATAGAATACTTTATGTCGCATGATAAAGCTGCTCGTCGTATATCACGGGCGCTATTGTATTTACAAATCAATTGCCCAGGTCTTTGTTATTTTACGACAGGTATGATTTATCTCCTGCGTTCTCATGTGCAAAGTTGAACGGCAGTTACTGCTTACTTGACATTGTGTGCAATTACTGCCTTTTTGCTTTGTGCGACAGCAGTGTAGCATGATTAGGTAATTAAGCATACGAGTCCTGCAACTCCCACAAATTTATAACATTCTTATGCACAGTTACTGAAGGTTATGTCTTTTGGCGACTGCTTCTTTTAATCTGATGTGTGATATAAAAAATACTGCTTCATATTTCGTTCCATATAACATTAAATAAAGTACACAACAATGCTCTTCTTCCATAAATAAAAATAATATTTTTTCTATCCAGATCCACATTTAATTGGACAATAATTAGCATGGTTAAATCCTACTGAGTAGTGATATCAATCAGATCTCATCAATCTTAATTAGCCACGATTAATAATTCACGTTGCACACTTGAGCCTTCTTTCATCATCAGTGACTCTCATCGTCTAGCAGGGTATACACTGGGAGCCCATTGAGCACAACACATTTGTATTACATTTATAAAACGTCGGAAACGTTGTGTATAAATGCTATACAAATGTTTTGGTTAACTGGAAACTCAGTGAAACTTGAGCCTCGTTCGGGGGAGGATTTCTTAGATAGAAACTTCTTATCGCGTAGCATGTTGGTGAATTAACCCATAGTCATGATAGTAGTAGCATGGATATACCCTATCCATGGTAGAAGCTTGTAGCTGGGGTAACAGGGATAGGTCACTTGAAAATAACCCTTTAAGCACTAGCAGCGACTATAATCGTTTTAATCTGTTTTATTAGCAGGTTAAATCACAGTTATTGGGAATGGGATGTGTGTTTAAGCATCAAGATTTGCAATTTTGTGGTCGCATATTAAAGGTCTAGTCAACTGTTAAAATTTGCAAGACATGGATTCATACCCAACGCCAAATCATAACAAGTCCATATATGCTTGAGCGACATCTATGAGTTAATAATTCCATCAAAGCAAAAAACTCTTAGCCCTGGCTTTTAGCTGTGCGTTGGTTTTGCAAGCTGACTGACTTTATTACTGCGGGGATCGTGAAACAGCTGACCCCGCGAATGTATTGACGGGACAGCTTCCCCTCCAACATTGTACTCTCTGCCAATGTTGGTTCACTGTTGGGCCAGCGTGGCAGACGTTGGTCTAACACTAAAACAGCGTTCAGGCGAGTGTCTCGTTAGTGCAGTATCCATAATCTTGTAATCAGGTTGAATTACTCAGCTGAATCAACATGTATTGTACTGTACATAATGAAGGCTTACACGTGACCCACGCATGCGAGTTCAGTACATGATTGGATCTTATAGCAAAATATGATAAATGCTCACTCACTTGAATTTGTGGGCTGTGGTAGCGAGACAACTTCAAGTGGGTGAACATTTGAATCAGATAACTGAATCAGAAAAAGGTTAGCCGTTTCAAAGCGACAATTATGTCTCCTCGCAATCCAGTCACGCACCCAGATGTTCCGTACCACCCTCCTCCTCCTTCTTCTCCTTCTTCTTCTCTCAAGGATATGTTGTGCCTGTATCAGTTGGTTCTGTTGGTGCTGGAGCATGAAGAAGAGGACATCACGGCGTTCAGGATTCATGTTCACCCCTTGACATCTAGACTGTAAGTGCCGAGGTCTTCAGAAAATTACAGTCTTTTTATGCCGCAAATCAGAAGTGATACAGAAGTGATACAGAAGTGATTAGGCAGTGATCAATCGTACTTTAAACTTGTTTGAAACGTGCTTAGGTGGTGCTATGTAGACGGAAAAATGCATTTGTCAGTAATAAGCAGCTAAACACACGCAATTTCCCGTGATACCAACGCGTAATACACGTCCGATAGCCGTGCTTTGACCGTGACAGACCGCTAAACTTTGTCTTCTTACAACGTCTTACCACGTCTTAATCACTGCCGGAACACGGATTATCACGTGTGTTTCACGTGTGTTGTACGTCCTTACCATGTGTGCCATCCGTGCTTGTCCGCGCTCTAATGTTTTGAGAAGTTCAATTTTTATTCCGCGTCCGACGCCGTTCCGATCTTTCCCCACGTCCTGCCACGTCTACAACGCGGCTGTAGCTCGTCTTCAACGCGAACAACATCGGCTGTTTCACGTGAGACTACTTTTTGATGTTTTTTGGCCGTGATTAAGCCGTCAAGTGCTGTCTGACCAGGGCTTAAGCTGAAAAAAGGACATATATTCCCTAATATGGCGGGGTGGTGTATGGTGTCCACTGCCTAAACATGCTAAAACTGAATAAAATGCTTCAGAACACATATTGAGCCATGAAAAACATCATGTGCTCTTTTCACAAACGCCTGTTGGCCTAAGTGTAATAAATACGCAAAATGCCTGTCACGCCGGAGCTCGTGAGTTGGTTCCCCGCTCTGGTATTTAAGTCTCTTTCCTGCCTGCACGTAAAGATACAGTATAGAGGAGGGTTTCACCTACCAAGTTTTGGCTGGCTCGACTTCAGATCGCCAGCGCTCAATTTTTGAATCCTGTATCTAAGGGATAATTCCATCTTATTCTTCTCACCATCATCAAAAGGTCATCCTGGCCTTGTTTAGCCTGTATGTCCACAATGTGGCAGAAAGTCTCATTTATTCCTTCATTCATTCATTCATTCATTCATTCATTCATTCATTCATTTATTCATTCATTCATTCATTCATTCATTCATATTTTCATTTGTTTCACAAACATCTCAAATTTTATCAAAATGATGGTAATAATCCTAGTGGCTTGAATGTAAAATGTGTTGATAGTGTGATTTTTTATGCATATACTGAATTTGTGAACTGGTATAGGCCTACTTATAGTTTTTCAGAAATATTCGTAAAAAACGACTTGACAACATGTGCGTATAAAAAACCAACATGACTTGGCTTTGGCTTTGGTCCCATCTATATTTATTGTATCTTCCACGGATAGGGTTAGAACAGTTAGTGTACTAAATATGAGCAATATCTAGGTTTCAAACCATTATATTTAAAAGTATGAGATACATGCAGGCGTATTCTATCTCATATTTATTATAACGACTGTATAATAGTACCCGCTCGTACATCATCATTATGATCATAAAAATAACGATCGATGAGGTCTTTTTCACTACACAAAGTGATGGTGTTGTATGACTCGCATTGAGATAACTTTAAATCAGTTAGTTTAAATAGTATAATAGTACCAGCACGTACATTATATGATCATAAAAATAATGATCGATGGGGTCTTTTTCACAAAACACAGTGATGGTATTGCATGTCCCGTATTGCAATAACTATATCTTCATTTAGTTTTAATATGTTCACATAATTTAATTTTCACTAAGCTGAAAATATACTTCGACACTTTGTATCCAAAAGGTTGTTACAGTTTCCCTGATCCACCAATTCTGCTGTTAGCAGTTGGTTAAGAGTGCAGAGTGTATGCACAACGACAATAATGTAAAAATGAAATGTATATCACTGCATAATATATAAAGTGCATATAACTCTGCATTACATATGACAGTACATAATACATTTATATGTTTTATTAATTGTGGAAATATCTCACTATAGTCGCATAGTTATCCTGCCATTTTTCATTTCCTATAACTTTTCTAGTACTTGATTTAATTTTTATTATTTTCTATGACTTTCCATGGTTTCCATGGTTTCCATGGTTTATTGCGTAGTGGTTTAATTACGTCAAATGTCTAAGGTTTAGACTAATTAGGAAGTCATGTCCAAACATGTTTAAGTCCTACAAAACAATCGTGCTCATCCATTACTTAAATGAATTATGCGTTTATTATCAACGGAATGTTGATGTCCACTAAGATATTGCCAGTGCGTGAATGTCATCAACATTCATTAAATATTTGTTTTTGAAGCTGGTGAAGTGATATTATAACTTCATTTTTACTTTCATTTTGAATCAAAAATATTCCAGTGCATAGACAGTAGTCGAGGTAAGATTATTCAGCATCCAGTTATTTGCGAACATTTTTATCAACAGCAGAAAAGCGCTGTCCAAATATTGAGCCAATATTGCGAGGCAGAATTAGATGTAGATTGTGAATTCGAAACCATTATGTGGGCATGGATTCACTATAGTGGCTAAAATTGATCCTCGGACATGTTAATGTAGTTGATAACTATGGATTATTAGTAATAAAGGTAACTTTACAGAAACTGATACAGCTGCATATGTTTCATTTGCTTCATTCCGCATTTGGTATGTATCGCATGATCACGATGACTAAGGAGGAGGGTGCAGATGTTTGGCAGAAACATACATTTTAGTGAACAAGGAAAACGTGGCCAACATCTTGTTGTGCCGCAAGATGCGTTGATTTAATGCTGGTTTAAAGTTGAGCCACTGTGTGCGACGTTCATTCAACATTAAATTAACATAGAATCGATTTTCTTGCTGCGAAGATCAGCGTTGACCTACGTACAATGCATGGCCATGTGTAACCTTGGTTCGTTTAATCATGCTTGCTAATCAGAATGATTGTACTGGCTCCAATATGTGGTCAAGATAAACCTCTGGGACCGTATTCTCGTACAAGTTACGATATCGTATGCTTCGGATTGGTCGAGATGGCCATCTCGACCAGTCAAAAGCTTGTGATATATCGTAACTTTATTCAGAAACAAAATGTATTTCAAAATCACTAAACAAGCAGACCAGACCTATATTGCAAGTCTGTGCCAAAAACAGTATGTGTTTCATGTAAAGACTTTTGCTATATATTTCATTAGAATTGAAAATATGCTATTATTGTCATTCTTTCGTGTGCGCTTATATCCGACTGGCGGTGATTACAGATTATCAGAACTTTCGCATAAAAAAATACGCTTTTTTACGTTTCGTGAAATTACTATTTCCGCCTAACAGAAAGAATGGGATGATTGCATATTATGTGCAGTGAGCAGTGAAATGGTGAGGCCACATCTTTTTCAGCATCCACATAATTGTATCTGTCTATCATCCCAACCTGTCTGTCTGTCTATGCATATTTTGTCATGTATTTCACAAGCCATTCATAAGCCATTTATAACGCATCCTGTTTTGTTAACCAAACCCACTGTGTCAACAGGTGGTATTCATTATAAATTAATGCGGGTTTATTAATGAACCCGGGTTCATAAATATAGACGCTATGGACGTGTTTATTTTTTAACTCGCTTTCCAAATTTAATGAGCACAGGGTTGGTTCCCAGTCTATGTTCAAGAGGTTCTAAATTTCGAAGGTTCTATGTTGTGAGGGTTATAATATCCGGAATGTTATATATTCCGAAGGTTCTATGTCCCGAATGTTCATTGATACTACGACTTATAGTGATAATAATATTATTAATGGTTGGAAAATGTTGATAGGCCTGAGTAGGCCTATATTTTTTACGTGATAAAATACGTTTATTTTGCGCGAATAGGAAAAATACATATAACTAGGCCAGCCTAATTGTTCTGACGATTATATAATATAGCCACAGGCATTGCCCCGAGGACCACTGCTCTGATGGTGATATTATTGCTCCGGCAATCATCGCTCAGATACATATTTTATTCTATCGAAAGTAAATGTAGTTGGCAGCGAACCTGTGCCAATCTAGTAAAAGACGACAAAAAATGAGCCCTAGTAACCCCTATAGCGAATGCAGTTGGAAAAATCACCCTAGTCGTTTCGTTTTATTGACAACTCTTCAGGGTGCGACTTGTCAGTGTGTTGTATTGCCACATATATGTTTCACTGATCTATCATTGGGTGCACGGTATTCTGTGATTGAACGACACTGCCTTAAGGAGTGAACATACAATGTATTATATGTAAAAACAATACACAAAGAGAACACTCGGCGGTTCCCGACAACCGCCGGCGGTTCACAGTGAACAGCCGACGTCCCGGGAGTGAACCGCCGGCGTCTTATTTTATTGAAATTGACATTGCTGATATATTTCCAAATTTTAAAATGAACAAAAACATCCTTACTTTATATCAATGTACAATTTATTTGTTTTATTTAAAATCTGCATCAGCGAATTCAATCAATTGCAGTCAAATAGTGTTTGTCAACAGATCGGAAACACTTTTACTCATTAATTTAGCTCTCCAATACTCATTTTTGGGCGGGGGGACGGGTCTGGTGCAGTGGTTAAAGCTCCCAGCTTGGAAAGTTGGATATCGCGGGCTCGAACCCCACGAAGAAGAAGAAGAAACATGTTACTTCCCCGCTCACTCGTAAATATTCCATATTGTGGGAGGCCTCAGTGACCAAGAGGTAGCGTGCTCGGCCTCAGACCGCAATGGCTCGAATTTGAATTCTTGTGTCTGAAGGACAGTGTCATCTCATTCGTCTCACCATCCTCAGGAAGTTTTCATGGCCCAGTTTATTCTATTATATGCACAAAGGGGATCTAAAACCCCATTCATTTTATTTTATTTTCCAATACTCATTTGTCATTTGATTGAAGCTCTATATTTTAGTAGTTATGTAATACTCGTGATATAACAAGTATTATACATTTATAAAATTGTGCTCCCTTGTGGTTGCATAGTCTACTCTGGGCGGTAGGGTTTATAGTTCGGGCTTTTATAATTTTATATGGTTTACATAAAAATATTAATAATTATTTTGGATGAATGACTTCGTCCAAACTATTGTTGTTGCTATTTTGAGTTTTCGCCAAAATTTTGCCACCCTATTTCTTCCTCAGTCTTCACCGAATCAAATTGAAATTTGACCTCAATAATTCCAGGGTACCCGAATAGGTTGCTATGGCGAGTGTGCGAGTACTGCGGGGTTAAAACTCGAAAAAATCCCATTGACTTAACACTAACAAATTTCCCAGATTAAAAACTACAATATCTCGAAAACCGTGCGTCTGAGGCTAGAAAGGAGTGAATTTTGGACCCTCCGGTTATGAACTCATATATAGGACACCGCCTCGGGGCGGTTCCATTGTGGTACAATAAAATCCCCTATTGTCACCCGCTTGCCGAGGCCTTTGGGAAATTCCGTGGACAGAGATTGCATTATAAAATTTGAAAATAAAATATCTCGGAGACGTCTGAGGCAGACAAATAGTGAAATTTGGACCCGAAGGGTTAAATTGCCATTCATAAGACACTTTCCAAACATAATCCAAAAGGGCCGACAAAATTCAAAATGGCCGACAAGAAATAAAAAGTGGCCGATATGCATTTTTTGCTAGAATCCAGTCAAATCAGGTAAAATCACCCATTTTCGCCAAGCAAGTTTCTCTATTTCAACTGTCCAAACTCATTTCATGTTGTTTCAGCAACAGGCAATCTAGTTAATAATAATCTTGCACACTAAAGACATTTCTGATATAAATAACACAACTTTAATATACCAAGTTAAATACCAGTACAAATTATATTATTAAATGTCAGGTATTTAATAAGAAAGTCAAGCATTTAAATAACTTATATGCTTGTATATGAGCATCATAAAGACAACGTTTAAAAGAAGACAGAATTGTGCACGATTTTTAGATCGAAATTCATCTTGAAACGACTGAAATCAAAGTAAAACATTGTAGTCTGTCTGCCGCATCACATAACCTCAGAGTCTGTGATAAAGTTTTTTTCAAGGTGGATTATTGTTGCATAAGCTCTACTTGAACATTCTAGGGTGGGTGTGAAACTCTCACCTTTGAGCAATTTTTATAAATCCAAGATGGCCGCCAAAATGGTTTCCGCTATATACATTCTATTATAGTGTCTTCTAATTATGCTAGAGAGGCATGTAATACATCAAAATACGGGTTTTGAGGGATGCTTAATCAAAATATTTAGTCTAGAAAGCTGGAAAATTGTTATATTTTGAGTTATTGACCATGTTATGGTATATATATGCCAAATTATGTCGTACCATAGGACACACTACCTTCCTATGTCCAAAATTATTTAGATGTAGCCTTCAAGTGTAGATGTAGCCTTCAAGCTAAATGTAGACTGCAGATAGTATACCCTAAAAATGAAGTGGAGAATGTGTATTCAAATTCAAGTATGGAAAAGATTGTCAGCTGGACTCAAGTGGCATACAGAAAAATAGTGGACATGCGAGAATCTTGTCGATTATAGATGCAAAGCGAAAGTATGGAGATTACTTGCACAGCAAATTACATGAACAGTTATCAGAAACAGCTAAGTTAACCATTTTCTATCACAACAATTGTATACTTCCAAGTCCAATGTGACAAAATATGTTTTACAAAATGTTGCAGAATGCTGAATTTAATTTCAAAAAAACATTGTCTCTATACTTGGGGCACGATAAAAAGCCATACACAGAGTTTCTTCTTGATAGATGTAGAGCTCGTAATGATGACTGGGCCAGTCAGGTCACACTTCGGATAGAGGGATCACTGGATCTGATTGCTGCAGAGGCCAGACATCACAGGGATTGCATGTGCAAGTTTATGGCCCTCAGAAATATACAGCTAATAGAAAGAGAATCAGAAGCTGATGTGACAGCTTCAGGACTTCAGGCTGTCTTCAGCTTCATGTTGGAAAACAAGTACAGTCTATGGGATTTAGCCGGACTGTATGGTATCTACATCAGTTGTAGTAGTAGGTTATTGTCACACTCGATAGTCATTGAGAAGGTTAAGGAACGGTTCTCTGATGATGTCATTGTTTTGACATCCCCTGGCTATGCAAGCATCATCGCATTCAAAAGGTGTGCTTCATCTCTCTTGGAAGATAGTGAAGGATGAAAACGAAGGCGATGAATTGGAACACAGCAAGATTAAAGTGGCAAAATGCATTAAACGTGAGTGCAAGCAAATGAAATTCGAAAGTACACATTATGACCTTCACATCAACAAAGACAAGATAGACAATCCGGTTTCTCAAACACTATCATCTATGTTGCCCTTGGTCTCCCCAAAGTTGAATAAGACATTATCTGCTGTTATAATAGAAAACATCACAACACAGATTGCCCTAGGTTTACTTACCCGGGATTCCAAGAAAGTTGTGGACAAGTTGTATGACTACAGAGTGACCTGCAGCTATGACGAGGTGGTGAGATTTAAGAAAGAAGTCTGCTGCCCATGCTTCTTATACAGACACCAGTGTTTAGGGAATCTCTCACACGGGTACTGGTCTTATCCAGATCATTGCTGACAACTTCGATGCTGATATATCTTCCCCCAATCTCCCCCCAATGGTCAGGTGTCTACCCACGCACTCGCAATGCTTGTCCTTCAACCTTCAGCAGTCCAATCACCAGAAAACACGGAAAAAGAACAGATCAGACGAATAAAGAAGGAAGATATGTCTCAAAACTAACTGAATTTATGGCTTTTTCAATGTGACCTACCAGTGTACACATAAGCCAGGTGTGATTGAAATGTGGGAAATTGTCCTGAGTACAATGGTTTTAATACTAAGATGTGCCGGGATCAACGACATTATACGAAACCTAAAACCAAGGTCGTATATTTGCCTCTAATGAACAATTCGCCATCAGACCCCAAAACAATGATGTGCTCAATCATGAAAGCCAAGAGGATTACATCAGAAGCTGGCCAAGAGTATGTAGTATATACTGCAGACCAGCAGTTGTACAGAGTTGCTCTTCATCTACGTGGGAAAATCCTGACCTTTGTGACAATGGACCAGGTGATATGCATTTATTGGCTGCATGGGCTCCTTAATGGCTCAGAGTGGCCTGAAAAAAGTCCTAAATTAACAGTTTGGCGGAGTGAAGAAGATGATGATAGGCAGAAAGTTTCCAGAAAATGTCCGTGCCTTCAGACTACTACTTGAAGAGCTTCTTCGACCAATTTTTAGCAAGCTACAGTTGGGACCATGGGTGATATGAAGGGAGTCATTTATATTGTGACTATCCTCAAGTACGTGAGAGCCGAAAGGCGAGGCAGATTGGCCACTTTATGTGTTAGCTGACAAAGAAATGTTAGTTATGTTCTTTGCAGCAGGGCAACACAACTATGCATTGTATGGTCTGTACTATGCCAGGAGCATTGGAGCGATGCCAGCTAAGCTACAAGATCAGTTCATGAAGGGACAGCATACCATGCATCACAAACCAGGCATCAAATGTTCCTGCAATGGTGAAAAATCATGGAACACACAGAGATTTAGCTGCAGCAGTTCAGGCATGACGTGTACAGTATTCTGTCATTGCAAAAGATAGTGCTGGAATCATCACACTAGAATAAATGCTGCTTTTGTGGAAAATGAATCTGATGATGAATAGTAGAACGATTATTATAGTTATTTGTTCAAATAAGTTTGTTCAACTCTTTAATTTTGTCAAATCATTGAAATAATCCTTGTGTAGCTGTATGTCAAATGACATATATTCACCATATTTTATGAACATATGTCTATATTGCAACATGTTGAATGACTATAATTAGGACCTGATTGGAGTTATTTTCTGAAATCAGAATTTGTGTTTAGTTCATATACAAGAAACAGTGTAAGTGAATGCGACATGTATTGCTGATTCAACTTCATCACTATTACCGGTTTAAATGTGCTAAATTACACATTTATGTATGTGATTTTCAAACAATCTATATATTTTTTTTACATATTCTAGACTTAGTTTTATTTAACAAATTGTAGTATAATTATTATTCATATGTGAATATTCAGACGATCATATGGTGCTTTGCTCGAAGGGGTTTAGTATTTGGTTCAAGTGTCAAATCTGTCAATTCATTGGATTAACCTCTTACATGTCCTATGTAGCTGCATGTAAAAAGACTGAATATAGTAACCATATCATTACATGAGCCCTTTTATCATTATTATTGGCGCATCTGCTCTTTATACGTTTATGTTTTAATTAACAAATGCAGTATAATAACTGGATTTAAGTTTGCTTATTACGCTGTATAATAAAAGATCATTTTACGTTTCACTGTTTTCTGAACACTAAAACGGTATCTATGTCGTTGTGACGTTAATTTGTGGACAAAATGAATAAACGCTCAGAAATTTGAGTTTTTCACCTTCAGAAACCCCTATTTTGATGTATTGCATGCCTCTCTAGCATTAGAAGACACTATAATAGAATTTATATAGCGGAAGCCATTTTGGCGGCCATATTGGATTTATACAAATTGCTCAAGGGTGAGAGTTTCACACCAACCCTAGGATTTTCAATTATACCTTATGCAGCAATAATCCACCAAGAAAAAAACTTTATCAGAGACTCTGAGGTTGAGGTAATATTTTCAGTTTGGCAGACAGACTATTGGTATTTTTCTTAATCGCATTCGTTGAATAATTATAGCGTCAGATTGGAACATAGGTCTACCGCAAAATGAATTGCAACAGATTACTATCGAACCTCGTTATTTCACCTATACGCAACGACCGGCGGTTATTAGCTGATGGTGTCATTAGCGCTGATCGGCTCTGTGGCTCTCTGCGCTCGCCCAGAGACGTTGTTTACTCGGCTAATGGCGTCAGGTGACATAGCTACATGTACAGGTTATACATGTACAGTGTTGCCACGTATCTCAATCTGACGCCTACCTAGCTACATCCTTCAAAACAAGATAATTTTCCAAATATCATATATCCATAAAAGCAGGTTCGTCAACAGGGAGTCGGGTCGCTGATGAGCTATGGTGTGAAAGCCAGTTCAAATACGTGAGATTTAGGTATTTCCCGGAATGCTAAAATTGTTTTGGCATGACGTATTGGCACAGTCCTGGGCGTTCCATAAGGCTGGCCCAGATATGGAGAAAGCTATTTGCCCAGTCTTAATTTATTATACGAAGAACAACAAATTTATTTGAATTTGTGGAGCGTTGATAATTTGGCTAAATACTGTGGATCTGGTAATATTCGCGATTTTAATTTTTGCGAATTTCGCGTAATGGACAAATTCGCGAATTCAAGAATCTCGCAAAAATATTATTATAATACTAAAGAAAAATGAAAATCCGCGAATTCTAAATTTCGTGAAAAGTCCCAAAATCGAAAATTCACGAAAATTTAAAGACGCA
Organism: Flabesymbios commensalis; assembly: GCA_964017125.1. NCBI lineage: Eukaryota > Metazoa > Annelida > Polychaeta > Terebellida > Flabelligeridae > Flabesymbios > Flabesymbios commensalis. Next base: position 35,631,012 of record OZ024911.1, on the reverse strand, counting down.
AAAATTACCAGACGTACAGTATACAGGTTGGTTTTCTTTTAGAGTTCGGAAAGTTATTGCGCTTATTTTAAAATGAATGTGAAACTTGACAGGAAGTCAATGAAATCGCTTTGGAATTGTAACGGAACTACTAAAACGTTGGGCCTTGGTTACCAGTCTAGCAAGGCAGTTCTGTACGCGTTGTAATATTATGATAGTGATATCCTTTTCTGGCATATTGTGAAAAAGTGAGTTAAAATAATCTAACTTACTACTGACCAGTGCCACTGAAATTTGCTTGGCATGATCCAATGACAGACTTTTCCGAATGCGACGCAGGTCACATAATGATAGAAGCATGCCCTACATGTTTGTGATTATGTGTTTTCGGATATTCAGGCTACTGTCGAACTGTCGAATACTACACCAAGATTTTTGGATGATGCAGATGTATTTGTGTATTAACCTGAAATTAGGCATGGGAAATTATTTAGGAATTTTCCTCGCTGAAGTTTGGTCCCACTGGGAAGAAATTCTGTCTGGCTAGGATTGAGCCTCAGCTTAGACCCTGTCATCCAGGCCGATACAGTCCATTACAAAAATATAGCCAATTCTCAAGAGATTCCTTTGGAGATAATAGCGCTGAGTGGTGTAGTGTATATGATAAAAAGCACTGGTCCCAGCACAGAGCCCCGTGGAACTTCATATGAGAGACTTTAATTTTTCACGTATTGGTGCAACTTTTTCAAATAAGAAGACAACTAAGATTCTGTATTAAGCAGAATTTATTTTTCTGCTTGGAACGATGTGCGAAACATAATGTGGCTTGTCAACACTCCCAGCAAACACGATACGTTGACCCAATTTTTTGTCCGATGCTGGCGCACCTTCTGCGACGCTGGTCTAGCATCAAACCGGCACTGGTTCAGCGCCTGGTGTTTGCTGGGTTGCGGGTCTGGCAGTGCATACCCTAGCTAAATAACACGAGCCATTGATACAGTGTTGTCTTAATGTTGGGCTAGCCACGTAGACGGTGGACTACAATAAACCAACCCTGGCTCAATGTAGCGTGTTAGCCGGGAGGCATACTGCTGGCGGCGAGTACAACCGACACCGACCCAATGTCTGTTAAATGTTGGGCCAGTGTCAAAAGTGCTGGCCACATGCTCGACTGCAATTTAGATATAGATAGGGACACTTAGTGATCGGAAATTGAACCGGATCTTAGATTCATAGTTTTAAAGATGAAACTTCTGGCTGAACCCCCAGCATGCCCGGTCACTATAAACACCATCTCAATTGCATGCGAGCGTGGCTGGCCAGTATCTATTCAGTCGTAGTCAGTACCTAAGTACTTTATGCTGGCGGGATTGAATCCACATGGCATACACTGCCCTAACGCCGTTTAAATGTTGGCTAGCGTCGTACACAATGGCCCGGCATCTGGCTAATGCACGTTACACCGACACATTCCCGGCTATGCCGACTATTCCAGCACGATGCTTTGAACCAAGGCTGGGTAAATGGTGGCTGGCTGACTGTGACACTGGCCCACATTCAGCGTGGCGCCAAACACGACATGGTAACCCAATACTGGGGTGATGTTGGGTAAGCGTTGTAGACAGTGGGCCAACATTAGCCCAGCATTGAGTCAATGTCTTGTGTCTGGCCGTCTACACGATAGAACAGAAAGAACGCACAGACACAAACTGAGCAGACAAACATGTCCCCCAACATGTCCCCCCCCTTTTCAGAGGGGAGACATAATTAGGTTTCTTAGTACCAAATTAAAGCTTATCATATCTAAATTAAATCTAGATCTAGGTACCTTTTTCAAAGTTTCAAAAATTCAGGAAATAATCACTTTTAGTCCATGACTTTTGGTCTTTCATCAAGCTGTGAATTTTGGTTTAAATCCAAGAAAAAACCCTCCTTCATAAAAGGCTTGATTTGCATCAATTCAAGATGACCTCCATATGATTTGCCACATCACATAATGCAATGATCACATTATGTATCATAACTTTGGAACAAAAGAAAGTACAAACATGTGTGAGGAGTCAAAATAATCAGGAATAAAATTATTCAGCCTATGTGGAAAAAATCTAAGATCTCACTGTGATCGAAACATGATTATAATAATACTAGAACATTTGGGAAACGTTAGTATTTGTTTCCTATAGGCCTACCTATCCAGTACACATGCGACATTAAACCCGTGGAGGTTCATTTTGATGACATAGTGTGATATTTATGAAACAATGCTTACATTTACGGAATTTGCTGCTAAATCTTATCGGTCTTGACCACAGGATGATCTTAGAATCGCTTTAAATATCAGCTATGTAATAGTACTCTACCCTCTAATAATTAAAAGAGTGGCTCAGTCTGTCACCTGAAGGGCTCAGCTAATCATTATCGTCATTCAGTTGTTATGTGAATACAGGACACAACACCATACATGAGAAAAAATATGTTCAACAATTTTGGCTGCTGAGTGCTTACAAGCAAAATATGCCAACATCTTGAAAAAGTAGCATCTCAATAATAGTTTAATTATATTGTGCGATACGTTTACGATATTAACAATACAGTAGTTAAAAATGATAACCCACACGAAATACTAAGCTTATCTAAAATACAGTAATGGAATCTTTTTATGTTTACTTAGCTAGCTCGTAACCTAAAAAGACAATTCGTTGCGGTATATTTATGAATAATGTACAGTAACATGCACTCCAATTGTGTCTTTTAATGGAGAGAATGAATTAGGTATGTGACTTTTTTGATCAAAAGAGCAACCTGGAAAATCAAATCACAACGAAGTATCTTTTTATACTTCTCTTTAGATACATTTTCTGTGCATGTTCTTCAGTTCTACTAATCTGGACACAACAAGAATGCAATAATCTACATTTAACAAGTTGTATTGGGCAGCCATGATCCGGATTGTAACTAAAAAAGGTAGGGTGCATGTGCCCGGACCGCCTCCCCAAACACCAAATAGATGTTCTGCAAATAAATAAAAATACCGCTTACAAGATCTGGGTACTCTACATTTAACTAGAAAATATTTAAACAGAAACAGAAAAAGGTAGGAGTGGTTATTGTACATTGTCATAAAGGTTTTTTGAAAATTCATATTTGCATATGGCTGCCATCTTAAATTTATGCAAATTAGCAAATTGTCATTATCAAATACATACGCAGTATTAAAATTTCAATCCTGATCATTTCGACACAATTTGTTTCTATCTGTATTTGTTCCAAAGTTACGATGCATAATGTCATAATCGGCAAATCGCATGGTAGCCATCTTGAATTTATGCAAATGAGGCTTTCGTTATTATTATATATGTGATTGCAAATTAGGCCTCCTAGGAAAGAGGGTTGTTGTCCAATTTGTTCAATTTATACCAAAATTCGCACCTTGATGAAAGAGTGCATGCACTAAAATGTACCAATTATATAGTGAAACGTTATATAATTGAGATTTTAACCAAAGGTTTTTGTCAAAGCAATATACTAACATTAATGGGATTTCAAGCTTAGTTGGAATTCATCGAGTTTTAATCATAGAGGAATACCTTTGGTCATAATAACAGAGATAATGAGCCAAAAATTATACATATATGACCACTATAAAGTCGTGATTATCAGAACGACGGGAGTGGCTTATTATGACGGCGGCTCCTGGTCCGTAGTTGATTGGAGTATGTCGTCTGACAGCTGATCTGCTAGATACACCGTGGCTGGAGGTGCGTGACGACTCTCTCTGACCGCCGAAGTAAGGGCCTGGTGTTACTGTCTTGTAGCTGCAGCACCCAGGAGTCCCGACACACACCCTTTGAAGAAGGTAGAGAACCCCAACTGCTGGGTCTTCAACTGTTGTTGGAGAATAGCATCTTTCACATGATGTATGGCCATGATGTATGGCCATGATGTATGGCCATGATGTATGGCCATCAGAGTTGGGGTCAATTCCGGAATTGAATGGGAATTGAGCTCAATTCCTGACTCAATTCCAGGAATTGGACTAGGAATTAGAATTGAAAAAAAAGGAATTGGAATTGAATTGGAATTGACAAAAAATGCCCGGAATTGATGAAGGAATTGACTTTTTTTATCCATGTTTATTTTTAAGCGCTATTAAACGCATGAGTGATCATCACTTTTGTCATTGCTGTAGAATTTTACCTGATCTATGTTGATTCATATGTGTATTATAATAATAATAAGAAACTTAAAAAGGTTTATTTAAGTTATGTAAAAATACTTATTTAAATAACTTATGGCCATCAAGATTAGATAAGACTGTGATGTGTAATCTAAATAATAGTTGTAACAAGATTGCCCCTGCTAAGTTGGAGCAATTCAATCTAACTATCAAAGATTGGTGTGTGCGTATATACTTGTTATTTGTTACTTGTTGCTACTATACACCCTTGATTTACTCCCGCGGACTGATGTAACCAGCCGGTAACAGTTTTGCCGAGAAGTGCGACTCATGACAACTCAACTAGTGTCAACACCTACTGTCTTGTGTTAGAGAATCACCATCGAGTGGCTGAATTATCATCAAAATGAGACGCCGAGCCGGCGTTGGTTTAATCTTGGGCCGTCATCGGAAACGACGGGCCAACATTATATCAACATTGGGTCAATGTTTCATGTTTGCTGGCTTAAAGTTCTGGAAATAATTGTACTATTATTTTATTAATGCTTTCCTTATATATTCGCGCAAGGATGATTAAACTGTTTAACTATCGATTTTGTGTCACTTAACAGCATTTTTTAACATTTGTATTTAAAAAGTAATGCTTGTCTCATGGGCATAATTTCAGTTCTCGTATTTGTTATATTTTTGTCATTTGGACGTCTACAGTTTATAAAACAATCACGAGTCATGATTAGACTTAGGTGAATGAATGGCTTAGAACATAACTATCGCTTGTCCTTCGAGTTGGTAGAACAAAAGAAATATCGGGACCTTGAAACGAATGCGTTTCCAATAGATGTTGAGCCAATGCTGATTTAATATTGGGAAAGCGCTGAAGACGGTGGAGCAACATTAAAGCAACATTGGGTTAACATCCATTGTTAGTAGGAAGAAAGTTATGCAACGTAACCAAAGCGCTCTAATTGACCCTTTGATTACTTCGCTAATATGCCTTTTTGTGCCCTAGAGGTTATCCTGATATATTTTCTTAGGGTATATTTATTCGCCACAAGCTAGAATTAGATATTAAAAAATAGTATAATCGGAAAATAAATAATGTGAATAATTGCATCAATTGGAATACAACAATAGATCCTACGTTGGTTTATTTTTAATTATTTATTTGAGTGAGGTGTGGGTCGACACGCTATAGCCTCCACAGGGTCAGACTTATCAGAGTTTCAAGTAGCACGGCTTGTCGCGAGACATTGTGCTAATTACACTGCCGTGTTGATGACAATTGTGGCGTAACAGTTAGTCTATAGAAATAACACGCTCACATCCGCGTCCACAAAGAGTACAACCTCGTCATCAAGTATTAAAGATGTACTCCACCCTACTAAAATTGAAGTTTAGTAAGTGTAACATGTTTAAATATGTTTACTAGATAATAAATAAAATGTATTTTATTTTATATCAGGTGTTATTATTTTATTTTATATCAAGTTATTATACAGCTGTTCTATGTGTATCAAAAGTCTCATTGCTGGGTGGAATTGATAAGGAATTGACTTTTTAGGAATTGGAATTGAATTGGAATTGACTTTTCTCAAAACCAAAGGAATTGGAATTGACTCAGGAATTGATAAAAAGGAATTGGAATGGAATTTGGAATTGATAAAAAGGAATTGACCCCAACTCTGATGGCCATGTCCTTGCGTCTAATGGCCAGATCATTAAAGTTAGGGGCTAAGAATTTGTATAAGCCTCGTACATCTTGCTCCTTGCGTCCTCATCGGGCAAGGACTCCGTCAACTGGGTGAGTTGAGATGCAGGCTCCTTCGTCAACTCTAGGCCCTTTGACAAGGCCAAAGCTGTGATACCATATGAACGTTGTTGCTTCTTCATACCAGCACCTGTGCCTCATTGTTGGTGAGTCAAAGGCATCTCTGTGAGTAGCTCTGGAGCTACAAAGTCTGCACTTGCATCATGGGTGGCATATATCCCCTCGATGCGGAAAGTCTTGACAGGCTTGATCGTAGAACCACCTCTAGCCGGGCAATGTGTCTCTCGCTTGTATTATTTGCACTGTCAAGTCGAGAGAGAGCCGACCTGAGTCCCGCCAGAGAACAATCTTTTAATCCAGGCATAGCCGAGAAAGGATTGATCTCCTCTTCCACCTCATCACCCATACTGTCTTGGATCTGTGAGATGGCAGGTCAAGAGGACAGACGTGCCTGCCATCAGAGGGTTTGGAACCCGACCGAAGGCTGTTTCTCTCTGATCTGGGTACAGTCAGATTTTCTAAGTGTCTGACTGGTGGTGGGGACTGTAGCTGTCTACTCTGCCACTGAGTATTCACTACCAGTCTGAACAGGTCTGCCAGTCGTGTCGGCAACTAGTTCATTGTACCCTATGGCCAATGTACCAGGCTGGGTGACATTGGAACCTGAACTCTCCTCCACTTGAAGATCTGGGTCAGCTTGAGGGATGCGTCCAGCCAGAGCCCTCTCTATCATTTTCTCCAGCTTATTTTCCAACGAAAATGGTACCTCAAAGTCCTAAGGGGAGGGGGGATGCCATCCTGTCCTCGGGTCCTCACAAGAGAATTCTGCAGCAACATCAGATGAAGGACTGGTAGCTGTTATAGGTAAGCTGGCATCTTTGTTTCTGCTTGATGTCGGCTCAGGGGTGACGTCACGTCGATTTTCAATA